>JBAIZL010000004.1:178777231-179234731 GCA_036971475.1 Prosapia bicincta | reverse complement strand
ACACGCACGTTACTGTAATTTTAACTTTAAAATTGGGTGTAATTTTTTTAAAACTATTTGTTCTTAAGTTTATTAATGCAATTAAAGCTTATCTAGGGAGGTAAGTAGTAGCCAAAGCGACATCGCAGATAAAGGAGACGTCGCCGTCAAAACTAGTATGTATATTTTTATAATTGTATACAAATATATTGTAAGGTTTGGGGATTTTGTATGAATAATAAGCCTAACACGACTCCATTCGGTCTTAGAAATCCTAGTCGATCAATAACCTATCTTTTAGAACCTTCAACGCAGGATTGCTGTGAAGATCAGCATTTCATATCGAAAGGTATCATTAGTCATCCCTGTGGATATACTGGTGCTGAAGAGGACCGCCTTCGACGTGAGGTGAGAAGCTAAGTAGCAGAAGAAATGGACCACATCATCAGAGGATGAACCATCGCAGAGAAAGATAAAAGAGGTACACTATAAAAGAAGTGGAATAAGCCAGAAAAGAAGTTACATCAGTACAGGTTGACTGTGTGACTCATCCCATGTGTCAAAACATGGATAGAGCGAGGACATGGAGAGGTGAGCTACTACCACCACACAAATGTTGGCGGGTAAGGGTGTTTCCGGCCTTAGCTACACTTTTTTTATTTTAAAGGTGAGAAATTCCACGTGCTCTTCTTGCAAAAACACACTCTAGGTGATGCACACCTCTCGCTTTTTCACTGCAAAAGATAGATGGCATAAAGGCCAACCTGACAGAAAAGATCAGACAACATCTAGGATGATCAAGTACATGGAAAATGGGACTCAGAAAATAGTTGTGTTGAGACAGTATTAAAGACCAAGGAAAGAGAAAACTTAATTGACAATGGCGAAACCTGTGATAACTCAAATCGACGTGCCAGCCAAGAGGTAAAATAGTGAAAAAAAAGTTTGAGCAGAGCCTGAAGGCAAGGAAATCATTCAAGCCGTCTCAGAAAAAAAAAGAAGAAAAGGAGCCGACACCAAGACTGGCAAAGATAAGCCAACTTGTAAAGTTAATGCAAGTCAAGGAAGGCGCCTTCTACATCTATGGAAGCTAGGTCAAAAAATGTAGAGTTTACTGTAGTTTATTTGTAAATTTTCCAACTCTTCCGATTAAGTTTGTTCTTAATATTATTTTTATTGCTATTATTATTATTATTATTATTATTACTATTGCTGTTATAACCGAGATCGTTCTGATATCAAAGAGATACCTTACTCCTAGTCCTAAATTTTCAAAATCATGTTAAATGCGCAGCGGAGAAAGCTGTCAGAGTCACAACAGCTATTAGTAGGCTTTAACTAACGTTAAAGAGAAGACGACTAACTACTTAGAGCTGACGACGATTTCTGATAACTGAGGCGCAATCTGTAATGCTGTACGGAGCAAAGATCTGGGCAGACGCACTCAAAACCGAGAGGAATAGAAGGCGGATGGCCTCGATGCAGAGAACAGGAGCACTAAGAGTGGCGTGTTGTTATCGAACGGTCTCGAAATCAGTTGCTCTAGTGGTGGCAGGAATAATTCCAATTACCTGCTGGCTCTAGAGAAGAAGACCATTGCAGAGCGACGAAACAATATGAACGATAGGGATAACAAAAGCGAAGTGAGAAGGACGACGATGACCAAGTGGCAGGAAAGATAATCTAATCAACCTTTGCAAAACCTATCCAGTTGTACTAACAGACAGCATAGAAAGATAAACGTCTACGCTACACAGTTCTTAACGGGCCACCTTTCCTTCTGGGTCTATTAATATAAAATGGGAAAGGTAAATAATCCAAACTGCTCTCATTGTGGTGAAGGATCGCCTGACAACCCCGAACACACCTTATTTGTGTGCAAAAGGTGGCAATCGGAGAGAACGACGCTGAAAAGCAACGTTGGGTCAAAAGACCCGTACAACATTTTGGGCAAAATGCTATGTAGCGCATCGAACTGGATAGAGATAGCGACATATATCGAGAACATACTGCGGAGTAAAATGAAACAGGAAGATGGTCGATGTCAAGATCAGTGACTAGGCTAAATACATTCAGTTTTACAAATAGAAACTACTGGGGTTAATAAAGGGCTTTCTGACCAGGAAGAATGCTAATACAGTGATACCCGGTCAGATCGACAAAGAGCCGGAAAGGAAGAAGAGTCTGGTGGGTATTCACCAGGAGCCCCACACACCAGGTTATCCAGGGCAGACTTGGTGGTGTGTAAATGCATTCTCACCTCCGCAGAAAAAATATTATTGCTGTTATATACATATCCAAAAAAAGTTGTAAAATTTTCTTAATTTTAACGTAATAATCAGAATAGACTGATAGGTTACGTAGGAGAGTTCTAGAGAACATTCCTTTGCATAAAATGACACGAGGCTGATTATAATATTAAACGGACTAAAACTTTCATAGCAAGCAGACAAGAATTCAAAAACCAAAAGGTATTGACTGGTAATAACGTCAATAATCAGGTCTCCAAAACGAGCAACCGACTAACGATGTGACATAATCCACCCTAACATAAAGCCTGACATATTATTTTACGGAGGGTGTAAGGAATGTGGTGACTGGTTTATTGAGCGAGATTTCGTCTCGCAGTTAACAAAATGTAATTCTATTCATTGACAATATGTATAGTAAGTGATATTATATTTGACATTAGTTTATGACTATCGGAACTTTAAATTTCACATATCGAAACTTTAAATTTCGGATGAAAATTGCCACATAGCGATCGAAAACGTTCTATCTCATTAAGTTTTTACAAATTTATAAAATTTAAGGTTGGTATAGTCATAAACTAATGCTAAAGTGATTAATTAAGATTCACCGAACGTAATGGACTACAAAATTCAAGTCATATTATATACTTATAATATAAATTTAGAGTGATACACTAATATATATTTCATTGTTTCACACCTTACACATCTTTAATAGCCTCAGAGTGTATAGCCTGATAAATCTTTTCGCCTCTTGTAGATTTCAATCCAAGATAGCAATATAACGACACAATCCTAACGTATAACGACACAATCCTAGCGTATAACGACACAATCCTAACGTATAATGACAATATATTTATCTTCATAGCACAACTAATACTTTAACGTATTTTAAACATAATTTTAAAAGGTGCATGATTTTATTTTTAATAGGCATTAATATTTATGCTATAAAAGTGTAATCTACCGGCACAGTAATTTTCACTTGTTTGGTTAAAATAGTTATTTTTAAGGCTATATATATATATATATATATATATATATATATATATATATATATATATATATATTATTTGTTTATGTGGGAATATTAAAACTACTTGCTGAAAGTATTTACTGACAGAAAATCATTTACACACACATAAGAGATATTAAAAAATGGTGTGAACGTGTAGTATTTTTCCTATTTTAGAATTCTGACAAACTAAAAAGCTCCTTAATCATAATTAGACCCCTTTATTTGTTTACAAATAACCTCATTGCCTATCTATATATTGATTTTATTTCAGTATACCTTGTAAACAAAACTTTTATTCATTTTCTTTAATTTTGTCTTACTTTACCAATATTTAGGTTTTTATCTATTTTGTGTACATTTAATTTTAATCTGCTATATCAATAAAAAGGATTTATTTCCAACATAATTTATTTTTCAAAAAATCACTTGTTATATCTAAACTCGTTTGATGACGTCAAAGCCAAAATGGCGCCTCATCTCTCTAGTGTTTCTTCACTTCTAATATAAATAAAGCCATTATCTTTATAACATAGTTTATTCATTATATTTTTTAAATTAAAAAGAATTACTTGGCTTTTCATTTTCCCTAAAAATAAGTGAGTTTAAAATTTTATAGATTTGAAGAGAAGAAAGCAAATACCTCTGTTAACTCGAGCCGACCCCTGGATCCTTCTAGATTCTAAATAGCTTGGGGTTGTCCAGATTTTGTGGTGTGAAGCTTCTCTGCATGGTCTGCTTTCTTCAGTTCTTCATTTCTCACCCGAATTTAATTTTTTAAATTTACAGTACTTATCCCTGTTTTCCAAGTTGATTTTCACTGATTTTATTTTCGATTTTAACAACGTTTCCAAATAACTTAATGTTTACTTTTTTTATTTTTTCACATTTAACAGTTTTAAAGTTTATTTATGTGAATTTTAATCTAATAACTTCTAAAAACCAATTTACGGTTTAAAAAATTTAGAACTTCCGTTTTTCGACCTATTTGAATTGCACCACATTTTGTTTGACTTTAGCCAATTTTAGGGTCTGAAATCCCAAAAAAAGGCTTGCAAATCGCAAATTGTTGCAGCCACCTACTTAGCACATGTTGTTGGAGTTTAACGCTTGCAAAACATTTAAAAGCGGAACGGTTTAAAACTCCGTCCAGCATAGGCGATAGTTTCTGACCCACTAATCCTTCTCCACTTTCCCTTCTTCAACCTCCACACTCACCCTATACCTCACCTGTTGTCTCTGATCCAATCAAAATGTTTGTTAAAAGGTGACAATATGGTACGATTCCTCCCCTTAAAATCGCGCGATCCTGAACGTCACAGATTCCGGTGGTTGGTAGCTTCTTCATTTTAGTACAAAATTTTATATTTGGTCATGACGTTTTAAATTTTGGATTTAGGCGATTTCCTTATACTTGATGTTTTTACAAATTTTCTTTCTGCACATTTTCGATGAACTATCTACATGAATTTTTACTTTTCTTCTATTTTCTTTGTCACTTATCTACTTCAATTCAATAAAAAACTCCCTCCCTTTAAAAATGGCTTTCCTTTATAAGTTTTCTTTGAAATAGCTGCTTATGGCACTGTATTTATATTTATATTTATTTTTACCGTCGAAAACTAAAATTTTATATTCTCTAAATTTAAAATTTCCATTGTAACGCTTAAATTGTCAATTTAAGCCCGTTACAGTGTGTGTGTGTGTGTGTGTGTGTGTGTGTGTGTGTGTGTGTGTGTGTGTGTGTGTGTGAAGTGTGTGTGTGTGTGTGTGTGTGTGTGTGTGTGTGTGTGTGTGTGTGTGTGTGTGTGTGTGTGTGTGGTGCGTGTGTGTGTGTGTATGTGTGTATGTGTGTGTGTGTGTGTGTGTGTGTGTGTGTGTGTGTGTGTGTGTGTGTGTGTGTGTGTGTGTGTGTGTGTGTGTGTGTGTGTGTGTGTGTGTGTGTGTGTGTGTGTGTGTGTGTGTGTGTGTGTGTGTGTGTGTGTGTGTGTGTGTGTGTGTGTGTGTGTGTGTGTGTGTGTGTGTGTGTGTGTGTGTGTCACAGCTCAAAGCTCATCAGGTAAACCAAAAATTATATTCTCAATATATGAAATTCTATCTCCAAAATTTTAAGACCATTTTGGTCAACCTCTACTAAATGATGTACTTGGAACTTCGGTGAGCATATTGTAGATTGAAACAAAATATACTGTGAAAACATCTAGATACAAGTTCTGACTTACGATTCCTCGAACACTACAGGAGGAGAAATCAAGGAGGGTGATTAAGTTATTCCGAGAATCAGAGTAGTAGTTGGTCTTCACTATGGCATTTTGATGAGTCCCAATTGGCATCACAGAAGAGGCGTCCTGTGTCAGTAGCTTGTCTCTCTCACTCTCATCACCTGGTTGTTTTTTCCAGTCTTTCTATTAGCTCACACTCTCCCTATATATATATATATATATATATATATATATATATATATATATATATATATATATATATATCTTGTACATATTTATTTTCAATCGTTAATAAAAATAGGTTTCATTCATACAATCAAGTTCAAATACGTGTTTTTTATCCGGTAGTGGATGACAATTGATGGTAACACATTTTTTTCAAATATTTCAACTATTAAATTATAAAAATTTAGTAAGTCTAGGTTGGATTCCAACTGAATACCTACATGTTTGGAATTGAGCTTTTTGGCACTGAGCCAACTTTTCTATTGCTAGAAATCTATTACTTAAAGATTTATATGAAATTATAGGAGAAAGGTTCCTTGCAATGAGGAAACAATACAAGAGTTGGATAAGATGAAAAATTATAGACCATCAGCTTTATTAATTAGAAACGAAAAAACGCGAATAAATAGTAACAAACAAAAATAATAGTCCAACACCATATACTGTACAGAAAATACAATGAAAAAATTGCAAGTAAATTCGCTTTTTATTTTGGCACTTGATGTTGTTATTCTGTCATTTGTATATTACAGATCCTATTTTTTAATAATTGCAATTATGAAACAAGTAATAATAAAAAAAAAACAATTTCAAGTAAATTCCTACTAAGGTTAACACTGAATTTTTTTTTTTATTTACCAGAGAGCATTGTTTATGATACTGTGTGGTAACCATGGTTTATAGTTGTACAATGAAGGTTTCGACGACCACCTGGTGGGGGAAGGAAATGCATACACAACTTTGTAAAATTATATTTCTAGGTATTGGAAGGTTGGTGCAGTACCAAGTCCTGCTAGTCTTCGAACTTGAAAATTCTCAGTTCGAATCCGGCTGGAGCCTAAAAATTTTATAATTTAATTATTGCATAAATATTTGCAAAAACGTATAACATCAATTGCCATCCGCTTTAAGTTTTAAAAAATGTATTTTAACTTAATTGGATGAATAAAAACGTATTTCATTAACGATTGAAAATTTGTACAAGATATTTACATCAAAGGAGTGTGAGCTAATAGAAGAAATTTAAAATAATAATAATAAAAAAGTAACTAAAATAAATTTTGTTTCTTGAACTCAACAGGAGTAGACATAAGTTTTGTTTTCATATATTACTTGTTAAACTCACACGTAACCATTATTCCACTTGGTTCCAACAAGGCAAAGGAATGCAAAGTGACAACGTTTTATAAAGGAACAACAACTTTGTCACTATCCAAGCTTCAAAATCGTGTTACAGTGGATTTCAAGCCTTCTTAGAACATTAAGAAATAAACAGTTCTACAATGTTGCCAACTGTGATGGCCTTCTGCCTTATAGGCACACAAAAAATACCACAAGACTCAATGTAGTTCAGAATACACAATAATTGAAGGCACATGTACTTGAGGCGGGAAGGAAAATGCGGAAGCAAATCTTATTATGAACTCTTTCAAAAAGCCCTTTCACAGGAGAGAGGTGATTTCTGTGTGCTTCATCTAGAAAATATGAAAATTTCTTATAATTTCTCAGAATTTTATTCACATGAAGGCGAGATAAGTCGATTTAAAGCTTGAATTTAAACCTTACTGATCTGCACGATATCAAATAGTCGAGATATCAAATAAGGGTTTTCAAATTACAATGGACCTAAATAAGCCAACTTGACTTTTAATTCCTTATTTAATAATTTATTATGTGATTCTATTTTTGTTTTCGTAATAAACTTTATTTTTGTGAAGAGTTTGCGTTTTATAATCAGGGAGGGCGATTATTCGAACAAACTGAATATGTGGTAGTAATTATGCAGAATTTTATGAATCTACCTATATTTCCTTTAGCCCTACAATTAACTATATAATATCGTTGTTTATTCATTAACATTAATATAAATATTATTAATAAATAATAAGAAGACCCACCCAAAATAAAAATTTGTATTAATTACCTCAGACCTGTTATGTAATGAATTTTATGTAATCATAATAAAAAAACGTTATAAAATAATATCCCTTATATTTTACTTATCATTGATCACGATGATGATGACTTAAAACTATAGAAACACGCTTCAGAAAAACAACTTTATATATATATTTCAAAACAACATGAGTTATTCAAATAAAGAATATTTATTATTTTATATCCAAAGCTTTAATAATGTCTACATTATTGTAATTTTCATTCCTGATGATGTTGGTACTGTTTGCCAACGAAAAGCTTTGGATATAAAATAATAAATATTCTTGTATTTGAATAACTCATGTTGTTTTGAATTATTAAACAAGAAAACGTATTTTATATATATTTATATTTATTTTTAATTAATTATATATACATTAAATGTATATACATGTATATATATATATATATATATATATATATATATATATATATATATATATTTATAATTAATTATATATACATTAAATGTATATACATGTATATATATATATATATATATATATATATATATTATTATTATTATTATTATTATTATTATTACTATATATTAAATGCATTATACACAAGCTAAAGTCGAAAATAGTTTACATTATTATTATATTTTGCGGATTTAGTTTTCTATTTTGTATCCATAAATATCTGTGATAAGATTAGCTGTGACCTTTCAACTTACGTAATATTTTTCCGCCTTCTACTTTTGGCCGGTAGAACTTCAAAGGCTACGGAAGTATATACAAGAATATTTCCATTCCACGATACTGAAAAGAGTAAAAACAACTACTCTTGTTACTTCTGATTGTGTTAAGTAGCTCCATAAACTTTGTTACTTCATAGAGCTTATTCCTTGGCTTGTGTAACTTGACGATTTAAAAGACCGTCTCAAGTGCTCTTCATTTAAGCATGTATGAACTCTAAATCTAGTTCATAGGATCAACGACCGGAGGGTTGCTTTTGGTTAGGCTTCTTCTTCGCCATCTTTTATAAGCTCCTCTACTGTCTTCAATTTAACTTTACGGCCAGTTTGTCTCAATTTATGACTTTTTACAATGATTGAGAAGGGATCTTAAACTCATCGTATTTTTTTTTTTTAGAGGTAAACACTCAGGGTCTAGTTTTTTTCTTTAAAGTGATCATGTTTAAAAATCGTACAAAATAGACAGTAATAACATCTTTCAACTTTGACCACTACTTGTTTATTATTAGATAAAAATAAGAAAGCAACTTGGTTTCACATAATCCAATAAATATCTTCAAATTTAATGTAAGCGTTTACTTCTTACTTATTTTGCTTTATATTTTGTTTCTATTGCACTGTAAACAAGACTTAACTTCAGTGTAAATCATGGTTTTTTATATTGACGCATGTCAAAAAAATTATGTAGTTTTTTTACAGCTCGGATAATGGGTAGACACTTCTCTTCACCCAGGTAGGATCAGGTTTACTTCAGATCCCATAACTGTCCCCTGTTGTCAGTACTAGGGGACTATTGTGTCCTCTCCTTATTCCTTACTAATTTCATATTCCCTTCTTTATTCTTTATTCTCGGAGATTTATCAGGTACAATTCTCTTCGGGGTAGATACCAAATAGATAACACGCCTACTTCATTAAGGTGACGACCCTTCACATGTGAAGCTCCCTCTATATCCTCCACCAGGGGGGGGGTTATGCCCCCTACCTACATTCATATTCCTTTTCTATCCTTCATAGGCCATAATAGTCTATTAATTCTAATAGCCTAATGCTAACACCCTGTAGAGCCTTTAAAATGGACTTCATTGTTATTTTATTAACTATGTTCTGTTGAAGACATTTAATGAAGTAGGGCAATGTCGAGTTATTTTCTCATTGCTTATTTAATAATATAAAATTACCCTAATACCACTAATAGTCTTGTATAATAGACTGGCAGAGCTGTATATGGTGTACCAAAATAAGCGTCAAATAGAGAGCTGCACACATATAAATAGGCAAGATACAGAAAAAAGCAAAAAATGGTACTAATAACCTTTATCTAGTGTTTAAGAAATTCTAATTTAAAAATGAAGCCGTTCAAGCTACTCATAAGTTTACACAGGCAATTAAAGTGTGCAAAGGCCCCTAGCGAGCGAAGCGACAGAACACCAAATTAATCCCCAACGTCGGTTGCCTAGAGACGGGATCAATAAGGCTGTGATGCTTCAATATCCTGGATTTGTATTTATACTGCACACAATAGTTGTCGCATAGCACATTGAAGGCGTGAAAAATAACCTTTCTATAAACATGCCGATCACGGTTCAACCAGATTCCACAGATACCAGCTCTCGTGGTTCTTTTCATAGCTCTTGCGTTTGTTGAATTACTGCAGCATAGCTTCAATTTTCAGTTTCTGGTTTAATGCTCGGTTGATGTTCCAATGATGGGATTCAAACAAAATTTTATTTTCTTCTAAATTCTGAGCAAATAATACTTTATAAACCTCACATAGCCTCTGTGAAGTTTGTAAATGATTCATTTTATATAATTTGTGTTCATAAGCTGAAATTACTTTTACTGACAATACTCGCTATTTTTATACTAGTTTATTTAACATGTCCACCTACCCACGTTGTTTTAATGTTTAGTTTCATTTCAGTTCATTTTTATTTTTTTTTATTTTTTTTTTTTGTTTTTTTGTTAAAGGTTCCTTCTTTTTGTTGTTGTAGAGAAAAATCACTATGAAAAGTATTAATATAATGTTAACAGCAGTGTTAAAATTGGTCCATCATATTCTTATCTTATCTTACTTCAGGAAGCTTTGAGCTAACAATCAATAAGTAACCATTGTTGCGTTAATATATGAGAGGAATATCAACATGTGTTCGAATATCTTTAAATTTCGAAAGTTACATATAAAATGTTTACTTCTTTATAGAATTAACATGATGTTGGCAGTTGTTTAAACTTTGCTTTTGTTTGTTATTTCTAACAATATCTTAAGTTATGTAGATATTTAAGATATCAATAGACAGATATGTTAGTAACAATATCTAAACTTTACATGTGAACCATATTAAACAATATCTAGGCTTAACATATGCACCATATATGAAGTTAATTGGACAGTTTGATCCTAAATTGTTATGAGACTTATAAAAATCCGAGATATACAGATTGAGTTGATAAAGAACCTAAACTTCTTCTCTTGAGGGAAGGTAACAGTTTGTAGAAACCTGCCAAAAGCTGAATACGCTCTTGCATACGTTCTTTAAATGATTAATTTAATTTTAATTGTTATTCGTCAAATCATTGCATGTTTGAATTTTCCACTTTAGTGTCTTAAATTCAATCTCTGCAAACTATTCTTACTTTTGGCATTAGGATCTGTGTTGTAGGTTGGACTCCAATATGTAAGATTGGCTCTCGGAACCTATATATTCAACAGTCTGTGGTAACGTTATTTAGGTGATGGATACATACAGAACGACAGGAATTTAATAACGAATTAAAACTAGATTTTACATTCTTTGAGTGTTTGCAAAAATGTAAAGTGTTTTAAGGCTCCAAATAAACTGACTAAAATATAACAAACAGACCAGTTTACCAGCTATTATCAGATATGAAATATATTTGCTGTTTAGTAACAGTAAACAAACACGATATATGAAAATAGCGTAATAAATATTACATTGAAGAACCATTATAAAATATTATTGACTTAGTAATATTGGGAAGAAGATGCTGTTTAATAACAGAAAATAAACACGATATTAGAAAATAACAAATATTACATTGAAGAACCATTATAAAATATTATGGGCTTAGTAATATTGGGAAGAAGATGCTGTTTAATAACAGAAAATAAACTCGATATTAGAAAATAACAAATATTACATTGAAGAACCATTATAAAATATTATTGGCTTAGTAATATTGGGAAGAAGATGCTGTTTAATAACAGAAAATAAACTCGATATTAGAAAATAACAAATATTACATTGAAGAACCATTATAAAATATTATTGACTTAGTAATATTGGGAAGAAGATGCTGTTTATTAACAGAAAATAAACACCATATTAGAAAATAACAATTATTACATTGAAGAACCATTATAAAATATTATGGGCTTAGTAATATTGGGAAGAAGATGCTGTTTAATAACAGAAAATAAACTCGATATTAGAAAATAACAAATATTACATTGAAGAACAATTATAAAATATTATTGGCTTAGTAATATTGGGAAGAAGATGCTGTTTAATAACAGAAAATAAACACGATATTAGAAAATAACAAATATTACATTGAAGAACCATTATAAAATATTATTGGCTTAGTAATATTGGGAAGAAGATGCTGTTTAATAACAGAAAATAAACTCGATATTAGAAAATAACAAATATTACATTGAAGAACAATTATAAAATATTATTGGCTTAGTAATATTGGGAAGAAGATGCTGTTTAATAACAGAAAATAAACACGATATTAGAAAATAACAAATATTACATTGAAGAACAATTATAAAATATTATTGGCTTAGTAATATTGGGAAGAAGATGCTGTTTAATAACAGAAAATAAACTCGATATTAGAAAATAACAAATATTACATTGAAGAACAATTATAAAATTTTATTTGCTTAGTAATATTGGGAAGAAGATGCTGTTTAATAACAGAAAATAAACTCGATATTAGAAAATAACAAATATTACATTGAAGAACCATTATAAAATATTATTGGCTTAGTAATATTGGGAAGAAGATGCTGTTTAATAACAGAAAATAAACTCGATATTAGAAAATAACAAATATTACATTGAAGAACCATTATAAAATATTATTGGCTTAGTAATATTGGGAAGAAGATGCTGTTTAATAACAGAAAATAAACACGATATTAGAAAATAACAAATATTACATTGAAGAACCATTATAAAATATTACTGGCTTAGTAATATTGGGAAGAAGATACTTTTTAATAACAGAAAATAAACACGATATTAGAAAATAACAAATATTACATTGAAGAACAATTATAAAATATTATTGGCTTAGTAATATTGGGAAGAAGATGCTGTTTAATAACAGAAAATAAACACGATATTAGAAAATAACAAATATTACATTGAAGAACCATTATAAAATATTATTGGCTTAGTAATATTGGGAAGAAGATGCTGTTTAATAACAGAAAATAAACACGATATTAGAAAATAACAAATATTACATTGAAGAACCATTATAAAATATTATTGGCTTAGTAATATTGGGAAGAAGATGCTGTTTAATAACAGAAAATAAACACGATATTAGAAAATAACAAATATTACATTGAAGAACCATTATAAAATATTATGGGCTTAGTAATATTGGGAAGAAGATGCTGTTTAATAACAGAAAATAAACTCGATATTAGAAAATAACAAATATTACATTGAAGAACCATTATAAAATATTACTGGCTTAGTAATATTGGGAAGAAGATACTTTTTAATAACAGAAAATAAACACGATATTAGAAAATAACAAATATTACATTGAAGAACCATTATAAAATATTATTGGCTTAGTAATATTGGGAAGAAGATGCTGTTTAATAACAGAAAATAAACTCGATATTAGAAATTAACAAATATTACATTGAAGAACAATTATAAAATATTATTGGCTTAGTAATATTGGGAAGAAGATGCTGTTTAATAACAGAAAATAAACACGATATTAGAAAATAACAAATATTACATTGAAGAACAATTATAAAATATTATTGGCTTAGTAATATTGGGAAGAAGATGCTGTTTAATAACAGAAAATAAACACGATATTAGAAAATAACAAATATTACATTGAAGAACCATTATAAAATATTATTGGCTTAGTAATATTGGGAAGAAGATGCTGTTTAATAACAGAAGATAAACACGATATTAGAAAATAACAAATATTACATTGAAGAACCATTATAAAATATTATTGGCTTAGTAATATTGGGAAGAAGATGCTGTTTAATAACAGAAAATAAACACGATATTAGAAAATAACAAATATTACATTGAAGAACCATTATAAAATATTATTGGCTTAGTAATATTGGGAAGAAGATGCTGTTTAAAACCAGAAAATAAACACGATATTAGAAAATAACAAATATTACATTGAAGAACCATTATAAAATATTATGGGCTTAGTAATATTGGGAAGAAGATGCTGTTTAATAACAGAAAATAAACTCGATATTAGAAAATAACAAATATTACATTGAAGAACCATTATAAAATATTACTGGCTTAGTAATATTGGGAAAAAGATACTTTTTAATAACAGAAAATAAACACGATATTAGAAAATAACAAATATTACATTGAAGAACCATTATAAAATATTATTGGCTTAGTAATATTGGGAAGAAGATGCTGTTTAATAACAGAAAATAAACTCGATATTAGAAAATAACAAATATTACATTGAAGAACAATTATAAAATATTATTGGCTTAGTAATATTGAGAAGAAGATGCTGTTTAATAACAGAAAATAAACACGATATTAGAAAATAACAAATATTACATTGAAGAACAATTATAAAATATTATTGGCTTAGTAATATTGGGAAGAAGATGCTGTTTAATAACAGAAAATAAACTCGATATTAGAAAATAACAAATATTACATTGAAGAACAATTATAAAATATTATTGGCTTGGTAATATTGGGAAGAAGATGCTGTTTAATAACAGAAAATAAACACGATATTAGAAAATAACAAATATTACATTGAAGAACCATTATAAAATATTATTGGCTTAGTAATATTGGGAAGAAGATGCTGTTTAATAACAGAAAATAAACTCGATATTAGAAAATAACAAATATTACATTGAAGAACAATTATAAAATATTATTGGCTTAGTAATATTGGGAAGAAGATGCTGTTTAATAACAGAAAATAAACACGATATTAGAAAATAACAAATATTACATTGAAGAACAATTATAAAATATTATTGGCTTAGTAATATTGGGAAGAAGATGCTGTTTAATAACAGAAAATAAACTCGATATTAGAAAATAACAATTATTACATTGAAGAACCATTATAAAATATTATTGGCTTAGTAATATTGGGAAGAAGATGCTGTTTAATAACAGAAAATAAACTCGATATTAGAAAATAACAAATATTACATTGAAGAACAATTATAAAATATTATTGGCTTAGTAATATTGGGAGGAAGATGCTGTTTAATAACAGAAAATAAACTCGATATTAGAAAATAACAAATATTACATTGAAGAACAATTATAAAATATTATTGGCTTAGTAATATTGGGAAGAAGATGCTGTTTAATAACAGAAAATAAACTCGATATTAGAAAATAACAATTATTACATTGAAGAACCATTATAAAATATTATTGGCTTAGTAATATTGGGAAGAAGATGCTGTTTAATAACAGAAAATAAATCGATATTAGAAAATAACAAATATTACATTGAAGAACCATTATAAAATATTATTGGCTTAGTAATATTGGGAAGAAGATGCTGTTTAATAACAGAAAATAAACACGATATTAGAAAATAACAAATATTACATTGAAGAACCATTATAAAATATTACTGGCTTAGTAATATTGGGAAGAAGATACTTTTTAATAACAGAAAATAAACACGATATTAGAAAATAACAAATATTACATTGAAGAACCATTATAAAATATTATTGGCTTAGTAATATTGGGAAGAAGATACTTTTTAATAACAGAAAATAAACTCGATATTAGAAAATAACAAATATTACATTGATGAACCATTATAAAATATTATTGGTTTAGTAATATTGGGAAGAAGATACTTTTTAATAACAGAAAATAAACACGATATTAGGAAAAAACTATTACATTGAAGAACCATTATAAAATATTATTGGCTTAGTAATATTGGGAAAAAGATACTTTTTAATAACAGAAAATAAACACGATATTAGAAAATAACAAATATTACATTGAAGAACCATTATAAAATATTATTGGCTTAGTAATATTGGGAAAAAGATACTTTTTAATAACAGAAAATAAACAAGATATTAGAAAATAACAAATATTACATTGAAGAACCATTATAAAATATTATTGGCTTAGTAATATTGGGAAGAAGATACTTTTTAATAACAGAAAATAAACACGATATTAGAAAATAACAAATATTACATTGAAGAACCATTATAAAATATTATTGGCTTAGTAATATTGGGAAGAAGATACTTTTTAATAACAGAAAATAAACACGATATTAGAAAATAACAAATATTACATTGAGGAACCATTATAAAATATTATTGGCTTAGTAATATTGGGAAGAAGATACTTTTTAATAACAGAAAATAAACACGATATTAGAAAATAACAAATATTACATTGAAGAACCTTTATAAAATATTATTGGCTTAGTAACATTGGGAAGAAGATGCTGTTTAATAACAGAAAATAAACTCGATATTAGAAAATAACAAATATTACATTGAAGAACCATTATAAAATATTATTGGCTTAGTAATATTGGGAAGAAGATACTTTTTAATAACAGAAAATAAACTCGATATTAGAAAATAACAAATATTACATTGAAAAACCATTATAAAATATTATTGGCTTAGTAATATTGGGAAGAAGATACTTTTTAATAACAGAAAATAAACACGATATTAGAAAATAACAAATATTACATTGAAGAACCATTATAAAATATTATTGGCTTAGTAATATTGGGAAGAAGATACTTTTTAATAACAGAAAATAAACACGATATTAGAAAATAACAAATATTACATTGAAGAACCATTATAAAATATTATTGGCTTAGTAATATTGGGAAGAAGATGCTGTTTAATAACAGAAAATAAACACGATATTAGAAAATAACAAATATTACATTGAAGAACCATTATAAAATATTATTGGCTTAGTAATATTGGGAAGAAGATACTTTTTAATAACAGAAAATAAACACGATATTAGAAAATAACAAATATTACATTGAAGAACCATTATAAAATATTATTGGCTTAGTAATATTGGGAAGAAGATACTTTTTAATAACAGAAAATAAACACGATATTAGAAAATAACAAATATTACATTGAAGAACCATTATAAAATATTATTGGCTTAGTAATATTGGGAAGAAGATACTTTTTAATAACAGAAAATAAACACGATATTAGAAAATAACAAATATTACATTGAAGAACCATTATAAAATATTATTGGCTTAGTAATATTGGGAAGAAGATACTTTTTAATAACAGAAAATAAACACGATATTAGAAAATAACAAATATTACATTGAAGAACCATTATAAAATATTATTGGCTTAGTAATATTGGGAAGAAGATACTTTTTAATAACAGAAAATAAACTCGATATTAGAAAATAACAAATATTACATTGAAGAACCTTTATAAAATATTATTGGCTTAGTAACATTGGGAAGAAGATGCTGTTTAATAACAGAAAATAAACTCGATATTAGAAAATAACAAATATTACATTGAAGAACCATTATAAAATATTATTGGCTTAGTAATATTGGGAAGAAGATACTTTTTAATAACAGAAAATAAACACGATATTAAAAAATAACAAATATTACATTGAAGAACCATTATAAAATATTATTGGCTTAGTAATATTGGGAAGAAGATGCTGTTTAATAACAGAAAATAAACACGATATTAGAAAATAACAAATATTACATTGAAGAACCATTATAAAATATTATTGGCTTAGTAATATTGGGAAGAAGATACTTTTTAATAACAGAAAATAAACACGATATTAGAAAATAACAAATATTACATTGAAGAACCATTATAAAATATTATTGGCTTAGTAATATTGGGAAGAAGATACTTTTTAATAACAGAAAATAAACACGATATTAGGAAAAAAAATATTACATTGAAGTACCATTATAAAATATTATTGGCTTAGTAATATTGGGAAGAAGATGCTGTTTAATAACAGAAAATAAACACGATATTAGAAAATAACAAATATTACATTGAAGAACCATTATAAAATATTACTGGCTTAGTAATATTGGGAAGAAGATACTTTTTAATAACAGAAAATAAACACGATATTAGAAAATAACAAATATTACATTGAAGAACCATTATAAAATATTATTGGCTTAGTAATATTGGGAAGAAGACACTTTTTAATAACAGAAAATAAACACGATATTAGAAAATAACAAATATTACATTGAAGAACCATTATAAAATATTATTGGCTTAGTAATATTGGGAAGAAGATGCTGTTTAATAACAGAAAATAAACACGATATTAGAAAATAACAAATATTACATTAAAGAACCATTATAAAATATTATTGGCTTAGTAATATTGGGAAGAAGATACTTTTTAATAACAGAAAATAAACACGATATTAGAAAATAACAAATATTACATTGAAGAACCATTATAAAATATTATTGGCTTAGTAATATTGGGAAGAAGATACTTTTTAATAACAGAAAATAAACTCGATATTAGAAAATAACAAATATTACATTGAAGAACCATTATAAAATATTATTGGCTTAGTAATATTGGGAAGAAGATACTTTTTAATAACAGAAAATAAACACGATATTAGAAAATAACAAATATTACATTGAAGAACTATTATAAAATATTATTGGCTTAGTAATATTGGGAAGAAGATACTTTTTAATAACAGAAAATAAACACGATATTAGAAAATAACAAATATTACATTGAAGAACCATTATAAAATATTACTGGCTTAGTAATATTGGGAAGAAGATACTGTTTAATAACAGAAAATAAACACGATATTAGAAAATAACAAATATTACATTGAAGAACCATTATAAAATATTATTGGCTTAGTAATATTGGGAAGAAGATACTTTTTAATAACAGAAAATAAACTCAATATTAGAAAATAACAAATATTACATTGAAGAACCATTATAAAATATTATTGGCTTAGTAATATTGGGAAGAAGATGCTGTTTAATAACAGAAAATAAACTCGATATTAGAAAATAACAAATATTACATTGAAGAACCATTATAAAATATTATTGGCTTAGTAATATTGGGAAGAAGATGCTGTTTAATAACAGAAAATAAACACGTATTTAGAAAATAACAAATATTACGTTGAAGAACCATTATAAAATATTATTGGCTTAGTAATATTGGGAAGAGGGTGCTGTTTAATAACAACAAATTTGAATATTAGGCCTAATCTATTGAGAAAGTTTTATATTCTGCTACTAATCCAATTAAGCTACTACAATTCAAAATATATTAGTGAAAACTTTTAAACCAATAATTATATTTAATTAAATTAATCGCCAAAAGTGGCTTTGAAGATACAACATTCACAGTTTATTTACTCAATGTTAGATTATAAGATTTGCACTTGGTATTTTATTTTTTTCATAAGAATCTGATGTTAGAATAGTGTGAGGAGTTTTTGTACTTAGTGCCAGTGTTTCTCTACCAGAATATACAGTTTCCTCCATTATCAAAAAATGTTGCTTGGTCTAGTGATGCATAGAATAGATTTATAAAATAAATATAGAAACTTGAATTCATTAGTACAACACAATTTATTAATAATAAACTAGGGGTGGTAATAGGCTGATTTTAGTAAGAAAAAAGAAAAGCGAAAAGTCTGAAGTGTAATCAATAGTTGTTCTTATATGTTTGCTTTCAAGGATTGAATCCAACTATTGATGGAAAAACTGTAAGTCCCAGCCACTCATCAGATTCTAGGAACAGTCCATTCTCACAATTCATTTAACTTGCTATTCTAAATCTTTAGACATTATATTTAAATAATCTTAAATGTAATTTCGCGTATTTTCTATAACTATTCAGTTCAGTTCCGTATACGCTAGTTATAGGTATCTACGGTAAACATTAAATCTGCATAGATTGTTTTTAGCTAAATAGTTTCTAACTTATGTTTGACGTCTATTATGATACAAGGTGAACGATAAAAGTTCTCATTAATACGCAGCCAATACCACGTTATTTTACTTTACAATCAATAATATAAATAAATATATAATTAATATTACAACTTCAGCATTAACGTTTTTTCTACACTCTTATGATTCTAAACTCACCCACATATTTACACAACAAAACCTGTACATAAAATAAAATAAACTTTCAACTTAATACAACACTTTCAATATTTTCCTACTTATTTTACAGTCGTACTTTCACAGACCTAACTAATGAAACCGTCTGTGGCTTACGTACCCGAAGCCTGTCTATATTCACAACCCTTCTCAACGTTTGATTGATCACCGTAATTCACTAAAACACACAAAAGTTTCTGAGTGCCTGTCACGACCGCCTGAAGCGAGTTCGAGGAGCGATTACAGGATTAGACAGCAAGATGGAGTAAATAAACAAACTCTTTTTATCCAACTATTTGTTAAATGTTTTGAAGTCGTGATTATTATAGATGGCAAAATAAGGACATAAAATCTTCTAGTAAAGATTATGGAGCGGATCATAACAATACGTGTTTATGGTCGCGTATCTAAAATTTACCTACTCTTCAAAAGATAGGTAAGTATTTATCCATTAAATCCATGTGTAAGAAAAAATATGAAGAAGGAAGTTGGAACAGGTAAGATTAGTGTAAGGAGATAAAATTCGCAGGAGGATTTTTTGCCCTGTGAATGTTGGTGGACAGTGAAGAAGAAGAAATTGTGAGCTTTACTAGCTGTTTGGAGAACCTGATATAAGCCAAGTAGTAAGAATTGGAAGACTGAGCAGTGGCCCGGATGTAGGAAAGTGATGTACCCAGGAGCCTATTAGATGGAACTTTCTACAAAATGAGAGCAAAAGGACGTCCTAGACTTGGATGGATGTATTGCGTCGCTCATGATGCCAGAAACCTGCTGAAAGTGAGGAACTGGAAAGCAGCATCAAAGGATTGAGCTACCTGGCGAAGGGTCATTAAGGAAGCCAAGGTCCACATCGGACTGTAACGCCAAGAAGTGTAAAGACGTGATGATCCTTTAGCATTGGAAATAGCGAAAATTGCATAGACAGGGGCAACTCTCAATCTAAGTAGTTAGGCGGCCTTATTGTTAAAAACAATATAATAACTTTTATTAAAACCTTATTAGGATAGTTGTTTTTTAATAACTATAAGTACAATTTAGCTTAAATTGGAAGGTATTGGTTCTAGTTGTAGGTACTGTTTGATGCTCATGCATTTTGAGGTACTATAATTTTTGTATGGATATAATAATTTAATTTTGTCATTTTAAGATATAAAACATCCTTATTATTGTCCGTGGACTTTGATTCACACCAACAGTTTAAACTCCTCTCCAAGTCATCAACTGCTTATTTTAAGTGGGCTCATTTATATTATGAAAGCTCCAAGAGGCACTAGCCCCTGGGCATAAATTGAAAACTATCATATCACGCTAGAGAACGCTTGACCTAATTACGACACTTCATGACGCCACCCAGAAAACCGCCCCCAGTCCAGTAATATTCGAAACTTAATAACTTTGTACTCCACAAACTTATTACATTACTGTGTGACTCTGCGCCTCTGTTGGTACATGTATTTATATTTTCGGGTTTCACTAACAGATTTTTCCGTAGGGACTTTAGAACATCTAAATTACAACCGTTTCAAGTACCCTAACGGATGAATGCTAATGTGATTTACTGAGCGCTCCAGATGTCCAAATCATGCGTACCAACTATTTGTCTTCTGTCTTTCTACTCTTTAGCAAATGGAGAAGCTCGGCTGAATAGACGTAGTTGGCTTTAAGTAATGTTGACAAGTTTAGTTGAAACAAACTACGCAAAAGTATGAGTTTTACGAATCAATATTTTACAATATTAGTTACGATAGAAATTAACATATTTTTTTAACAAAAACCCTCAAAAAATGGTTGATTCATATTCATGTACTTATACTTAGCTTAATAAAAAACCTACCCAAAAAAATTATAAACTGTTTTAATTTTGGGTAACCTCACTTTGCAACAATCTGGTCTCGCACCAATTGGAATTTCACAAGAGCAAAGTATTAACCAAGTAAACTGGTTTTCTTGGATAGGTGATTAGTACTCCCAAGAAAATTAGTACTCGAATTTAAGACGAACCAATTTAATATGCAAATATTATTCTGAGTTGTGTATTTTTAACATAATTTTTATTTGTTCAGAACAAAAACTATACCTTTGTAATACAAATACAAACACCATAATTTGAGCTTAGCTTGAAAGCGAAGGTATTAAATAATAACAAACACTACCTGACTATCAATAATATATTCTCTTATAAGCGTTTCAATGACAAAGTGATCTTCACCAATAAGTTTAACTACTTAGTTTCTAAAATATTTGTGTAGATATGCACAATGATAGTTAAACTGTAGTTTAGAATATGTGTAGATGTACTCACTGATGATGCCGACTTTTGTTTATAAAACGCATAAAAGAAAATTAGTTATTTATTGTGAGTTTCTATTCGTAATTAGTCTTTTCAATTACTGTATTAGCTGCAATCAAATAAAGATGTGTATTAAATAACTTACTTATTTATAAAATTATCTAAAATTTTCCAACTAAGAAACGCATGAAATCTTCACCTTTAATCGGATATAATTTTTCAAAAATCTAATTTTTTGAAAAATAATATTCTTTACTAATTTTAAACATACTTAACTAAGGGAATACGTGATTGCTTACTTTCCGACGCGTTTCAAAACATTCGTTCCTTTTACGAAGCTAACCCTCTACTCCTGTTATTCTTTATTGGTTTATACTATTATACTAAGTCAAGTTATTTTCCTTTTAACGAAAAAAACGTATTAAGACCAAGACATAATTTTTTTTAAATTTATAAATAGTATACTTTGAATAAAATTATTAGACATCTAATCAAAGTCATAATTATATTGCGTTAATTATTAAGATTGAGCTCAATAAATCACTCATAGCTCCAAAACTCAGTGACTTAATAAGGCGCAAAGAATAAATAGGGTATCCATACAGTTACCTGACTCTCAAAGCCAGTGAATTTTGTTAACTTTTGAGAAACTCTGTTTAAGTAGTAGTGAAACAGTTTTGTTTGAGTTGGCAAATTGCACCTAACAAACAAGACCTTCCCGCCTTTGCATAGCAAAATGATGTTATTACCAACTTAACAAATACCCTATATTCTCATCTCATATATTAAATGTCTAAAGTTGGTAAAAATGAAAGCTTTGAAATTATATCTCGATTTACCTGAGTAAGATAATAACAGAGTTTTCGAGGTATTTATTTCTAGCAAGGTGCATGTTTTCAAATATATTTGAATCTTATCCCAGTATTCCAACATTTAACCATTTCTGAAAAAACTACACTGTCCGACAACTACGCTTTTTATATTGTAAACAAAATAAAAATGTTTGTTAAACGCAAAATAAATTATGTTAGATAATAAAATAGAACATTTTTTTTATGAATGCAGACAGGGTTTTCTGACACGATAAAATTTAAAATGTAAAAATCACAGTTGTAAAAACCTCGGAATATTATACTGAAGATAAATTTTATAAACGTTTTGTTGAAAAATTTCCAAATATTCAAATGATACATTTTCAGGTAAGTTACATTATCAGCCTGGTATAGTTTTTAAACAATAATAAACTTTAAACGTTTGAAAACTGAGAATTAGTAGATTTTCGTTCAATGTATCAAAGAATTGAGTTACATTTTTATTTTATTTTTATTTCATCTTACACTTAATTTATTTTTGCTCGACTGCCGCTTTTACTTTCACACATAACAACTAGATAGTTAAAAGGAAAACAACTACACAATATAAATACCAAATAGACTGTTAAAAAAAAGAATGTTTACTGTTCTTTAGTTTCAGTCATTGTTGTAAATTAATACAATATAATTATATTACAAGAAACAATTTTATTCTTTCTTTCTCTCTTTTGATACTTTTCACTTCAATAAAACTTATATAAGCTAATAACAAATGTTTGTTCTGTTATAGCAAAATAAAGAAAATGTTTTAAACTATTTCAGTCTGTAATTAACCTACTTCTCTAGAGCATTGTTCGCATATCTAATAAGCCAACACATTTATAGTAAGGCAGGAAATAATTAATTAGGCAATGATGCTCATCAACTTGATCAGTTAAAAAGGCGTTGCTAACGTTAGTAATTACTCCCTTCTTACCTTCAACCTTCGTTGCCTCCAGAACTCCCCTTCGGTTAACAAATAACACAGTATATGTTACAAGTAGTTATTCACTTGGCTTTGGTCCGAGACTTAAAATTAGTAAGATAACATTTCCTTTATAAAAGCAGATAGGGTCTTTAGATATATAAAATCGACTGGATGGTCATAGACTGATCAATCTACGTCCGTTGCTAAAATAATCACCAACTTTAATTAGCTTAATTGATCCGTCCCTAGATATTCACTTACGAGAAAAGAAAATACAAAAGTTAAAATACTTTTCGGATTTGAGGTAAAAATGTTTGAACTGATTTTTTTCTACCTCGAAACTACCATTAGATTGTACACTTATATTTAATACTTTTTAATAAGTATTTTCTCCATGAGAATTTTGGGTTGAGTATACATTTGAAATTATAAGAACCTATACATATTTGTTCTGTAAGCTTTCAGCATAAACGTATAAAGAAGTGGTAGTTAGGTCTAACGTGCAAATGTTAAAGTCCGAGTGTTGGTTGAGTCTATCTTCCTAGAGAAAATTCCCACATGTTTCAACTCTTAACGCTTCTGCAATGCACATTTTATTACAGCCAAAATATTTGAATTTTTAATCGCGTAGAAACCAGACCTAATTTTGTTTTCATACTCACCTAAAAATGTTTATTGAAAACACTGCATTTCACTTCTCGCGCAACACAACGCGACACGCCACGGCCTGCTCTGGACTGGGATGCTGAACTAAACCTCCCCCCTCCCTATACTACGTCACAGCATCCTCGTCCCTCCCCTTCCGACACCACCTCTGGCCTGTCCTACATCCACACTGAAATGGTTTCTCTAATTGATTTAAACCGCTTTGCCGAAACTCTATCAAAACCAAACTCGCTACTATTTGTAAACACGAACAGCTGATTTACACTATAACATCTCGGATTGTACAATCCCAATAAAGGCTTAATATCTTTTGCAATTTTTATCAATTATTATGACCATGATACCTTTATGTAGAAAATATTTTATTCAATAAGTGTCCTTTCGGCAAATTTTGCTTTCAGACTAAACTCTCAGGAATAATTTAATTTTTTTTAATTCATTTTAATTATACTAACGAAAAATATAAATTGTTTAAGACTATCTCAAATACTTATCTCAAATTGAAATCAATCATTAAAAACAAATATTTTTTGATAAATTTTGAAGCATAATAACTCAAACGTTTAGCATGATCACAGAAGGAAAGTATCAGAATTTGTTTACATAAACATAAATAAGACTTCATAGAGAACATTAAATTATATTTTATTTTGTTCTTGTCGATGTAGGTTTACATGTAGAGCTCGTCATACGTACAATACATGCAATCTGATATAAGTATATAGGCTACATTTATAAGTTCCAAATGAGAGTTTTCTTATATATTTACTGAGCGTTTCATCAATGATGTATTTCAAAATGTTTTCCAAGTTTTCCACCAACTAATATTAATGGTTATATCAGAAACAAGTTGTTTACTACTCTTTATATAGTTAAGTCATTTGATATTTAGTTTTTAAGAGGCTGTGTTAACGAGCTTAAGTTTTTGATAATGCTTGCATTGTAGCTGCTCAAGACCACTTAAGTAAGTATATTTTCGTTTGTAAATGGTTTATTAAAATATAAACCATATAACAAAATAAAATTTGACTAATATATAGTATTTAAAGCACAACTAACAAGAATTTAAGTTATATTTTTATTTGCCTGCCTTCGTAGGTATATAGTCACTTCATTTTCAAGCTTATACCTAATGGTCTTGTTGAGGCTTTCAAGATGTTTCTTTATGAAAGTTTTACTGTGGTGTGTGTTCAAACGGCAAATGTTTAACTTTTTTTTAACTTCACTGCGCTTTTTTTGGTAGAAATATATCAGATTTTAGAACCAGTTCTATATTGACAAAATATAGCTACAACCAAAATAGCTGACGATAAAAATAAAAGAAATGTGATGACCACATTGAATAGTTTTGATCTCATACTTAAATAAAAGTCTAACAACATTTTTTATGGAACGAAACACGTGTTGATAGAGAACTAGGTTTTCAAATGGGCCCATAAGTTTTTTTTCAGGTTATTCATTAACCGTATTCAGTGATTTTTCACTGTTTATTAATCCTTTTTTTCAAATCTTGCATGCGATATTGTTGGTAGAGGAAAACTATGAAAAGTGGAACAAGAAATAATTATTTGAAGTAAGCTCGCAATTGCTTTTTTCAAAATAGTGGGACAAAATAATTATTTTAATTGGAGCTATAAAATTCTATTGTGTTTTACAAATGTTAAAAATACTACACTATATTATTTTACAAGATATATACGAGCATTGTAGAATATAATTCATTAATTTATAGAAGAAAATAAATAAGTATTATGACAGTATTTTTATATAAAAACGAACTCTTTCAAGTTTTTTCATTAAAAATACTTTACTCTTTTATTAAAATAAATCAGATTTTAATTTTAAAATAATACTTGTTTTTTGAGCATTTACTGTGTTTTATTGTTTACTTCAGTGTAGTAAATAGTATTTATTGCAGTTAAAAATTAAATAATATGGGTAACAAAATACATTTACTCGATATTGATTGAATACAAATTCTTTTAACAAATTCAATTCAGATCAGTTTTTTAAATTCATAAGACGGGCCTAAAAATGTTTTTCTTTCGAAAATTGGATTAAAAATACATAACGTTTGAGTTAATTAGAGCTTAGCTAGGGAGAACATTTCACAAAGGTAAGAAACAAAATAATTAACTCAAAATCTCACAAAAAATTAGACAACAGACTAGTTTCAATGACAAAAGTAGTAGTCAAGTACTGAGGAAGGCGACATCATTGCCGAAACTAGTTTGTTGTGAACAAGTGTGTTTATTAAAAACTAATTTTTTGTGATGAGATTTTGAGTTACTATTTTGTTTTCTACCGTTGTGAATACATAACTTATTATTATTGTTATATTGAAATATGTGTATTGATTTATCAAAATTTAAGTAAATTAATAAATTTTTTACCTGATCAAAACTCTTTATTAAAAAAAATATTCTACAATTATAAATAAATAATAATCTACCTGTAAAATGGGTGTTCTACTACATAATCTATAACACAAAATCAGCTGTTACAAGAAATTATATGTTATCATTTAAATCGCTTGAGTTACATGGCGAAATATATGCTATAGGTATCCGTTTCAGAAAAAGCGTGACGTGAAAGTAATGATTTAATCTATGTTTTTTTCACCACTCGTATAAACGTTATCACTTCAAAAGAAAAACAAAACACCCAGAATGCATCTTTTTTATATTACTGTACTTGGTTTTTAATGTTAAACCAAATCGTTCATATAATATATAGGCTAAGTGGTTCTACATAGTGGTTAAAAATTACCTGCGAGCATCTCAAAGGTACGAGAGTCGATAAGCTTAAATACAGTTCATTATGTTACTTTAGAATTCGAAGCGTATTATGTCTGCAATGAAATGTATGAAAAATTTGCGTCATTACAGCGCTGATCATCTACTAGCTGGACACACGCCATACCACGGTTCATGGGTTCCAAAACTGAGGAGGCGTGAAGGGAAGTCAGGGAGGCGCGAGACCAGTTGGAATATAATAAGACAAATGAAATATATTTAATATTATAGGAACAAACTTCATGTTGTTAATGATTTGGGCTGTGCCCTTACTAAAAAACAACCTCAAATAGGCCTACTAGTGTAAAAAAATGCAAGCTCAAGCATCTCAGTAACAGATTTTTCTTTTATCAGTTAAAATTTACCTTGCAAATTAAAACTTGAAATTTTATATCATGTTTCTTGTGAAAGTATGAATAAATAAATTGTTTTCAATATATATAATATTTGATTATTTTTCATATGCCCATAAGATTTATTTATAGTGCAAAGTGGAGGGGCTTGGGAGGATTTATTTTCAAGAGGAGGGGTTGTGGTACCAAAACGTTTGGGAACCCCTTGTCTATATGCACTAGTAAGCGTCTCGGATAAAAAACTATTTTCATTTCGTAGCTTAAAATGTCACTCCCAACACCGATAGTGGCACTCTGAAGACGATAATTAAGTGTAACAAAGATCCTATAACACAATGGTTATCTTCAATAAAGTAAATTTTATTAAAATATTTCTTTAGCAAAAATTTTATAAATGTTTTCTTGTTTAACACGTTCTGTCATCAGTATTGTTGAATTTTAATTAAAATGTCTTTTTTCCGCTTAAACTTTAACCAGATATATTTACTTTAAAATGTATCTATTAGTTACTGAGATTGATAAAAACAATTAGTTTATCGTTGAAACACACTTGACCGAGTGTTATTTATCGTGACCAAATTTGTACTTTCATAAAGTTCATTACTATTACCATATTGTATCACATAAATCTAATATAGATTTAGTTAGTTCCTTTTAACATAGGAACACAGTAACAATAGGTAAAATTGTATTAATGTAATTTTAACAATATTAATTTTTTTATTGTGAATTGTCAACAGATTTTCTGAAACTCTTATCTGCGTAGTTCAGTTCACAGGCTTTCAATGCAGACAACCGCATTGCGGGACTCCGTGTCAATAGGATTGATTCCTATGCAAGCAGACAGATTGTGTCACAAAATTAGGAATTACAAGTCATAGATACAAATCAAACAATACAAATTTAAGACAAAATTTGCATGAAATATTAAAGAAAAAGGACAGACCTTGAATGCGAAAAACACGATTTGGTAAAGAAAATTTTAGCTTTTGAAAAAACACCGTGTTATAATAACAGCGTGATCGAAATATATTTAACCATAACCTTGTGTCCAAGCGTTTCAATTATCTAACATCACTTTCTGAGAGTATTTACTAAAATTCTGTATATATTTTACTGATTTTTTCTATTAGGAAATTTCTGCCATTTTAGAAATCCAAATTCAGTAATTTTATCTAAACTAGGAGTTTTATTATTATTATATTTTGTAATATCATTATTACCCGAGCTACCGAACCAAATTGATTGCATTGATGGATTATATTATATTGATTATCAATGAATAAAAGACTATTGAAAAACCATTTGACCTAATTAAAATTGTTCTCAGGCATTAATAAACTCTGCAGAAGCTACGGAAAGCTATTAATCAAATTACAGTGAAGCTCTTAAAGTTTTGGAAAATATTCCTACAATCTTCGATACGATAAAAGCCATTTCAAACACTCAATTGACAGTGAACTATGTGAAATCATAAATTTAGTAGCATAACCTCATTTTGCCTGTTAAACCACACACTTAGCCTTCATTTGAATAAAGATTCATGCCAAAGTACTTGAAGAGTAAGCCTAATCACTGAACTCTTATACTCCAGTCAAATCTAACCTCATGAAATAATAACTTAGATAATTTTCCTCTGTCTGAATAGATTAAAATAAATGTTTAAAGCCCTATTTATTTCGGAATAACCTAAAAAAAAAACAATATTGCTTTTGTGATTCCCGGGAAAATAGGAATTTTTTATGGTTAAAACTAAAAGCGTGAGGTACTAGAAATTACTTGAATTTTTTTTAAATATTGTTTTTAAATTTCGTAAACGTTTAAGATTAAAAATGAAAATAATTATTACATAAAATATATTACAGATATATTATGACCTGTATATAATTTTTTTTAAAGTGATTTTAGATGATCAAATATAAAAACATGATTTTAAAGACTTTTGTCTATTTTTATTTTACAAAATCTAGACTAATATGTTTATGAGAAATTTATTTATTTTAATCGAAGATAGATGACCATCTAAAACAACAGATCATTGGACTTCGGAAAGTGAACTATAGAAAATGCAAGACTTCAACATAATTTATTTCAAAGTTAATTCGTTAATGAATATATGTTTTTATCATTAAATCATGTATTTGGATTGAAGATAGACGACTATGCTAAATTTTAACTCAATGGGTTGATAGATACAAAATTGTGAAGTACAAGATTTGAAATTAAATTTTATATTATACTTTTCATTTCCCTCAACTTATATATATATGCTGATACGTATTCCTTCACGGATGAAAAAATATGATGAATAGTTACAATCTGGAGTACATCCGTTCATTCTGCAGTTCATAAATTCGCAGTTCCGACGTTTCGCTAGAATCTCATCCAGCAGATAGTAACTAAGATAGTAACTATTCATCATATATATATATATATATATATATATATATATATATATATATATATATATCAGGGTGGGCAGAAAAAACATTTTTTATTTCGAAATTGTAATATAGCGGAAAAATTACGAATTATATAGACAAAACAAATGAAACAAAATTATCAAAATCGATTGACATCTTCCGGTCGCACATACTCCCTAAAGCTTGACCAAATATGTAAAAACGTCTATTTTACGATTATTTTTGAAAAATTTCTGAATTATATCTTTTCATAATGTAATACTTTGTAACGTCTCCAGAAATAAACTAGAAAAATTGTATTTTGATTTGGTTTAGACTAGTTAATATCTTCCGGCCGCGCCCCAAAATTTTAAAATTTCACATTTTTTAAGCATTTATTGTATTTGATGAATAATTAGTATTTAAATGTAATTAATGTATCTTAATGTTTTCCCACGAACTAATAATAAGGTAGAAAAAAATCTACTGCAGTAGTAAGCAACCGAAATGTCTACGAACGCGCCACTGCGGCGATCGCATTGCTTAACTTTGGCGTCGTTACCGATTCAGATAACACCCATGTTATAGAAAGGAGCAAGATTTGAAGGGTAAAGCAAAACTTTAAGGCTGAATTGTGTAGTAAGTCAAACTCACTTCCACTGTTAGGTCTTTATTTAAATGGAAACAAGGACTACATATTGGTGATAGAGTAGGCTCATTCAAAAACGTGTCGTAGAAATATTAAGGATGGACACACTCCTCGGCTGAAATATTAAGGATGGTTCAAGAACCTGGATTGATCTACGTTGGCCACGACTCCAAATTCTGGAAACTCTGAAGATATTGTTAAGTCTGTAAAGTCTCACCTCGTGTAAAGTCTGTCTGAGCGTGGTATCTCTCTTGAAAATCTAATTTTCATTGCTGTGATGGTACTGCTGTCAATACAGGCTGGAAAACTGATGTGGTTCACCGAGTTAAACTTTATTTAAGGTCTCTACAACGAACAATTTACCACCTCCGATTGTTCAGTGAGTTGCCATTCCGCCACATGTTTAAGCATCTGCATAGCAAGTCAACGTAGCCTAGTACTTCTGTGTCAATCGGTGAAAAGTTAATTTGCTGCCAAAAACTGTCGGTGGTTAGCCTCCAGAGAATTGATTCTTATATCCCATAGATATACAGAAACGTGCTTAGCAGAGGCAAGCAATACTTATTTGATATTTCAAAGGCAATAAAATCAGGAACCTGTAAACAAGATTTGGCTTTACGGAATTCTTGGCACTTATCACATTCGAGGTGGTTAGAAAAACCAAATAGAACTCTCAGATTCTACATAAGTGAAGAAAATCTCTCACCTGAACTTCAAGAACTAGTTTTGTATATATTGAAATCATACATAGCAGTGGGGTTTACTATAAAAACAGGTAACCACTTTACAGACGGCCAGAAACGTGTTTAGCAATCAATACAATCTACCAGGTATTTGCCAACCTGTGCTTGGTGTTATCGACATTGTGATCGAACGGAACAGATTTTTCGCCCACCCAAACACTTAATGTTAGCCATGACTCAAGATGACAAGAAACACATAAGAGAGCCTGGACTTCGAAGAATCGTATAGGCAAAGCAGATAGATGCCAGAAGGAACAGTAAGAGCATTCACGTCACCAAAGATCAACTTCAATCCGCAAAAATACTCAGAAATGATTAACTGGATAGACTGTGAATTATCTTCATCCTCATTATTGGCAGAAATCAGGGACGATGAGATAGCATTCCATATCGACAGTGACTCAATTCCTAACTGGAGCATTACTTTCAAACGCAGCTCACACGCAGGCTGTGTAAAACTCGTTATGGCAGCCTAAGGAAAGGTTTGTGGAGCTGGATCTCGAGACGGATTTATAAGAACCGCTCTTCTGTCCAGATCATTCATGTCTAATTTTTTTTTAAGTTACGTTAAAGTATATTAATGATATAAAAAAGAACTCGTAAAAATGTTACGGCAAAAGTATTATGGCAAATTTCAGGATCTATGCACGACTGAAAGATATCAACCTATCTAAACCAAGTTAAAACACAAAATTTTTAGGCTTTATTTGAAGACGTTACAAGCTATTACATTACGAAAACATCTAACTCAAAATAATCGTAAACATGTTTTTACATAATCGCAAAATAGAAGTTTCATATTTTGTCAAAATTTATTTTTTGTTTTGTCTATATAATTCGCAACTTTTCTGTACTATTACAACTTCGAAATTTAGGAAAATAAGGTTTTTCGGCCCACCCTAATATATATTAGGCCTGTATTAATATATTGTAACGCTGAAAACAAACCAAGATTGTTTCAAAATGCTAATGAATATTATGGAAATGATTTCTAAGAGAACACGAAGTGTGTTAAGTTTGTGAGGGCTTCAATTGAGTGAAGGTAGTCTTTAATTTTAGTTTTATTGGATCAAGTGCCGTGTTATAATTCAAAGCTTTCTTTGAGTAGAAGTTAAATTACGTTTTAAATTGTAACACACTTTAGATGGTGTTACATATTAAATTGGCAAGGTTCAGAAAACAAACGAGAATGTATTCAAAAATTGTAATAATATACAACTATATAAAAAAATTGTGATGTATGAGAAATATTTTAATGAGATCTCTGGTTGATAGTGACACCTGACGGAGAATTTTAAAACAAGTAATTAAAGTAGGGATGCGCCCGCCCGGATGCGCGGTAAGTAGAAAGGTTGCTCGCAACTACAATTTAAGGCCTCTTTTAGCCAAGATGTAAAGGGCAACGGACGTGTCCGAGAGCAAGAAAATTTTATTTTGTTTTCAAAATTTAATGTAAACTTCTTTTTTTTTTAAACATGGTGTAGAAGACAGCGTACGTAACCAAGTACAAAGATGGGACGCTGAAGTCACCGATGACATTTCCTGAGACTTTCCACGAGGAGGATGCGAGGTTACGACATGTGAATACAGCTAAGTGGACGATTTAAGACTTTAAAGATTTATTTCAAAATTTAAAATGTTATACAGTATAACTCAAACTAAAGAACCTTGAACGTTTCAACCTATATACATAACTGTAATTTACGCATCTTTTAGTGCAATTATGTTCACCTTAAATTATAAAATTTGATTATGAAAAAAGCAAGTAAACTCGAGTACAGATTCATTTTCAGCCATTGATTGATTAATTGATTGATAGATTGCTATCCTTAAAAATTCATAAGTTAAATATCAAATGTTCAATAATCCGTAACTGAATGTCAAGAAATTTGTATCATGATTATAATTTATATTATTTTTCTTTGTTAAATAAAAAGAGTGTAATTTGCTTTAATTGAATTTAAAAGAGTAATTATTTAACCAGCACACAATTCCTTGCATTTCAAGGTTAATAAGCCTTAAGAATTAGTTTAATGAGACTCTGCTAGTTTAAATAATTTAACTTTGTATTTTAAAATAATTCAATGTAACGGAGTTCTACCTTCAAGAGCGTTACAGACAGACGATTATTACGCCTGAACTGTAAGCTAGAACTTAATACTAAAACTAAAACTTAAAACTAAATAATAATAATTTAAATTTTTTTTACAAACGTTACATAATGCGCAACTCTGCTTTTGGGCAAAATTTGAAATGTAAATTTGTGTGTTGGCTGAAAGAAAATTAAAAATGGCTGAAAATAACCAATTTAATTAAATGTATTCAAAAAGGTTAAAAAAAAAAAATTATTCATTAATCATTTAACAGTGGAAGTTTTGTAAAATGTATAAATTGAACGTAAAAGAATGTGGCTTGTGGATTGTGTAAACAGTATTGGAAGATAGGGAAGAAACCAGTTATAACCTGTTTTTACTTGTATAGTAGTCAAGGTCAGAGACTCTTGTTGTTTAAAATATTATTCATGTCTGTGTGTAGTAAGTTTAGATATTTTTTTTTGTAAGTTTGTGCTTGGCCTTGAAAGCCAGTTGTAGAGTACAATTGTTTACACAGCTGCAAGTCCAATGTTTGCATAAAACGTGTTCGAACATTTCGAGTTTGCTTGACTTTTCTGATTAAAGAATATATTCTCGTTAATTTTCTGAAAGCAATTCTATTAAACAAAATGGATTTAAAAATAGACCTTTTGCCCAAAAAGAGGAATTAAAATATAATAAAAAAGAAAATTATAATTGAAGTTAACAGTGATATGATTTTGAAAGTAATGTTTAATAAAATAATAAATTTATGAGTTAATTTTAAAGGTATTTAAATTTAAATGTACAAGTTGTGTAATAGTCATATAAAAATATTTCAAGCAAAATTTATCTTTTAAAATAGTTGAAATTTTTTATAAATTTTAAATTTGGATATATGCAAGCTTTATTTTAAAAAGAGGAATAAATTAACAAGGAAAATACGAATGTGCCTTTGTACAGAATTTATACTCCACGACAACACTCACATTGTATGTCAAAGTGCACGTTGACATACTATACATATTCTACATGAGAGAGACTAGGACAACTCTCAAAACACACAATACTACACCGACAGACTATACACTTGACCAAAATTGTGTATAAATGTGCAAGCGTAGGTTCCGTTTAATTTCAATTCTTATTTGTAAATACAAAGAGCTTAGCAAAAATTAATTCAATTTGTTTACAGAAATATTTGAAAGAAGTTTTAAGATGTAATAGAATACAGATAGTCCTTTGTGTGTCAACATGCTAGCTATATGAATTTTAAATTAAAATATGGGTTTTAATTTAAGAATAATGTAATTGGATTTTCAAAGTATGGGTTTTGAAATCCAAAAGAGGTATAAGATGTACGAAATATTGTAGAGATAACGAAAGGTTATGAGGCAATGGTACATGCTTAAAAGTTGTAAATGGAGAGGAGAATATGTAGATAAATAGCGTCGATAATGTTGAAAATTTTTGGCTTACAGGAAGTAAGCGGTATTCACAAATCCCAGAGATTGGATTGTGAAGAATATAGCTAGGGCGTATGTAAGGTAATGTTGACAAACAAAGAGCAATTTTGAAACAGAGTAATTTTGAACGAGTTAATTTTTAACAAAGAGTAATTGGAATAAATAATAATTTCAAAGAGTTAATTTAAATAAAGAGTAAATTTATTAAGAGTAAATAATGTTATTTTGAAATTAGAAGAGATATAATTGTGTGCTTAAGAAATAAAAATTTTGCAAGAAGTTTGATTTTTGAAAGAAAATATTTTCTAGAATGCAATGTTTTTAAAAATTTATATTGTAAAATAAATCAATTGAGAATTTATAAGACAAGTTTCTAAGAGTTAATTAAAAATAAGAAATATTTATTAAAGGATTTTTAAATCTAAATTAAATTTATTAAATTATATGTATGTCAAAGATAAATGGAAATAATAAATGAATTGTAGGTTTACATGGAAATTTGAATTTTTGCAAAAAGGATTTTAAATCAAAAGCAGAGTAAATATTGTTTATATTATGTTAATGTCGTACAGAAAATTTTTTTTTTAGTTAAACTAATTTTGTTCTAATTCTAGAAATGAAAGTAATAATAAAAGGGGTTATGATATGTTTCTTTTAAAGAAGAATAGTTTGGTTGCTGAATTAAAAGTCATTAATAAATTATAAAATAAGATCAAAACATTCAGTAAAAAAAAAAAATGAAATGACACAATTTTTTTTTCAAGAGGGGGGAAAAATATGTAACACACTTTAGATGGTGTTACATATTAAATTGGCAAGGTTCAGAAAACAAACGAGAATGTATTAAAAAATTGTAATAATATACAACTATATAAAAAAAATTGTGATGTATGAGAAATATTTTAATGAGATCTCTGGTTGATAGTGACATCTGACGGAGAATTTTAAAACAAGTAATTAAAGTAGGGAAGCGCCCGCCCGGATGCGCGGTAGGTAGGAAGGTTTCTCGCAACTACAATTTAAGGCCTCTTTTAGCCAAGATGTAAAGGGCAACGGACGTGTCCGAGAGCAAGAAAATTTTATTTTGTTTTCAAAATTTAATGTAAACTTCTTTTTTTTTAAAACATGTTATAATCATGGTGTAGAAGACAGCGTACGTAACCAAGTACAAAGATGGGACGCTGAAGTCACCGATGACATTTCCTGAGACTTTCCACGAGGAGGATGCGAGGTTGCGACATGTGAATACAGCTAAGTGGACGATTTAAGACTTTAAAGATTTATTTCAAAATTTAAAATGTTATACAGTATAACTCAAACTAAAGAACCTTGAACGTTTCAACCTATATACATAACTGTAATTTACGCATCTTTTAGTGCAATTATGTTCACCTTGAATTATAAAATTTGATTATGAAAAAAGCAAGTAAACTCGAGTACAGATTCATTTTCAGCCATTGATTGATTAATTGATTGATAGATTGCTATCCTTAAAAATTCATAAGTTAAATATCAAATGTTCAATAATCCGTAACTGAATGTCAAGAAATTTGTATCATGATTATAATTTATATTATTTTTCTTTGTTAAATAAAAAGAGTGTAATTTGCTTTAATTGAATTCAAAAGAGTAATTATTTACCCAGCACACAATTCCTTGCATTTCAAGGTTAATAAGCCTTAAGAATTAGTTTAATGAGACTCTGCTAGTTTAAATATTTTAACTTTGTATTTTAAAATAATTCAATGTAACGGAGTTCTACCTTCAAGAGCGTTACAGACAGACGATTATTACACCTGAACTGTAAGCTAGAACTTAATACTAAAACTAAAACTTAAAACTAAATAATAATAATTTAAAATTTTTTTACAAACGTTACAAAATATTACAAAATAACCGATTATTCAGTTTTGAAACAGCTATTAAAATCAGGCTCGAATTAAAAAAAAAGTTTTAAAAAAGAGAGATAGTGTTAAGAACTGTAGAGTCCTGGCATTGCCTTTTAGAAAGGAGTCATGCAGGTTCGTATTCCCGATTGAGATGACATTAAGAAACTTCTAAGTCGCGTTGTACTCAAGAATTAATCTTAAAGAAAAATCCCAAGTATCATTATATGTAAAGAAGTAATTTAAAAAAGAAAATGTAAACAAATGTTTTAAGTAAAATAATTATTTTAGCTTTTAACACACTACTACCAAGCTATGCTAATTTGTAATGGTCCTAAAAGGGGTGATGTGTAATGAATGAAATTTTGGAAAAAAAAGGTTTGTTATCCTCTCACTACCAAAGACACACACAACACTTCCTGACAACTAATATTCACAGCCATAGTTACACTTACTAACATAGAACACAGGTTTACACTCTCGCTCACATTGTTCTTAGGGTCATGAAAATTAGACACCCCTCTATGATACCAAATAGCATTGTATCCAAGAGACGATAAGAGCGCTCCAATCGAAACAAAAGAACCTTAAAATCGGCAGGGTGTTTTGTGCCGCTAGAATACCCCCCCCCCCCCTGATTAGTTCGGTCTAGGTAATGCAACTGGACCGTTGGCTTTACTTAAGGGTCGACCCTCAAGATCAGGAGCTTGAATTTTGCACAGGTGGCTTCAGCCCACACTGACTACTAACCGTTGTGAACTAAAATACTGAACAATTTAAAATGAAGAGTTTAGTCAATAAAACATTTTAAAACAAAATTGTAGTCCTTATATGGAGTTAACCCCAAAATCCCTTCGCTGCGTTCCTAACTCGACGCAAGGTGTTTAATATAGTCTGATTCTTGAAAGACAATAAGTACGACCAAGTAATTCTGACATCACTAAAAAAAAGTATGTAGGACCTACTCGAGTAACGTAAATGATACACTTGTGATACATTTTCCACTGAAATTACCAAAATGAATAAATTAGCATAGAAATAATTTTATTATATGTATAATTATTCCAGTGTATTTATAAATATATTTAAGAATATTTTCAGTCAACCAAAAATATTTAATTTTCTCTAGTAGGCCTATGTCTGGAAAATTCAGTTCAAATTATAGAAATGCTAGTCTTGTTTACATGAAAAATTGTTGAATTGTTTAGAAGAAAAATGCGAAACAAAACTAAACCATTGGTATTGCGAATAAATCCATGAATTCGGGAGAGGAAGCTCCAGAACTCTTTAAAAGGATTTAGGCCTATATACGCAATGTAAGACTTTCGAAATTTAGCAGTTCCTGGTAGCCGACTAAAACTCTAAAACATTAGCAGGAAATAAATAATGATTCTACTACTACGTTAAATAATCTTTTCAATGCCGATAAAATGATTACCACAGTTTAGAAGAATTTAAGTATTAAATAACGCAATAAGAGTAAAAAACGATAAATTCAACCAGTTCTAAACAAACTATATGCGCCAGACGTTTACAGCATAGTCTTCCAACTACCAAGAGTGAAAGAAAAAATTAAATTTTTTTATGAAATTGTACCTTCAATATCAGTACAATATTACTTGTACTGGTCACTATATACCTTGTTATTGGTCGCCTAGGTGGTAGTACTCTACTATCACCAAAGTTATACACTATAGTTATAAAAATATATAATTTTTCCAACTGTATTTTATTTATCAGAAACATAAAGCTTCTATATTTCAAAAAGATTTCCTTAATCACACAAAAGTTACATCATTACGAATAATTACGTTATTCACTTTATATAGTAAATATATACTAGGCTATATTTTACGCAATATAGTAAAATTTAATAACCATTTCAACATTTATAGACGGTAATTGTTTGATTTAATTTGCAACAAGCAAAACCGTTTGTTTAAAAAAAAAATCTGAATATTTTTTTAGACAAAGCTATATAAAGCTTTGTAATGACATTTTACAGATTTTAAGTAGTCATTTATTTTTGAAAAATGTAAAAAACTGGGATTGCATTTGTGTAAAACAATAATTTTAAAACAAATGAAGTTTATTAAAGAACGAAAAGATAAACGAATAAAATTACAACCTAATACAATGGTTGCAAAATATAATTACAGCACTTATATCTAGGACCTTAAAAATGTGTATTATTTTAAAAATATTTTTCACTGATTTTCAACATGTATTTAGTCTTGGCTTGGACCTGATTAATTTTAAAATGAACATTATATTTATTATCTTCTGTTGATTTTAATTTTGAAAAACTTCGTCAAAACCCGATAACAACTAATTTACAAGTATTCTATCATTATTTCAGTTTTAATGGTTTTCTCTGCTTCTTGAATTTGTTAAATATTCCAAACAAATATTGGCCTAATGAAAGTAATTAAATTACAATTAGCATGAAAGTAATTTAATATTCATTAAGCTCAATCATAATTATATTAACTGTAAAATATTAACATTTCATTTTGAACATTTTCGTTTTTAACAAAACAGTGTATTGAACATTTTTCTTTCAAAAATATTCATACATATCCCGTATTATTTTTTAATTAATTTGAACACCCGGTTTTGGTCTGCTAGCCACTTTAAAATCGTTTAATTTATCTTTACTTCCTTACATATATGTATTTTTGTATATTATAAAATTTAAAATGTATTTTTTTTAAGTTCCCAGCTTAATTTATAAGTAAATTATAAGTATAAATTGTTAAGGGATACTGGATCATAAATTTACAATATTATCAGTATGATGAAATAAAATACTGTGTATAACCCAATGAAACACTTCCTACTTCCAAATATTTCCTACGAGATAGCAGCACTATCTGGTAGAATCGTTTTCTTACCAAGAGCGGTGACCTTGTAGTGAAATTACGACACTATAGATTTCCAAACGGGCTTATACACCTAATTAGCTCATACCTGCCCAACCGCAAGATTAGGGTTGATGTAGACCAAACTGAATCAGTACTAGAGACTATACGGGCCGGAGTCTCTCAGGGCTCAATTATTGTTCAGGGTTCGTGTCGCTCAACATCTACATTCACGACATACCGATAATACTCAACACACAAATGGCCATATTTACAGATGATCCCACGTTATCCGCTGAATTATGGCAACTATATTTCATACGATCCAGTTTAAAAGACCACTTCCAATTCCAAATGAGCGGAAATAATGCTCTATGATGTTTTTTTATTATACTAGGTATATTGTTTATTTAATAATATAATGGTATAATGTTTATTATACAAAGTTTTCTCTGCACTAGCTACCACATGTCAGCAAAAACTAAATTCAAATGAAATACAACAGGAATATGCCAAAACAGCTGATCGAGAAGGCAACACAGCTGATAACAGTATCTATACTGTTTATTTCGAGCATGTAGTACTAGATTAATAAAGTATTGCAAAACTAGTGTCAATACAATATTGTTAAACCTCTTACAGAATTTTGATTATACATTCTGGAATTGTAATAATATTTTGAAACATATTTTAGTTTTTATAATTTCTTTTCAGTATTTAATCTTCATGGCATCATTATGTGATTGGACAGTATTATGTTCTTTAGATGATAACTTTTTGATAGATGTTAAAAAAATAGCAACATTTAATGGTTAGTATATTAGACCAAACTTTAAATAAAATTGCCAAATAAGATACAGTAAGTAATCTATTGCATAGTAATGAAATAGTTTCAGTAAATCTTCAGCCAGTTTTTTAGTAGCTCAGTTAATATTGAGGAATTTCACTGTACTTGGTTAAATAATGACACTTCTACTTTGTAAAGTTGGTAATTATTCCGACGTACGACTACCGCTATTTTCGTGAAATTTTTTTACTTTTCTTATGTATTTTTACGTCCTAAACACGAATCCAACATAAATAATTGTCGCTGACGCCGTTTTTTTGAAATATACTTAAAAAACATAACCTTTATTGACGTAAGTTCAGACGTGCTACTACCGCTATTTTCGTGAATTACCTACGAATGACTACCTACGAAGTATCCAGTTAGGATAGATTTGGTTATAATTATATTCAATTTTACTATATACCTATATTGAAATATACATACAAAGTAATAAGTCAGGATAGATTTGGTTATAGTTTTATACAACATTACTACCTCATTAAAATATACCTATGAAGTATCAAGTCAGGATAGATTTGGTTATAACTTAATAAAAATAGATAGTAATTCTGAATAAAATTATTACCAAATCTAACCTGACTGGATACTTTGTAGGTATATTTTAGTGTAGGTATATAGTAATGTATAAAATTACAGATCTAGACGTAGTGCAGTGCGCTGTAGTAACTGCGCGCTCGGTTCACGCTATAGGCCTACATGTCATTACAATCTAACATTTAAAATGTGAAATAATGTAACTTTCACAAAAATACATAAAAATGTAGGGAACGTACATATGTAAAAACGTGAAAATACATAAGAAAAGTAAAAACAAATTCACGAAAATAGCGTTAGTCGTACATGAATAAAGGTTAGTTTAGGTTATGTTTTTTAAGTATATTTTTTAAAAAAACGGCGTCAGTGACAAAAAATAATGTTGGATTCGTGTCTAGGACGTAAAAATACATAAGAAAAGTAAAAAACATTCACGAAAATAGCGGTAGTCGCACATCGAAATAATTACCGTAATGTTTTTGTATTAAATGATAGTCTATGTAAGGTAGTACAAATTATGTACACAAACTCTATAATACTTGACAAATTACTCCAATTTTTCGATTTCACATTTGTTACAAAATACATTTTAAACAAGTGATTAAATGATTCCGTAGTAAATATAATTATTTTACAATATACAGTACATAGAAAGTGTCAGATTGTAAATAAATGTATAACCTTACTAATGGTTAAAATTGACTTATATATATCGTTTGTAGTTATGTACATATTATTACAAAGTAACATTAAAAATGTGCAAAAAAAATTAACTATACTCATTTTCCACGGAAAAAAGTTAATATTCATGTTCTAATGTTAGCAATGTCAAATCCATCAGGAAAAAAATATTTCCGATCGAAGCGTTAGTAAGCACCAAAGTCAGGTCAGGTTCGGTTATTTTTTTTAATGTAAATATGTGTTTGGAGTAAAAAAAACTTCAGATTCGTATTCAAGTCAAATTGATCAGAAAAAAAAGTTTGCCTATCGGAGCAGTAGTCGCTGATCTTAATAATTAGCAACACATCTCCCAAAATGACCATCCTCAACAAATATAAGTAAGTGCTATAGACAAGTTTGTAAAATATTTACAATTCTTCTAGTGAAAACTAGTAGCACACTGAAAAAATAACTCACTTGTAAGTTAGAGTTTGTAGTAGCAACACTCACTGATGATGATGACTTGGTCATTGAAACGACTATGAGTAAATAAATGATTAATTTGTGAGTTTTGTGTATGTTTTATTTGTTTATATATATATATATATATATATATATATATATATATATATATATATTTATTTATTTATTTATTTATTGTTGTGTCACACTTACCTATAATAACACTTAGTGTTTTGTTTATGAGAATGGCAATTTCAGGAGAGGTATTTTACTATAATCTCGGATTGTTACTTGAATATGTGAAGCTTGTTTTAAGCTTATTACACAAGTTTTAATAAATAAATTTCCTTTCATTGAAAATATAAAAGCAAACCAATATATATATATATATATATATATATATATATATATATATATATATATATATATATATATATATATATATATATATCCCAATATTCTGAATTATTTACCTTATGTGTTATATCTGTTTTATAAAATGTAATAAATTTTATTACAGTAAATTTAATATATGTCAGTGATGTATTACGTAGAAATGATAACCCCTAGAAAATAACAATTTGTTTAATGTTATTTTCATATCATAAGTTGACAGCCAACTACACAGAACTGTACTGAGATGGTGACTCAGCATCCAAATAATGTTTGTGCTGTGCCTACAATAGCGTCACAGAGAAAAGGCTAATATTACATGTAAACAGAATCATTATTTAGGAAATTGAAGTACATTTCCATTTTAATTTACTTCTGAAATTCTGGAAATTGTTCGGATAGTCTGGTTTGGATAATTGAAGTTCTACTGAAGATTATGTTGGGATATAATATAAATCAAAGTGTATTTATTATCTCTCTTACAATCAAATGTATCTTAACCAGATAGTTTATAGCAGAATTGTAATATATATTTTAATAAGATACAACAATGCTGTTTTTTTGACAAGTTGAATTATTTTCCTTTGTTCTCTAGGACTTTCAACATCCCCAGGTAATATTTTTATGTAATCATTTACATATGGTGACAATTCAAAGTGTTTGATAGTAATCTTAGGAATTATAAAAATTACTTAAAGAAATCTATTTCATTAATAATTAATAACTTTTACATTAGTTTATGACTATCCGAACTTTAAATTTTGTAAAAACTTACTGAACAGAGTGTTTTCGATCGCTCCGTGGCGATCTTCATCATTGTCCTTCTGTGTTATTTCTCAGTTGGATCTGTATGTAACTGTATTATATTATTATTTATTATGTATTCATTGATTTTGACTTTAATTTCATTGTTTACATTTTTGTTTGTAATGTTTTTGTGTTTGGTTAGGTTTTTTCTGTTTTGTCGAAGTGAGTCTTGGTCTTTGGTCTACAGGAAAACACTGATGAAGATCGCCACGGAGCAATCGAAAACGTTTTGTCTCAATAAGTTTTTACAAAATTTAAAATTCAGATAGTCATAAACAAATGTAAAAGTAATTAATTAAGTTTCACCGAATGTAATGGACTACAAAATTCAATAATCATTAATAATAATGAAACAAGTACATTATATATCAATATCTTGTGGCTGTTCATGACGAGCTGGTTGTTAATTATGTATTACACTTTTGATATTACTTGCGACCAAACTTATTGTTAACTAAAGGTTATTAAAGGTGTTGGTACACTAAGTTGTTAGAAGTCGTAAGACGAAAACGTTTCCTCCAAGTGTAAGTTAACAATTCAACAACCTTTAGTTAACAAAAAGTCTGGTCGCAAGTAATATCAAAAGTGTAATAAGTACATTATGAAAGATCACTTCAAACAGTTTTTTTTTCATGCCTGTAATTATTCTGTATGTAGTCTTCAGCTTAAGGTATTCATCAATAAAAAAATATAGTTCTTGGTTTGGAACATGTAACTTTCAACAGAGTTGATTTCGTTAACGATAAAATCTCTCAGCTCTTTGATATTGTGATGGATTGATGAGACAAAACTCTATTTTTTGTGAAACCCTAGAGAAAGATGTCACATTACATGAGGTATGATCTTAGTCTAAACAGCATAATGTGTTGGTCTGCCAGTACTCTAATGTAATACTGATGTTATAATGTGCCATAATCATGGCAGTACTATATATTCCATAAAAAATTACACCCATTATCTATTGTCTGTGCTCAGAAGATAATTGGTTAACTAAGAGTTCTAAGTAACACATATCAATAATAAACTGTTTGAGGTGATATATCATACAGTACTTATTTAATTTTTATTAGTGAAATAGATTTATTGTATTTGATTTAATGCCCGTAATTCCAAAGATTATTACGATATTTAAAACACCCTGTGTAATTACTTTTTTTTTTAACTATTAATGAATTAAAAATGAGTTTTAAAAGAGATTAATCTAGTCCAAACTTTTGGTAGGTGAATGCTATTGATGTATAACTATATCAATGAAAGGAATTAACATTCATTCATTTATTAACTGAAAATATGACTAAAAAGTTAAACTAACTCAATTTTTATATGCAAATGCTTTTGAAAATTTCTTATGAAAAAAAGTAGTATACCAAGTATAAATATTACTCAAAATGTTTCAAACTTTTAAGACAAATAATTCATAAGATATGAATATAGATGGAGACTACATATCAGTATACATATAATCATATGTAGGTTGTAATGTTGAACCTAAATGGCAACCTAAATGAAGATATATGTTCAATATAAATGGTAACATCCCATACAATTTGAGTAATTATTTTTTTGAAGTTATTTTTAAGTAGAAAAATTGTAAGAGAATCAACACCAGAAATATTTCTTTTAACATTTCTTGATTCCATCTTCACTTGAGCTACTAGTAATCACTAAACACTTTTAAATGTTTTAAACTGGCCTATAGTAGCACTTATTTTGCTTGTTGAGGGCGGCTGTTTCGGAAGATGTGTCCCGAAAGCAAGTATAGGCAGGTATAGGCAAGTTTAAAACATTTAAAAGTGTTTAGTGATTTTTTTTAATGTTTGTGTTCCGATAACCAACGTTATTTAGGTTGTACCATTTACATTGATTGTCACAGTTCTTACTAAGGTAATGTAATATTTATTTCAAGTTAATAATGTTTTATTATTCATCATAAAACCTATTTTAAGCCATTTAAATTTGCGTATAATAATTATAAGTATCAGAATACAGAAACACAATATTAAGGTACAAGGATTATTCACTTTTATTTCAGACAGTTTTGGACAGTATGCGTTAATTATAAAAGAAAATGGTGACTTGTATTCCATTGGCAAAAGCAATCTAGGTTGTTTGGGTCTGGATGATATATCTAATACTGAAATTCCTGTTAAGGTAGAAGATATTTCAAATGTTACAGGTTAGTTTTTTTCTATTTCAAGTTGCATTTTATATATAAAACTTACTTTTGGAAATAATCGGTAACAAAGTAAAAAAATGACAGTTATAATTAAGTGGTTTTTCAACTAAATGGAGGTTGCTTCTCTATCCCAAGTTAAAAATTGCTGTCATATTTAATAATGAGAAAAAAGTTAAATACAAAAATTGTTTTTGTTGTATCTATAGTTCTTACAATAAGGTTCTCCTGATATGCTATGATTTCTCATTTCTGAATCAACCACAGTTGGTTTTGTATGAAGTACAAGGAAATTATGTGTTATGAGGGTAATTGCATAGATCACACTTGTTTTATAAGTAACTGTTCCCTTAATTACATTTTTTTTATTATTCATGTGATATATACAACTCTTCTTATTCTTATTATTCAATAAGTTTTTTTTTTATACACATTCTCTTACTTTTCTATAAAATTTTGAATCATCGTATGTAGAAATATCAATTATTTTATTGGAAATAATTTTGTATAACAGTTCTTTATTTTGTTTCGGGAATAATCTTTATTTAATTTAAATATATGCTTAAATTTGGACTAGTCCTTTTAAGTCTATAAACAAGTAATATGAAAAAAATTCAAGTCAATTCATATTTTAGTCAACAAAGAAAACTTTTAGTTTAGTTAATTTATTAAATATTTGATATTAATATAAATATGTCCTTATACATAGGACAGAATCACAATATTAAGTAGCGAAATAAAAAGTGAAATCATTATTGAAATTAATTATACAAATTAATTAATTAATTTATATTTGAAAAAACTGTATTAACATTAAGTATCAACCACTGCATTAAAAAAGAAATATCTAAATATGAGAGGATGAATAAAAAGTATTTTAATAATGATTGAAATTTTGAACAAGATATATAAATATATAGGGAGGTGTGAACTAATAGTAGCCATTGAAAAAGAGTTAAGATTAAAAAACTAAAGTTTTTATTGATTCCAATCTTTTTGTAATTAAAAATATAATATTAATGTTGAAAATTGTTTTCCTTTTTTTGAAAAAAAATAATAAAAAATTTAACAGAGTTAAATATGAATATTTTCTTCAAAAAGTTAATTCTAATAAATGTTCTGTTTATTATCTGTTGACTGTTTTTCATCATTAGAATGAGAGTTATGTTTACATTAGTTTGCTTAAGCTATCTATATTGTCCCAGGTTGAATCAATTAAATTAGTCCACGTTTGTGAGTATAAAACCTTGTAGGGTAATACCCATATTTTTCACACTACAAAAAAATTGAAAGCATAATAAAATTGGATTTCATTAATAAAGAGTAGTTTTTGTAAATGGAAGGTGATATACAGAAATTGTAAATATGTTTGGTGTTTTTGTACCAAAACTCATTTTGTGACATTTTTTCTAAAACACATACTAAAAAAATAACATTTTTAGTAATAAAATTAGTACACAATATAATGATTTATATTACTTAGTAAATGCAACCAAGCAATTTAGGTTTGTCTGTGATACATGTGAATCTAATCTCTGATGCTACAAATCACGGAAATCAAGTGAGAATCCAAATCTAAAAAAGATCAACCCATATTATACACTAACTTTTGCATGTTTTGTAATAGATATTTTCTCAACATATAACTAAACATATATTGTTGTTAAAAATTATTTCTAGGTTAAGCCAGTTTAAACTTTAAATTATTTTGATATATTGAATAAGAATAAATAAAAAAAGATAGTTATACGATTCTATCAGTTTTGAGAATTACGTTTTTTTGAAAAAATCTTAAAACAAACTTCAGTATTAGAAATAACAGTTAATATGATTCAATCTTTTGTGTAAAATTTAAAAACCTGACAAAGAGTGTTTTAAAAAAGACCATAAATCTGATTTTTTAAAACCATTTCTAGTTATTAATTTGTTTTGAAATACACAGGCTAATTAAAAATTAAACATGTATTTGTACAAAATCTTTTACTTGCAGATGTAAAATGTGGGCCCCAATCAGTCTATGCTTATACAACACAAGATAAGTTTTATAGTTGGGGCGGAACAAGGTGTGAAAGACCAGAAGAATGTCAAACATTTCCAAAAAATATCAAAGTTAAACAGTTCGAACATAATTGTAGCCATATTATTATCTTAACCAGTGAGGGAAAGGTAATTCATAATTTTGGAGCACATGACCTCAGTTTACTTATAAGAAGCATTTATTTTCATAATATTTAATATAAGTTATTTTTAGATTTTAGAGTCAAGTTTTCAATTTTAGTTGTTAGTTTTAGGTATTTGCGTAGGCAATGATAATCAAATTTGATTTTCCGTTAGAAAAATAAAAAAGAGTTATGTATATTTAAGTTTTTAAAACAAATATTGTTTCATTAACATATTCTTGTAAAAAATATTTCCTTCAATGATAAGTAAACACTCCATCTTTTGTAAATTTTATAAAAACAAAGGGCAAAGGGCGGCCCAGTACAAAGGTAGTTGTAAACTTAAAATAATAAATCTAAGGCTTTTGACATTTCAAGGTGATAGGATAACTAAATAGTTTTTTGTTGTGTGTTAAAAGAAATAAGGCTCTAGAGGGTCGTTAGAAAATTTTAGGGCAAAATTAAATTAGCAAAAAAAGTTAATCGTCAAGTAACGGTACAAATTTTTAAACTAGAGGTTACAGCCGAAAGGCTATTGGTTGTACTTGAAAAGTGTTTTGTGATTGTTGATCGTTAGATGAATAATTTTACCTTATGTCATGAGCACCTTTCGGTCACTTGACCATTGTCGAATCACTGAATTAATTTTCACTATTTTTCTGGTGTGGTTGTTCGGTTTGTGATGTTGGTACTTGTTGACGTCATACATGTTTGTTCTTGAGCCGCATATATGATGTTTTTGGATAGTACATTGTCTGCATATGTTGTCTGTAGGTTCATTAAATTGTCGTGTATGTTTTTATAGAACATACACATTCTATGTACACAAATCTAGAATTAACGAGGTAAACTCAACAACAGCTGAAGAGCGAATTAACTGTTGTTCGGGTCATCTTCCAATGCTAGATAAGATTCTAGCAAAACGGAACTGCAGAATGAATGGATGTTCTCCAGATATTAACTATTCATCATATATATATATATATATATATATATATATATATATATATATATATATATATATATATATATTGTAACATTTATGGAATGGGCTATATAATATTATTTAAGAATTGGAAAATAGATGAGAAATAACTCACTCAAAATTTAGAAAGAAATTCATTAAAAGATTGGTTAGGTTAAAATTGAAACTAAATTCTGGTAAAAGCCTAGGAATTGTAAACAAGGTTTTTGAACTGGAAATGTATTAGGAAATTGGTTATATCAAATAACCTAACACATAAATTAAAATAAGATAATCTAATAATAGTTATGTGTAAACAAATTTGTAAACTGTAGGAACATAGGGCCTAAGTAATTACTTGAAGGAGAAAGTGAACACGTTTGTAAACAAAAGAAAATTGAAGGTTATGTTCTTTGAACCCAGTCAAAACACACACATTTCGAAATATTTACAAAAGTAAAACACAAAGACACTTCACACACTAATAATATTAATAAAATAAACACTGGAAGATTTGTTAAGAATAGGAAAATTAAAACAGTAAGTTTCAACCAAAGTTAACAAGATTAAAACTGGTGAAAATAGTTCGTTGACATTAACAGCTGTAAAAACATGTGTGAAAGTCTAGTGGAAAGAAATCGAACTAAATTATAACCCATATGTGTTTTTTTTTAAGAAGAAAGCCGCCATATTTGTAAGATTTTTAAAAGAAAATAGAAGGACGCGTAGTTAGAGTTGAGTGGATTCTAGCGTGGGTGACGCTACGAGAGGAAGCAGACCTTGCTGACCAGTCAAAATTCTATTTTTTTGGGAAAGAGTTCGTCTAAATTATACAGTTTTGTGAGTAAACTTGGCCAGATTAAACAGGAATAAGAAAATTGAAAGAGTTAATACAGTGAAAATATAATTTGAAAGAACTAAAACGGATTTAAGTGTGTGAATTGTTTAAATTGGAGAGAACGGGAATTTACGTAAGCGACCAGCAAAATTTTGATATTTATTAATTTGAGTAATAGCGCTATAAAAATAACTTTAATGGACTTTTAAGATAATAGAGAAGTTTAAATTTGTATATTAGGATATCTTGTAGTTAATTAATAGTAAGAAATAAATCCAGTTCAAATAGTTTGGCCTTTTTGCAATTTCAAAATTTAATATTGTTTGTTCAAAATTTATTTAATTAACCTAAGAATTTCTAAAAATATAGCCCATACTATAACCCCGAGATATCAAGAGATCTTAAAATAGCCAAGGGTATAAAAACCTTGTAACTCAAATTTAAAGAATCGAATTTTAGTATATTTTGTTAAAAATTGTTAAGTTGTAAAATTTTGTTTTGTGTATTGTTTAATGTTGAGATGAAATTGAAATAATAAATGTTTTGAATTGTTCTTGAGTAGTTTTTTGGTTTTGGTTATTAAATAGAAATAATATATCTTCATAAAATAGTAAAACCCCGTTGCGTCTGTTTTATATAATTATGTTATAATTGGCGCAACAACGTGGGGGCTCGATAAAATTTATTTAGAGAGATTTTGAATCAAAATTAATTTAGAACTTTTTATATGAAAAACATTTGAACTGGAAATAGATTTAGAAAAATTTTGTAAAACCAAACACTGAGTTGAATAGAATCAAGGCTAGGTTTATAGTATATATAAAAATTGTTTATGTTTGTATAATAAGTTACTTACAGCTAAAAAAAGAAAAAATATAGGCGAACTGGTAGTTGTAGGGGACTAGGAAAAAGGGACAATTTTGGAAATGAAAGAAATAAAAATGGAAGGCACAGATATGCCAATAGGAAACATTGAAGTAGAAGAAGATAGGGGACTACCTATGCAAACCCAACAAAAAAAATGGGGAAATGATGAGAATGAAGATTTGAGGGTAATGATGAGAACTCTAATAAAAATTAATGCAAACTTCTTAAAAGAAATGAAGGAGGATTCGGAATCCATAAAAGAGGAACTTAGGGAGGAAAATAGGAAAATGATGGAGGACATGAGGCGACAGTGGAGGACAGAGAATAATGATGTAGTAGAGGATGTGAGAAGAGACTTAGAGGAGAAAGATAGAGAATTAGAAGAGGAGATTAAGGAAAATTATGAGGAAACAAATGAAATAATAGCTGATGAGATAGAAATTAATAAAAAAGAGATAGAGAAAGTCGAATATATAACAAAGAAAAACACAGAAGAGTTAGGAGAGTTAAAATTAAGAAATGAAGTAGGAAAGATGGAGGTACTGCCAATAAAAAATATAACAATTCAAACCGCAACTAAAAGGAAGACTGAACAGATTAATAAAATGAAAATGGTAATAGGAGAAATGGAAGGAGTTAAATATCCGTTTCAATGCATAGTGGTACAAAGCTTGTTGAGAGAAATGATCATAGGTACGGATATGTTAATGGATGTGGAGGCACAACTCAAGTTTGGAAAATGGGAAATGGAATTTAAATATGAGAGAAACACAGAAAATAGAACTTATGAAGCAGATGAAAGATACAATGGAGATGTAAACGGTGTTAAGGCAAGGACAGGCGTGGGGACAAGAAAAGAGCAGCTTGCCCACAGTCAATCGGAATACTAAGACAATGAGAAACCCAGGAATAGAAATTAAATAGAGGAAACAAGTTTACAGGCATTAATAGACACAGGCAGTAATATGACATGTATCAAGGAGAACTGGAAAAGAAAAATAATAATAAAATAGGAAGGGAGATATTAAATGTAGGTAAAGGAAGCAATATGAATAAACTCTAAGTGATTATGTGTATATGAAAACGTTAGCAGGAGATAAGTTTTAAGAGATGGTAACTATATCTATGATAATTTATTAGAAACTTCGTCGAATAAAGATAAAATTATGTATATTTAAACTTCGTCGTATTGTAAGGAAGAATCTGCGTTGATAAATAATGGAACTTCGTCGTATATATTATATATTGTAAAAGAAATATGAATCTATGATAATAAATATTAAAGCATCGTTGTAATAAAAATATGGTAATTGTGTATTTAAACTTCGTCGTATTGTAAGGGAGAATCTGCGTTGATAAATAAGTATTAAAACAAAATTTATATTCGTTGATATAGGGACAGTGTAATCGAAGGAGCTATAGATATGATCAAATAGAGGATATAAGATTGCAACCTTTAAAAATATTAGATGTTAAACTTCATATAAAAAAAAAAAAAAAAAAAAAAAAACTGAGATGATATAAGAAAAGAATTGAACTGGATGTGAGATTGGAAGAAGAGATAAAATACTAACTTCGAACTGAGAGTTAGATGAAGCTAAAAGCAAAATAAATATGAGATAAATGATAAACAGAGTAGTGACAAGGGGAAATAAGTTAAAATATATTAAATAACCTAATTAAACAGAGATAGCAGGGATAAAAACGGAAGGAGTACAAGTAGGGTGCAATGTAAAGATAAAGATAGGTATATTCTGGATGAGCATAACAATATAAAAAGGGGAAATATAATTTGGAAAAAGGGGAATTTGAAAATAAAATGAAATATATAAATAACGTCGATAATATGTGAAATAAAATAAATGTCTACGTGAATGAGGGTGTTAATGATGTTGATGTCGTCGAAAATATGTTAAAATAAAATAAATGTCTACGTTAATAAGTGGAGGTAAGGTGAATTACCGTCATATATATATGTAACAAAGTATATAGTATAATAAAGAGTTTTAAAAAAAAAAATAATAATAATAATAATAAAATAATAGTAATATGAAATTGGGGTAAATTTAATATAGTTGTGTTCAGATAGAGTTGATAGATTTATAACTGAAGTGAGGTTGAGGCAAGGTTAAGACAAATTAATTTTAATTGAAAAAAAAAATTTATGATGAATAGTTGGGAGGATGCGAAAAAAGAGATAGTAAATAGAATAATAAATAACAACATATAAAATTAATGAAATAGTATTATGCGAGTTTTAAACTAGTATAAACCATGTAAGACAAGTAGCTTGAAGTTTTCAGCTCAGTATTTGATTGGTAAAGAGTTAAGATAAAATTGTATTATAGAATTAAGTATAAATGGACGAAAGTGGACAGATGAAGGTATAAATGACTTTTAAGTGGACAATTATAAAAGTGGTAAAGACAATGGACAATAAGTTAGCCAAAGTGTTGAGGTATAACGTACTCAATAAAAATGTGTTCAGGTAGTTATTAAATAAAATGTACAAGTAGGAAATAAATGTAAATTTAAATTTAATTTAAAAAAAAAAATATGTATATTTAAGCAAGCTTGTAAAATGTAAAGAATGTGTAATGTAGAGATTAGTAATATTTTTTTTATTTAAATTAAATTAGGGGACATTGTAACATTTATGGAATGGGCTATATAATATTATTTAAGAATTGGAAAATAGATGAGAAATAACTCACTCAAAATTTAGAAAGAAATTCATTAAAAGATTGGTTAGGTTAAAATTGAAACTAAATTCTGGTAAAAGCCTAGGAATTGTAAACAAGGTTTTTGAACTGGAAATGTATTAGGAAATTGGTTATATCAAATAACCTAACACATAAATTAAAATAAGATAATCTAATAATAGTTATGTGTAAACAAATTTGTAAACTGTAGGAACATAGGGCCTAAGTAATTACTTGAAGGAGAAAGTGAACACGTTTGTAAACAAAAGAAAATTGAAGGTTATGTTCTTTGAACCCAGTCAAAACACACACATTTCGAAATATTTACAAAAGTAAAACACAAAGACACTTCACACACTAATAATATTAATAAAATAAACACTGGAAGATTTGTTAAGAATAGGAAAATTAAAACAGTAAGTTTCAACCAAAGTTAACAAGATTAAAACTGGTGAAAATAGTTCGTTGACATTAACAGCTGTAAAAACATGTGTGAAAGTCTAGTGGAAAGAAATCGAACTAAATTATAACCCATATGTGTTTTTTTTGAAGAAGAAAGCCGCCATATTTGTAAGATTTTTAAAAGAAAATAGAAGGACGCGTAGTTAGAGTTGAGTGGATTCTAGCGTGGGTGACGCTACGAGAGGAAGCAGACCTTGCTGACCAGTCAAAATTCTATTTTTTTGGGAAAGAGTTCGTCTAAATTATACAGTTTTGTGAGTAAACTTGGCCAGATTAAACAGGAATAAGAAAATTGAAAGAGTTAATACAGTGAAAATATAATTTGAAAGAACTAAAACGGATTTAAGTGTGTGAATTGTTTAAATTGGAGAGAACGGGAATTTACGTAAGCGACCAGCAAAATTTTGATATTTATTAATTTGAGTAATAGAGCTATAAAAATAACTTTAATGGACTTTTAAGATAATAGAGAAGTTTAAATTTGTATATTAGGATATCTTGTAGTTAATTAATAGTAAGAAATAAATCCAGTTCAAATAGTTTGGCCTTTTTGCAATTTCAAAATTTAATATTGTTTGTTCAAAATTTATTTAATTAACCTAAGAATTTCTAAAAATATAGCCCATACTATAACCCCGAGATATCAAGAGATCTTAAAATAGCCAAGGGTATAAAAACCTTGTAACTCAAATTTAAAGAATCGAATTTTAGTATATTTTGTTAAAAATTGTTAAGTTGTAAAATTTTGTTTTGTGTATTGTTTAATGTTGAGATGAAATTGAAATAATAAATGTTTTGAATTGTTCTTGAGTAGTTTTTTGGTTTTGGTTATTAAATAGAAATAATATATCTTCATAAAATAGTAAAACCCCGTTGCGTCTCTTTAAAAATTATGTTATAATATATATATATATATATATATATATATATATATATATATATATATATATATATATATATATATACAGTAGAGCCTCGAAAATCCAAATTCCGATATTTCGAGCTTCTGTTAAATTCGAGCCTATTTTATCTATTTGTAAGAAAATAATGAGGAAAATGATTTTGGTTTCCACGAAATGTTCCATGTAAATGGGTAGCCATACAGTATTCAAAGGAAATGAGTCGGGCTTCCAAGAAATGTTCATATATAATTCTATAATAAACTTATTTAGGGCATTTTTAATTATAGTGTTAATGTTCATTAAAACTCCTATTTCTTCTAGTGCACAGGAAGGTACTTCCGTGTAATCCTAGTTTTCGGTAATCCGAGGTAGTCTTGGTCCCATCTACCTCGAGTTATCGAGACTATATATATATAATAATTAGATTTTATTTTCATGTAAAAAAATCTACCTACAAATTCAAAAAAGTTAACTATGAGTATTTTTATGTTACATAATTATTATATGTTTTGAGTTTTTGCTACACAAAATTCATAGACCATGATATGGGTTTGAAATATTTTAATTTTTTATAAAAATTTGAACATACTTTTGCAAAGACTCCAGCTAAAAAGCAATACCACAGAAACAACTCTTTGCCAGATCAAGATTTTAAGAAAGTAAATCACCATATCTTTATATATATAATTCTTCTGTGAGTGTGTATGTCACTGAACTTCTCTTAAACGACTGGACCGATTTTGATGAAATTTTTTGTGTGTGTTCAAGGGGATCTGAGAATGGTTTAGATTTACAATTTTGTCCGCTGGACAATGTTTTTTTAACTAATTTTTAATTTATTAGTAGTTGTTGATTTTGGAATGTTTTACATTGGATCCGACAGACGGCGCTACCATCGCAGTGTCAAATATTAAATATTCAATTTTAATTTTAGTCTGTCCCGACAGTTAGCGCTGCGATCAAATTAAAAAAATGTTTTGTTATCATTGTGTTATTGTAGACCATGTGCTGGATCAAATATTAAATTAAAAGGTACTGAGTGTTTTGAGAAGAGTTTTGAAGTGTGCCTAAAAAACTATACATTTTGCGAATTTAGTGCAGAATCGAAGTGAGTATATTTCTTATAATTTTTTTTATCAAATTTACACGTGCGTTAGTTAATAACTAACCTAACCTACAAATTTATTTGTGTACTATCGGCGTCATTAATTTATGACTGTTTCGAGATTTAAGGGAAAATAAAATAGTATGCAAATAAAATTTAAATAATAATGAAATATTCGATATTTTGAAATCTGTGTCGATAAAAAATCCATCCAAATAAAACTCAGTGTTAATAAAGAGGCAAATATAAAACGTGAATAAATAAAAATCCATAAAATTAAAGTATAATTTCATAAACAATACATGGAAATTCTATATAGGTTATCTACATAATTATACTTTTATCTAATTGTTTATTTATTTATTTATTTAATTTTCATCTTTAATAAATCACTCATTTTTGTTATGTATTATTTTACAGTATTTTCCTTATACAGAAAAATGCCACGTCGCGATTTTATGGGCGATGTTAATAAAATACTGATTTAAGTTTAGTTAATGTTAACACAACATTAATTGACTTTTAGGCGATACGAAGTTCAGCGGGTCAGCTAGTCCTATATAAATTTATAGTCCAGTGTCATAGTTAAGTTTCCTTCTAGTCACAATGTGTTTTGTTTTATTTGAGGTACATGAGTGGAAAAACACTTGGGGATATCCTCATTGGAGAGATTCTATGATTCAAAAACCCACTTTACATGCTCTGAAAGATGTAAATGTGGTGGCTGTAGCTTGTGGTTATCAAGAATCATTGGCTCTCACAGAGAATGGAGATGTAAGTACAGCTGTGATGTATAAAATGCTGTGTAATTATAGAATGGAGAAGTAGCATAGTTTACATAACCTTTCAGGATTTCGTACAATGTCAAAAACTATTTTCCGTTACTAAGAAACATCTTTATTTTTATTACAGGCATACTCTTTTAAGGAGTATACAACTGAATTACTGCATAAATTTTGATGTTTCAGTTACTACAAATAACTTTTGAATGTATTTAATTTAATGAAATTTAAATCTGTGGTAAATATTTAACACTTTGAACATTAATGACATCACTGTACTGTGTGAGTATTTTCTAGCCCTACTGGCAGGTCCAGTTAGCCCAAACCCAAGCCAACTGATCGGATTAGTATTCCACCGTCATTTAGCAATTGATATCAGCAATGCGTTTCTTGATTACATATTCAGCTAAACCCTACTGTACAAGCTCTTCCAAAAATCTTAGACCAAACAACTCGTAACAGTCTCATCAAAATTGCCAGTATACCCTAGCAGACACACTAGAAAACCAGTGCACAAAATAAATATGCAGTTATTAGATTTCAATACAGAAGTATTTATATAGAAAAAAACACACAGATCAAATCTCATTAACAAAATAAGAGACATGATTAACTATCATTTGACATAACACTTCAATATTCGTGTAACTAACAGTTTAAAACTCCTAAAATTATAACTTATTCAGAATGATGCACTGAACATACACATCCGCAAATGTAGACATTGTTAAAACCACTATACATTAAAGCTAATGCAATTTGAACTCCAAATGCTGCTTTAAATATTTTACAATTATTTAAACAATTTAATTTTAAGTTTGTGTAAGTTAGTTGAATGTATATCATTTCAAAAGATTCATTAAATGTCTTGGATAGCAAATTTAACAGACTTTATAAGAATTTCTGTTTATATTTTTTTTTATTAAAACAGTTTATAATGAAAGTAATAATTTATGTTTTTAACAATATAGTTTTTGGGTTCATACATTTTCATTTGTGCTCTTGCTTTTTATAAAAATTTCAAACTAGAGTAATTAATTGTTATGTCTGAAAAATTGAAACTTGCAGCTATATAATCTTGTGATTGATCCTATTTTTTTTATTAATAAATTGTCTGTATTTGTAGGTGTACTTCTGGGGCTGGCGTGGGGAACAAGGAAGAACAGCACCAGCAGCTATTGTAACACAACTGCTAGGTAAAAAATGTGTTAAGGTATATATAACAATGTATTATGTTTAAAATAAACGTAATACGAATATGTAGCATTTTGTTTATATGTTTCTGCCTTTCCTAGGATTGCCATTCTATGTGATTCATTTCAGAGAATATCTGTATATCAGAAATTTCTGTTTAAATAGTGTTGTTATTTACAGAGTATGGCATTGATATGAACCGCATACATTTAATAGATTTATCTTAAAAACTAGAAAATGTAACTTAATTATAACAACAAATATAAAATGTATAAGTTTACAGTAAAAACTCGATTAACCGACGTCGTCAGGACAGTGGTTGAGCAAATAGACTGATAGCAGAAACACTGTATTATTCCTCCAAAACTTAGCCCCAATCAACTATATTATAGACAGATATCACTCTCACAGTAATGTAATATATTACAGAGCGAAAAGAAAATAAACACAATTGTAATAGCGAATAAAACTATTTATTACATGATAAAAAGATCCCCATAGTAGCTACAAATGGGGAAAAATAATGTACAGTAATATAAACTTACAGGTGAAGTAGTTCATGTAGTTTAACAAACAAAGCGAACACATTACTGGACCTTAATACTTTAGCTGCCGGCCACAATATCGGCATTTTCATAGAGAATTGCCAAAATATTTTAAGCTTATTTTTAAATAATGTGTACTTATTCTTTGTTCCCATGTCATATCTAAGTACAAAAATATGTTTCTTATCATAATATTTATAAAAACAACCAATTGGCCCGACATAGTTTTTTTTCTACTGTAAATGTTACGTAAAGGAAGTCCGTTGGACCAATTGGCTCGACATTGTTTTTTATTTAATCATATTTTTTTATCTGTGCAACACTGTCTTATTATTTTTTGTGTTTTGTGTAAACAATAAACAACAAAACCACAATTTCATGTTTCGGTTGATAAGCTGACTGGCGATAAAAGTTTTGACGCTTTTCTTGAAGACATGTAACGTGTCACATGTGATTGATTTGTGACTTTATAAATATTTTGTATATAGAGTATATGTGTAAACATATGCTCTCTCTGATAAGTAATGCTTCAGATCCGATAAATACAATCAAAGATTCATAACAAGTAAAAGTTTTAAAACCAAATAATTTACTTCTTAAGGAATTTACGTTATAATTTACTTCCTAGTAAGGATGAGTTTAAGTGTATCAATGTTTGTGCTTAACTTGAACCAAGTCTGTTTTTAAGGATTATTGTACAACCAAATATTTATTCAATATTTTCGATATAATTTTTAGGTTTTGTAAAATTTTGTAAACAATAATGGAAATCAATATAATACGTCATTAAAAATGATTTATTTTTTGATTAAAATATGTAAAGGTAAACTTTCAATGTTATAATCAACTCAACTTTCACTAAAATTTTTAACAAATAAGTGTGTCAGCCCTTAACTTCTGACAAAAAGCTCCTAGAATAACATCATGTTTTTAATGCTGTCGGTGTTTATCTATCAAACAATAACCATTGTAATTATATCTGTAAGTAGTGTGAAGCTTCTTCTTTAATACTGTGCTTTCATTTTTCCAAAAGTAGCAACACCGGTTGAGTAGTACGAATAAACGTTACTAGACATAAATGTCGGTGGTAAAGGCCCGGAGGAATCCGGTTCAGGGTACTGGCCATCGGCATCGGGTCAATTGGCCCGACACGGCAGCTAAAGTGTTAAAGCCCTTTGTTATTACAGTATTATGGTGTTATTACAGCAATGACGGTTAACAGAAACGGACGGTTAAACGAAGTTTTACTGTAATTAATTCGCAAAATAAAAATTCAATAAATCACAAACCTAGTACTTAATTGGCTACAGCAATGTTTTATCTGCATTTCATACTTTCAGTAAAATTTTGTATTTGTAAGAGAACTATGAGTTCCCTAACTTAAAGATTGTAATTATAAGTTATTAACCAGGTAACTGTACTTAAGTATTTCAAAGGTCTTGTAATGAAAAATACATTGGGATTTTACAGTAATTAGATTAAATGTTTTTTTTTTTTTTTTTGAAAGGTAATGTGTTACAAACATATACAAGATATAATATTGTTTGATAAAATTCTGTAATATTCTTCTGAGTATACACATATTTCATAGTGCTGTCATATAATTATTGTTCAAATGTTTTTGGTAACTAGGTAGCAAGTTATAAAGGCTAGTCTAATACTAATATAGGTAACTAATAACATTTAATTAGGCATTAGTTCTACTATTTGTAGCAGCCATTTCTTTAAAATTATTTAAATTATCTTTTATTTTGTTTTTTGAATTGATCAAAAAATAAGTTGACCACCAATAAATTTTTTTAAATATATAATGTGTAGTCTTATCTTGCTTAGTTTTCATCTCTAGTTTAAGTAACTATGTTTAAGTAGACATTGTTGAACATTTTACTCCAACAATGTCGTCTATAAATTTTGAAACGTAAGAATGAAGTTATTTAATGCATTTTAGTACTGTATTGTAACAGTTAGCATACGTTTCATTATAACAAAATTTCAGTTTAACAAAATGTTTTTCGCATTCTCAATGATTTCGTTATATATAACAGGACAAGATCTTTATTAATTACTATTGGGGCACTGCGACAGAAGCTCTTATTATCCCAGATCGGTTCTCATTGAATAGTTTAACACATAGGAATATTTCTATCTATTGTAGCAACAATTATCTTCTGACTCAGAGGGGAATTGAGGTGTCCTAATAAATAAGATCATTCATGCAATCTGTTCTTTCCCACTAAACAGGTTGCTGTAGTGTTCTTTGGTGTTGCCAAAATCTCTTTATTGAGGGAAACAAAGTTGGGTGTATGATATTTATACTCGCACCAGTATCTTTGAGCAAATTTCTAGGCCATCCATCCACTTTACCCACTATCTGAGGTTAAATTCTTCTAGCAAGTGATGCAACCCTGAGGTTTTCTGATATTTGCTTAACAGTTTCCTCTTCCTAACAATCCTCTTAAGTGTTAATGATATACCCTCTCTGGCCGCCTGGCCAGACATATGCTCCTAAGATATCCTAATTCCCTACACCTCCAATAGCAAATTTCTTTTTTCCAGTTTTTTAAGGTATCTACAACCTTTACTATTTCCTCTATCGTGTAAGGAGTTCTCATTATTAAATTTTTATCATGGATCTGGGGTGGGTGTCTACCTTAGTTCTCTATAGCCTACATGTGAGCGTCATTCAATGTCTTTGAATGAGTGAGTATAATTGCCTGCTGTGACTCAAACTCCCAAAGTCTATTTAAAAATGTATTAATCGCTAAACTCTTTTAGACATCATCTATCACCAATGGATAACCTTTCCTCTCTAGCCAAGCAATATTAGGTTCAAATTCTTGGAGAATTTCACTGGGGATTTTTAAATGAGAACTATATAGCTGTTCCAGGTATTGGTGGCCAATCTTATCTCCAGACATTTGACAATTTCATTGTAGCCCATCCTCTCGGCCACTGGACTATCTGCAGCCGCTCTATACTATCTCTTCATAATGTCAAACACAATATAGAGGCTGGTGATCACCTATTAATCAAAGCAGTTGTTTCAAAAAGAATATTTTACCTCTCCCCATCAAATGTCAGGACATCATGAATTATTTATTGTGCATATGGTGATAGAAGGGTTTACCACGTAGTCTCAGTTGTGGCCAAGTGTTCTACTCTATATATAATTCACTGGGACTGGGAACTAATTTACTAACTTTATTCTTTAATGTTTTGAAACTATCTTCCAAACAACTTACATTACTTTCTAAATTCTTAGAATGTTCCTTTAACTTATCTGATAATTTGTTCTCCAGAGCAGTTGAATTTTCAATGACATCCTTTATTATTTCTTACCCAATTCATCACTGTTATGAACTGTGTTAAAATGTGCATCCTCCTTCCAATTAGAAAAATAACAAAGAGGTACATTGTTTAATAAAACTTTCATAATACTGAATCAAATAGTCAAAATGAAAAGTATGATTATGATACTTGATTAAAGAATTATCAGACATAGGAGTCACTGTTACTTATATTCACAAATGTATGAATGATTTACTCAGTCAATAAATTAAAAATAATTTTTCTATGAAACATGTCCAATAAAAAAAAGATAAACTGAACAGTTTGTTCAAGAAAAGTTACGGGGTTCTGTTCTATTTATGGTATATATTTGTATGCTGACACTTTGGTTTTTTTTATTGTGTTGTAGGTTGCATGTGGACAAAATCACTGCGTAGTTTTAACTGATGCAGGAGAGATCTACACATGGGGTTATACAAGTTCAAGTGGTGAGTTAGGAACAGGAGATATTAAACCTTCAACATCTCCAGTTCAAATAGCAGCAGACATTGGCAGGTAAATACATTTTAGCCATAGCTGGCCTAAAAGCATGCCTATATGTAAAAAGATTCTAAATTTATTGAATAGGTTTACTCTTGAGCTTTTAACAATATTTAGGCTTCTATAAAAGCTTGTTTGTCATTTAGGCCAGTTTTTTTTTATAAATTTTTGAATACAGCTGAGGAGAAAAATTTACAATGCCTTACCTATGAAGATAAACACAATCGACCATTAAGAGTGATGACCAAAAATATGCATTTGTCATGTAGTTGAGAAGAAATAATTCGAAAATTAGTAATACAAGATTTTAAAATTTTAAGTCGTGAATTGAAACACAAATAGACAAAGGAAGGCCTAATAGACCTATCATTGTTCATGTTGACATTCCATAATACCGAGATCATAAAGAATTAACAATATAAAATATTTGAACCATCTGAAGTGACAATAGACAATAAAAATGAAAAGACTTGTTCCACATTGTAAGAAGTGCCAGAGATATATGGACATTCTTGAAAATATTTTAGAAGGAAAATATATCCCATTTGCACTAGGTGTTCAGGTCATCATCTGTTGGCACAGTGTACAAATCCCAGGAGTACAACCTCGGCTTGCTAATTGCTCAGAACATCATTCTGCAAACTGCAGAGAATGCAAAGTAGCCAAAGGGCTGCAAAAAAATATGGAAAAGTAATTGTTTGTCAAAAACTCAACAGCGAAGAAATTTTATATCAATTAGATTAAGAGAAGGCATCAATTATATTTAAATGGTAAACCTGAGACAGTTTCAAGACTAAGATCAAAACCCAGAGTTGGATATAAAAATGATGTTAAAGAAATTTGATGTAAATGATTATTCAAGTTAGTACTACATACGACACCCTGGGAACTATAAAAGGTGAAACTATTTCAAAACATTACAATTAATATTGTGAATTGGAGATTTAAAAATAGCTACTAAGAATGTTTACGGAGTTTTACTTTAAAGTTAAAATTTAATCACATCTATCATCCAGATAGTAAGGTTAATGATAGAAGTATCAATAATAATAAATGAATCAATAAAACATTGTGAAAAATTCCATCTTCAATCTGAAAAAATATAGTTAATCTTAGTGTGTGTAAGCAAAACCTGTGGTACCATCAGTATACCGTCCTAGATAGAATTAAAAACAATCTGATTATAAAGAAATCCTCCAGAGAGCTAGGGAAAGACTTATACTCCGTGACAATTTCTTAAACTACTTATGACCAGTTTTAGTTATATAGTAATACCTCGTCTTACGCGATTCCCAAGTTTTTAAAATCATGCTGTCCTAGTTTGGCAGAAACTGGCCTGTTCTGGAAGAAAATACCTAATAGAACTTTTATAGTGCATGAAGAGAAAATATTTCCAGGTTTTAAGGCCGTCAAAGACCAATTGGTTCTTATGGTTGGTGACTCTAAGTTGAACCCTCTCATAGTTTATCGCTCAGAAAATCCAAGGGCATTAAAATTTTTGGAAGTCGAATCTGAAAGCTTGGGTGACAGCTTCCCTTTTTGAGGACTAGTTTGGTCATCATTTCATACTTCGTCGAACGTTTCGGTCGGTCTAAACAAACTCCTTTTAAAGTAATTCCTATTAATTGAAAATACACCTGAGCATCCTCCTACTACTTTAACTAATTTCGACCCTAGCGGAAAGGTGATATTTTTTCTACCAAACACAACTATTTTGCTTTAACCGATGAATCAAGGAGTCAACAAAACGGTTAAAGTTTACTACACAAGAAGATTATTTGTGCATCTGCATGAAGCTGTGAGACAGAACAACGAGATCTCTATTGGAGATTTTTGGAAGCAATTCAATATTTTAGATGCTTTAAGAATCATAAAAATGTTTAAGATCTTGGAATGAAATTTTATAAAAAACTTTGAATGGTGTTTGGAAAAAGTTGTCTATTTTTTTTCACCACTGAAACTCAAGGGGAATTAGTGCCAGAGTCTGTTGAAATTGCTGATGTGATTGAAGAAGTTGTTGGTTTTGCCAGACAACTCAATTTAGAAATGGATAGTGCTGACTTTAAAGAACTGCTGAATTTACACAACCAGGAGCTGACAATTGATTGATGTGCTCGAACAAATGAGTGAGCTAGAGCAAGACCTTAAAAACGTAGATTCTGTAGATCCAGTTGACGTAGAAGATAAAATAACGGTTAGAAACTTGACAAAAGACCTTAGTTTATTTGAGAAAGGCTTACAAACCTTAGTTGTTTTTAGAAAACATAGATCCCAACGATGAGCGTATTTCTGCCACAAAACAAAAAAATTAGCGAGTTACAAGGAAATTCTGAGTGAAAAGTAAAAGTCTTCAATTCGTCGAACGAATTTACTAGATTTTATGAAGTCATCTATGACAAAATAACTTCTTTTTACTTACTTCTTTGCAATATTTATGTATATAATATAAATGTTTGTAGTATTATGTATTTGAGATTTTAATACATACACATTTTCCTTGTAAATTATTAATTTCTTCAGTCTTAGGTCCCAATTAAACATAATCCTATGTGATTGTATGTAAAATTATACCCTGACTTACGCGAATTCGACTTAGACGGTTATCGCTCAGTCCACCTATCATGTAAGTAAGAGATGTTACAAAAATGATAAAAGGGGGAAAAATCATTTAATTTTGGAACATTTATTTTCAAATATAGTTTCAACAGTTTTTTAAGAACATCATTCTTTTTGTTACATTGTTTAGTTACTTAATCTCAGAGAAAGGTTTTTTAATTTCTAGGTTTATAGATATAGCAACAAACAGTTTTTACACTTCTGCTGCAGTTCGAGAAGATGGTGCTATCTACATGTGGGGTTTAGGAGGTGAGTGATGCTACAAAATACTTTAACCCATTTCAACCCACTGTCGACAAATGTCTACGTCAAATGTAAACATTTTTCTATCAAAGCAGAATGGACTTTTTAGACGAGGGATATTTTTGTCTGTATCATTGGTACATACTGTAACAGCCTGCAGTGTTGACCTTCACTGGCGGCAGTAAAGACGTGTCTAGTGTTTGAGGTTAGGTAGAGCTGTTCCAAGCGTGATGGATAACTTCAAATCGTAAGCGTTTTACTCTTTTATGATGTACTTTAACCTCATTTTCTTATTATAAATGCAGTAATTATAAGACAAACTATTTAAATAATCTTCTAATTACACTTCAGTAAGTTGCATAACGATCATGTGACGACTTGAATTATGATGTCGACATTTGTCGACAGTGAGCACGGATGGGTGGGGTTGAGGATACGAAACCTATTTGGGATTTTTTTTATAGGTTGACAGTAGAGCAGATTGCAACACTCATTGAAGAAGATGATGATATTCTTGATGGGAACATATACCTTGAACCTCCAGAAAATCCAATATTGAGCGACGGAGACAGCGATGACGAAGACGCCTCAGGTGATATAAACAAACTGTCTGGAAACCAGCTACGTGGTAGAGCTGTATGTTCAGTGAGGAAAAAAACAGAAAACGGTTTACAGAGATTCCGAACAGACGGAGATTATATTGTAAGTAATGAAGAAAATAGTGAAGGTTTTATACCTTTGACACCAACTCAAAGTACATCTAGAGAGCAATTTCACATTTTAGATCAAGCACTTGCAATCGAAGATGCCTCTGACGTCCCCACTGATTTTTCTAGTACAACTACACTCGTGACAAATACAAAAAATAGAAAAAGAAAACAAAACCCTATCAAGAAAATTACACATGTGGAAAACGTAGAGAGGAAGAAAAATTTGGCCAAAGCAAAGAAAATTAAGAAGTTTAGAAATTGGAAGAAAGAAGATATACTTGACAACTCCTCCATTGAATTTGCTCGCCCAACATTTTTAGAAAATTCCTTTTCTCCTGTTGAAGCTTTTGAATATTTTTTTGACGATGAAGTTTGTGACTATATAGTCGCATGCACAAATGAATTCGCGGTTGAAAAAGGTAATCTGTCATTCACTATAACAAAAGGTGAACTGCGTATTTTCTTTGCTATTTTATTTTTATCTGGTTATAATGTGATGTCCAGAACTAGAATGTATTGGGAACTGTCCGAAGATGTTCACAATACCGCAGTAGCAAATGCGATGTCCAGAAATCGATTTCAAGATATTATGAGATACTTACACTTTTGTAAGAATGCTGAATTAAAAATTGATGATAGATTTGGAAAAATACGGCCTGTAATGACTATGCTAAATGAAAGATGGTTACACCATTTTCCAGGTGATTCATATCTGTCAATTGATGAATCCATGGCAGGCATGGAGCAAAACAACACATCCACGGAAAACCCATTCGCTTCGGATACAAGATTTGGATTCTTGCCACAAGACTTGGGTACATTGTTCAGGGTGTACCCTACCAAGGAAAGGGCAGTACAACGATGATCCCTGAGCTTGGGCTAGGAGGCTCTGTTGTAATTGATTTACTATCTAAGCTTCCGCAAGACAGGCGTTACAGCTTGTTTTTTGACAATTTTTTTACCTCTTTTCGTCTTCTTGAGACATTGAAGAAACACGGCTATGACGGAACTGGTACTGTTTGAGGTGACCGAGTAGAAGATGCCCCCTTACCTAATGCTAAGAGTATGAATAAAGAAGCTAGTGGTACATACCATCAACAGATGTAGACACCGGGATTACACTTGTTCGATATCATGACAATAACGTGTTTACAATGGCTTCAACATCAGCTGGCGTAGCTCCCACAGAAAAAGCTAGACGTTGGTCAAAAGCCCAGAAAAAGCACATTACTCTGGACCAACCTGCATGTATTGTTTTGTATAATACATATATGGGAGGAGTCGACCGTATGGACGAAAACATAGCATCGTACAGAATAAACATACGAAACAAGAAGTGGTATTGGCCCATGGTGTCCTACTTGTTAAATGTTTCAATGAACAATGCGTGGTTGCTTTTCCGTTTGAATCCAAAAGGCTGTGCAGAAAATCTGGACTTTCTTGGTTTCATTAGGTATGTTGTAAATGCCTATTTAACAACATACAGAGTTTCCCGTTTTTCTGCAGGTAGACCCAGTACGAAAGTATCAAGCAGGGTCCTGCCAGAAGTCCGCTACAGTGGTACAGGACACTTCTTGCAAACAGTGGAAAAACAGGTGCGCTGTGCACAATGCGGAAAAGCTACAAGGAAGAAATGTAAAGTATGTCATGTCGGGATTCACACTAATTGCAACGAAGAATTTCATTCTCGCTAAATAGACCTTACAAACAGTGCCCCATTAGCTGTAATATATCTTTGTACGATTAAATATAGAATATTGAAATGATTCCTGTTGTTATTTGTTATTACCATCTTTTGATTATGTTTTTAGTATAATATAACAGCCCACCTCAACCGTGCTCTGGTATAGTAGGCCCGTCCCGATCGCGCTCACTGTCGACAAATGTCGACACGTCGTAATTACGATTAGAAATACTTGAAATGTATTATAAACATTATTTAGTATTTACTCTGATAGTAAGAAGCCACATTTTAAAAGGGTATGCAAAAATTCAGAAAAAAAATAATTTGGGCTGAAATGGGTTAATTAGGAAACTTAAAAAACTGTCTGAAATGTAACTGTTTGGAAACTGTAACAAAATGATGCATTGAAATTTTTAGATTGTTGTACTTTCAATCAGGGGTGCAGAAAATGTTTTTATCCCTAATATTTCCCCCAAATCCTGGACATTTCAAATTTCCCCGAAAATTATCAAACATATAGATAGAGGGTTACTAGATAAATAAAGTCTATATTATTACCAATGTTGTAATAATTTTGCAACTGAAATGTCAAAATATTACACGTTCAGTATCACTTGTCAAAAAACCTACATACTATTTTTCCCTACTCATGTTTTTCCAATTGATAACAAAGTGTAATTTATAACATAACCTCCAGATATACAACACAAAAATTGCAAGTCTCTAAATATTGCCCATCATAAGACATCCCACTCAGTTGTCATTCTAATTTTATGTTAAAATTATCAAGGGCAGATTTGAATTTTATCAAAAGCGCTCACTCTTGTGAGAAGTGCAACAGGAAGATATGTCAATAATTCGTATCTAAACACCATCAACTAAAGTAATCAGGCAAGTAGTTTAGAAAGTCCTGTGTAGTTTTGTAATTTTATCTGCTGTAATAGACACTAAAGGTAGTTGATTTCTTGCAGGATTTGTGTTACTTAAAAAATCTATAATTTTTTACTTTAATGTAAAAAATTTGTTTTTGCTGAATTCTCTATAAAAATTTCCGGAATGGTTATGTCATTATCAACCTTATTTAAATTATTTAGATTCATTAGCCTTTTAAAAAACCTATTCCCTTTACCATCTTTAATGGAAGTGTAATCTGTCAACTTACCCTAAGTTTCCATGTTCTTCGTTGATTTCTATTTCTTTAATTTTTAATGATTCCAAAAATTCACAACACCATTTATGAGCCGTAGGTTTCAGATGATCAATTACATGACCTTTGACATTACAGAATTTTTCGCTCTGGTTTTCCTGAAGTAATTCTTGCTCTTCTGTCAGAGAAAACTGACCAAATGACCTTGTTTTCAAAACTGCTACATCTTTAGTCACAATTTAATAATTTGTAATACATGGAACACACTTGAAATTATTCTTCAATAAGGTTTTAACAAGGTGTAGCCTCGCATCCTTCTATTGGAAAAATCCACACAATATTCGCTCGGTCATGATTTTGAAAAAGGCTTCAGTAACTCAGCGTTCCATCTTCGTCATTGGAGACGTGCGCTGTCCTCTACATTCTGATTACAAGAAATTAAAAAAAGACTATTACATTAAAAATTCAAAACAAAACATTTTCTCGCTCTTGGAGACGACTGTTGCCTTCTACATCCTGATTTCAAGAATTAACTATTGCTGTTACATTAAAAAATTAAAATAAAAGACTTCTTCGCTCCTTGCACTACAATACATGTTTCTTCCCTTACATCTTGGTTACCAGAGAGTTCAGTTATCGGTAGCAAGTAGGCGTCCTAGTTACAGCGCATCAATGTGCGCATATTACTTTAATCTTAGTTTCAAACTCTTCCTACAGATGTCACTACCAACCAGAGATTTGATTTATTTCTAACAAATCACAATTTTTTTGATCTAGTTCTATTATTGTTACAATTTTTAATACATTCTCGTTTGTTTTCTGAAATTTCCTTTTTAATATGTAACACCATCTAAAGTGTGTTACAAAGGCAAAGTACCAGACTACATATTTGTGTTACTTATCTAACTCTAATAATTATGAGTTTTTCTTTCTAATTCCTCTATTCTTGGAGTGGTTGGAAAAGAAGCGATTTCAGTATGCTTGATTTTTTTGTAAAATTTCAGTAATTTTTTTGTTTAAGCATAAAATTGTCTGATTTATGAATGATAGTTGAGTTTTAATATCTGTATTACTATCCACTTGAACAGAGAGATAGGTCTATATCAACACGAACATAGGACTATTAGTCTGTTCCTATTAGGTATATATCAATAGCAACGCTAGGACAGTCACTACTAGTACAAGGTGAAGGTGCTTTATGTAATTCAAACTCAACATTAGGAATATCTTCATTTTCAACCCAGAGGGGCCGTCAAGATCATCGGTCAGTTCATCTAAAGTCCTATTAGTAGTCAATCAGTGCCTTTAGGAATGAAAAATCCTGATATGCTGGCTTGATTTTTCTCCCTTAGTTCATTCACCCCATGTTTAGTTGATGTATGTAAGTAAAGCTAGTTTATCATGTCTTCCCCGCCAATCGCCGTAAGCACAATCAACCTCTTGCTTGCTTATAAATGTCAACATCATATAATTTTATTATTAAATAAATTAATAAATACTATAATAAAAATTCACTAATATTGTTATGAAATAAAACAGTGAAACTGTGCCGAATGTTGCCGGTAGGCGAGAGAAAACACTAAAACTTTAGAACTTCTTGTTTAAAAAAAAATTATTCACATCATATAGTTTTAATAATCACTATTAATCAAATATATAAAACCTAATAGGCACTAAATCTCTTATTGTATTACGATACGAAACACCCGCAACACATTGCCGAATGTGAGGAGCCTGTTACGTTTTGCAGCGCCAGATGTAATATTGCGTTTTGTGTGGAGCCGAGCTACTCTGTGCTGCCAAGTTGAGAATACGATACACTACTGTAGTTGCAAGAAAATAATAAAAAACTAGATATGAATTCAAACCTATCGGTCAGTTTGTTAAATTTACTTTGGTACCTGTTGAATTTTTTTGTATTCTAAAAAAGTTTATAAACTCTTCTCATTAAGGAAACAAATTATTTAAAGAAATTGTGTAAACTATATTTCCTACAAAACTTCTCCAGAAACCCAAGAATTTCCCCCGATCCTGGATATTCTGCACCCATGCATAATATACCATTGTGTTACATTTTACGTGATTTAAAAATGTAAATAATATTGTATTTAGTTTCTAGAACAATAATGTTACTATTAATTTGTGCAGGTAATGGCCTTGCTGTGCTTTCACCTTTACGCACAGACTGTACGCAACTACATCAAGTATTTGCAAAATGTAATAGTTCTACATTTGTATGGAACTATCAACCTGTGAACTTAAAATGTGAGACAACTGTTTTTAATTGTGTTTAAATAATTAGGTAAAGGCTATTAGTCTTGGTTTATCATCTTCTCATTTATCACTTACATTAGTTATTGTGATAAGTATGTCCATTTCTCATTCTTTTAAGTTATCTTTTTACTGAATGAAAAAAAGAAAGATTGAAGGTCTATTGCAGTAGAGCATTAATTATCGGAATGTCATTAATTTGAATTGTCAATAGTTGTAACCTATTTTAAAGTCTACATTATGCGTTATCTGTCTATGGTACAATGGTCACTACGTGGAAACTCTAAAGTAATATATATATATATATATATATATATATATATATATATATATATATATATATATATATATATATATATTTATTTATAATAATATATAATATTTATTAGTATAATATACTATATTAATATAATATAATATTTATATAGATATTTATTTTATTTCATTCTCTCATATTTCTTTTTGTGTTCTCTTCGATTGATAAAGACCACTGTGTGGTTGAAATATATCATTGTTTAAGTGCTTTTATGTGTTTCTATTTCAAGACTACAGTGTGGAATCTTACCAAGGTAAGTCTGTCGGTCTCCTAGTCCATAAAATCTAAATAATCTTTACCAACCAAAACTAACCTAAATATATATATATATATATATATATATATATATATATATATATATATATATATATATATATATATATATATATATATATATATATGTATATATATATATATATATATATATATATATATATATATATATATATATATATTTAGGTTAGTTTTGGTTGGTGAAGATTATTTAGATTTTTTGGACCAGACTACAGAGTGGACTCTTACCAAGGTAAGTCTGTCAGTCTCCTAGTCCGAAAAATCTATATATATATATATATATATATATATATATATATATATATATATATATGAAGTTAATATATTACTATGTAAGTAATTTTATCCGCCATTAAGTGCAATAATTTTACCTTGAGTGATGAGGCACCTTTCGGTCAATTGACCATTGTCAATGGTCAATTGACCGAAAGGTGCCTCATCACTCAAGGTAAAATTATTGCACTTAATGGTGGATAAAATTACTTACATAGTAATATATTAACTTCATAAAGTCAGTGCAACGGAAAAACAATGGATAACGTTAAATATCAAGAATATATATATATATATATATATATATATATATATATATATATATATATATATTTGTGATATTTAACATTGTCCATTATTGATGTCAAGGTACCGACATTACGGACCGAAAAACAACAGTAGAATGATGATTCAGTGATTCAACAATGGTCAAGCAAACAAAAGGTACCTCATCATGTGTGCGTGCGCGTGTATGTGTGTGTAATTGCGTTCTTAGTTAAAAAGTGTGTGTATTTATTGTTTTTTATGTATGTTCTCTGTCTTTATTGGTTGTTTTTTTCTATAAATTACAAGTACTTAGAACAAATATAAGTAACCAATTACAGTAAAACCTCTCATAACTGGAGCCTCCGATATGACATTACATTCAGATGTATGAAAATAAAGAGTCTTTATTCAGCAAGCCACTTTGGTGTCGGGCCAGTCTGCTCTGTTCTTTCCTAACTCAGCCAGCAATGTTTGAGTCTCTGTACAGCAATGTTCATTCAGTTCATTAGTGTTCTACCGATTGGTGTATTACTCAACCTTAATCAGTTGTGTTTGAGTTTCCATATCAGTTATGTTTAAAGTCTGGCAGAAGGTAAATGAGGCATAAATATCTTTATATACGCTGAAATTTTCTAGAGTAGATAAATATCCCTTAAAAAGCACAGACATCTAGTCTTGAGCATGATTATAGTAATAGCAAAATAGAGTGCCCCTGAACGCCAGGTAGTCTCACTCACACAAAGGCAGAGGATAGGACGGGCCATATTCCTTCCGACGCTCTGTTTATTAGTTACCTAGTTGTGCTTCTTTGATCAAATTCTAATTTTTTAAAATTTGATAACACACCTCATATAAATAATTAAATTTATCTCTAAGCGGGAGGTAATTATATGACACCATTGATATTATAAATTTAGTTATTTCACTCATTTCCTGAATCTACTTTGTTGGCTTAAAATTTAATTGAAAAAAATTATTTTCAGTAATTAGTTAACTTCTACTTGAGTAGAATTTGGTTGATCCTCAGTGTTATTGTTCACATGTAGGGCCTGGCGTGGTTCACTTGGTTGCCAAGATAGCAGAAGAACTTCTTCCCTCTTGGTCAATCAAATATTGCTCCTTTGGAACTTGTACCTCTCACATCCCAATTCCACCACACCCACATCTTCTGCCCTCTCCGGCTCCCAAAATCTGACTCCCCTCTCTCCTGCTCCTAAAACTTCAAATGCCACTGCCGTCAGAGGATTTAATAAAACGGGAAGTCTCGCTTTTACCGCTCTAAAATACTGTTTAGTACAATTAACGGGCATTTAATCCTTTACGGGCCGTGGACAGTGCATTCAAATAAACATATGAATTATTAACAAATATAAAAAGGAACATTAAATAAATCGTTTACCTGTTGTGAGACGTTACTAGGGCTTATGTGTTACCTTTTATTAGTTACCTCGGGAAGCTAGCATTTAGCCGGATGCAGTCCGTTGGTTGCCAGGAAGACGTGTTCTCTCTCGACTTGCTAGTCTGGGTCTTTCTCAACGATTTCTTATTTCTTTTTATAACCATAGCGGAATTATCAAGATTTGCCCGCCCAGCTGTTTTACTATCGGTCAGCTGTCGCTGTCTTGCAGCGACAATGAGAATTATATCGAATTAGACTATTAAGGTGGTAATACAAAATAACATTATAGACCTCCCTAACGAAACGGAAACCGGAGGTGGATGAAATGTGAAACCCCCTGTTGTGGGTCTGAAGTATTGTATGTAAAAATTTTGGGACTCTTAAGGCGCAGCGGCGGCCCTGCCTGTACGAGGTGAATGATGCCGGAGCTTAGCCCTGAGAGTAACTACCGAATAACCCGTCTATTGCATCCTGTGCAGGCATCCTAAATATCAACAAATATACTACAATATAAATAAATACATATCTTTTCCCAAACCAACTTATAAATCTAACGACAAACAATATACAATACAAATAAATAGTAATATAATCCATTGTTATACACATACATATATATTAATTATCAAGGGAGTTGCGCATCACGTCTGGTATGGCTCGCTATGCCTTCGACCCGCGTGGAGTGAAAGTCTGGTAGCTCCCTTTTTAAGCAATACCTTACTATCTACGACATATAATAATTATGATGATAATCGACACAAACCAATAACAATAACAGTATATATATATATATATAAGTAATTTTATCCACCATTAAGTGCAATGATTTTACCTTGTGTGATGAGGTACCTTTCGGTCACTTGACCATTGTCGAATCACTGATATTTTTCTCAGTGAAAAATATCAGTGATTCAACAATGGTCAAGCGACCGAAAGGTACCTCATCACACAAGGTAAAATCATTGCACTTAATGGTGGATAAAATTACTTACAATAGTAATATATTAACTTCATAAAGTCAGTGCAACGGAAAAACAATGGATAACGTAAAATATCAAGTATATATATATATATATATATATATATATATATATATATATATATATATATATATATATATATATATATTAGGGCACATACAATATAGAATACATGAAATAATAATAGGGTTATCTAATAGCACTGGTCCTCTGAACAATGGCGCGTCTACCAATCGTTCGGGACTCAACTACTTTTCTGCCTATAAATCATTATTGCTTTACCACTTGGGTCCTGGCCTGGCTCTTCGATGTGACAGGGTTTTGCTTAAGGCGGATATGATCATTATATTCGATGTTGCTCACTAGCTTACACATTTTGTCTAAGTCTGAGAAATTAGTGGGGCGTATGGCAAATTTCAAACAATTCCTCACTGCGGGTGACAGACCTTCTATAATTACCTCGGTGATCTCCCTCTCAGTTAGGTTTACCCGTAATAACTCAGCAGTTTCCTTTATGTCCGCAATGTACTTGATGAGGCTCTCTTGCGGGCCTTGAGGTCTATAGACGAGAGATTGAATGAGTTCATTAAGGCGTTTTCGGGGTACGAAAGCTTCTAGTGCTTCCCGATGAGAGGAGGAAAACATGGTATGCCATGCTAGGCATGACCCTGAGGGTCCCTGGGTATACGGAGAGAGTACAGTAAAGATATTTGACCGAATATCTGGGTACAGCTTGCAGAGATTCATACTTGACTGCAGAACTAATTAATACTTCCAGTTCCAGCCCGGCTGTAAATGTTAAGCTGTTGATCTGACGTTCGGCCGGCTCCCAAAGCTTGAAATAAAAGGGGCCAAAAACTTGCCACCGTAACAGTGACTCCTTACTTAATTGATCTGGTTTGGTTTCAATTTTCAGGACTGCTCATTCTTTACTAGATCTGGCTACTGCCGACTCAGGTGTTTGTGTGGTTTGGTTGGTATATTTTGTACAAGACTCCATATTGTTCCTTAATTTATATTTTTTGCCCTTTAACTACACCTGACAGTAAAGGATTTTTTTTTTATAACACAGATATACAAGACAAAGCCGCAAGTATGCAATAGGCAAAAAAGAAATTAAATGAATAAAAATTATAATAGCCTTTTAAATCTTGTATGGCTAATAAATTGAAATAATTATGGCTATCGTTTGAAAAATCAAAAGATTTTAAATTTTGAATTTCTGTTTCTAAAGTTAACTCTAGTTGAATAGAAACGGAACAGAACTGTTTAATTAGGATAAGATAAGAGTAACTCATAATGACGTAATTGCTTTGCAACTCACCCTTGCATGTTTGAACAAAACTGACCTATGCGATTTTATCTGCAAATGACTTTACAGATTTTCACAAACCGTTTGTACATTTAATACAAATATTTTATTTAAAACAAAATAAAACTATGAATTGAATTATCGTTACAGTTAACACAATATTTCCCGCAATTATAATTATAAAATATAGCTACAAAAAATACGTGTCTTTCTTTATTCATCAATTAATTTCTTTAATTTTCTCTTATGAAACAAATTTTTTAATTATTTTACAAACCAAACGCCACTGTACCATCTCAAATGCCACTGCCATCGGAAGATTTTACAAAATAGGGAGTCATCGATATTAACTCTAAAATACCGTACTCTAAGTTTAGTACTATTAACAGACATTAAATCCTTCACGGGCAGTGGAAAGTGAGTTTAAATAAACATATAATTATTAACAAATATAAAAAGTAACATTAAATCAATTGTTTACCTGTTGTGAGACGTTACTAAGGCTTATGTGATACCTCTTACTGGTTCCCTCGGGTAGCTAGCATTCGGCCCGATGCAGTCTGTTGGTTACCAGGAAGACGTCTTCTCTCTCGACTCGCTAGTCTAGATCTCTCTCAATGACTAGTCTTATTTATTTTTAAAACCATACCTGATTTATCAAGCTTTGCCCGCCTAGCTGTTTTACTATCAGTCAGCTATCGCTATCTCGCAGCAAAAATTAAAATTATCATATCAAATTAGACTATTTAGGCGGTAATACAAAATAACGTTATAAACTAAACTTCCTTCTGTTATGACATCATCAATATGTACCCTAACATTCCAATAGAAATAACTATTGAAATAATAAAAAACAAACTAATAAAAAATAACAAATAATAATAATAATAATAAATAGCATTTTTAAACAAATTAAACACCTCTACAACCAAAACTACTTCCAATTTATTATTAAATACTATAAACAAACTATAGGCCTCCCCATGGGATCACTCATATCATCAATTATGTCAGAAATATATATACATCATTTCCAGAAGATATAATAACTAAACCAATACTACACACACATAACTTTTCACTGTGGATAAGATAGGTAGATGATATAATTGTAATACATCAACCTACCACTCACAACGAACACATCATAATACTAAATAAACTAAATTCATTAAACAAAAACTAGCAATTCACATACAAAAATAGAAACAAACAAAACAATTAACTTTCTTAACATCACATTGAATATCAATAATAATAAAATAAAAACCACAGTACATAGAAAACCAACTTCAAACAATACCACAATACACAAAAAATCTAACCATCCCTGGATACATAGAATTAACACTTACAGTAACATGATATATAAAGCAATAAAATACACACAAGATAACAAACAAAAATTAAATGTAGAATTAGACAACATTAAAACAATAGCCGTAGAAAATGGATACAACAAACGATATACAAAAAACATATATACAGTAAAACTACAAAACAAAAACATAACCTCAATACAACCAGAACACAAAAACAAAAATAAAAAACTTACCTAAAATATAAATACACCAACAACAAAATAGAAAAAATAAGAAAAGTATGTAATAAAGAACACTACACACCAATATACAAACTAAAAAAACAAAATAATAAAATATCTCAACAACACATAATAAAAATGTTACTTTATTTGTCCTATAATTCCGAGAATGCATTAGGATGAACATAAATATCTTTCATTATGTGACAGTTTCTTGAGGCAAAAATAATTTCTCAGTCATGAGAAATGTGTTGCACATGCTTATCTGAAGCATGTAGACAATAACAAGGGTCAAGTAGACTAAACATGCACACACACAAAATAAGGATTTAGTTCCTCGAAGCAACAAGAAATGAGCTCATCATTCTGCCAACTAGAAACTTTTTGTTATGACAAGATGATCTCGTCCATGAAATGCAGTGGGTTGAAGTAGACAAACAGAAACACTGAAGTAGTGTTTTATATAGCACACACTGTACCATTCGTAAATTAGAGAGAGAATAACAAACTCACTGTTTGACGTCAGTCTCCTATGTAGTCACATATATTTAGTCATACTTACCTGAAGAAACTTATAAGTTACATTTTACAGTTCTTTCTTATAAAGGTGTTCATTCATCTGCAATAGTTTGGTAGTATATACACTATGAATTTAAAAAATTTGGTAAGATGTGAATAACTGACATGTTTTAAAGTCATTCGCATATGTATTATAAAAACTTCAAACCTATGTAGAGGTATTTACAAACTTCAAATTATTGCTACAGAATATCCAATTTTGTCTCTTTTAAACCTTTTCAATTAGCTAAAGGTAGCTGATTATCACCCGGGCACAAGAAGAGCCCTGGGCCCAAGGCAGGTCAAAACAATAAGGTCATTTGTAACACAAATCGTCAAATTTACAGAAAATTACAATGCTGAAACAGGATCATATATAATTTATTGTGTGCATCCTTTCTTATTACAATTAGTACTTTAATCTATCTGTAAATACTTATATTATTTACTAAAATATAACTACATAAAAAACTACTGTACCATTAGGTTATGTTTGTAGGTCAGGAAAACATCGACACTGCATGCACACAGAAATGAAAACCTAACGAGACTCATTTCTACACCAGGTTTCTACATCTTCGCATGTGTCAGTGACAGTATTAGTAATTACAAGCTAAACCTTTTTAAACCTTCTCTCCGTTTTCTGTTTACCCAAATACATCAATCAATCTATAAGACAAGTTACAGTGTGTTGACTTATTTTAATAGAGCAAGGCATAGTTTGCACTTGAAACCATACTAAATAAAATCCATGTAGTGTTATTCTACATAGAATTTTTTCCAATTATTGCTAATAAACAACTTGTAATTTTTTAAGTCATTTTTAAAGACAGTCATATTTTGTAGTTTTCCACCATATCTTGTTGTAACATTTTTCTTAAATTATCAGTCCTTTTATTTATTAAAAGCTAAAGTAATTATGCACATGCTGGTATGATACTTGATGCAACATAATTCACTATGGTGAAACAAAAGAACATCTTTTATATTGTAATTGAGCTATTACAAATTAAAATCAATAATAATAATAAAGAGATTTAGCTGTGTATTTAATTCATACTGTGCTTTGTTTTTCAGTGTAAAGTATTGATACTAATCTTTTGTGGGGAAATACAACATGTTGAAGTGCTTCACCAACTTAATGGACTACAAATGTTAAACAAAAATTAATTCTAGTTAGTTCTGAAAAATAGATTAAAGGTGTTACACAGAATAATGTGAATGATGAAATTTGTACAGAAAGCTGTACAGTTTATTGTTTTCTCCTACAATAGATAGAAGGTTTTATATATATATATATATATATATATATATATATATATATATATATATATATATATATATATATATATAGGGTCAAAATACAGGGTCATCATAATTGTACATCGAAAAATGTCATATACCAGCTACAATGTAAACTTTGCTCAGCACAGTACATAGGCCTGACCACGGATGGTCTGAATATCAGAATGAATGGCCACAGACATGATGTTAAAATTATGAATATGGATAGACCAACAGCTCAACATGCTGCGAGTCACAACATCACAACTTTTGATGACTGCTATACCACAAAAATAATTAAATCACTCCCCCCTGATTGCAATCCCTCAGAACTGAGAAGGTGGGAACTATCATACCAGTGGTATACCAAGTCCAGAGAATCCCCTAACCTCAACATCAGATAAATCCATTCATTAATTTTTTTTTTTTTTTTTTTTTTTTTTTTTTTTTTTTTTTTTTTTTTTTTTTTATTCTTCCCAAATAGCCTTATCTTTTTTCTCCTGACAGACTTATATAAACTATAATCACTCATATGTTCATGGAAACAGTATATATATCTTTAATCTGTGACATCTGATTTCTACTCTACACAATCTGTGATTACAATTATTTTATTTCTTTTTGTGTTTTCTCTTCAATTGACAAAGACCACTGTGTGGTTGAAATATATCATTGTTTAAGTGCTTTTATGTGTTTCTATTTCAAGACTACAGAGTGGACTCTTACCAAGGTAAGTCTGTCAGTCTCCTAGTCCAAAAAATCTATATATATATATATATATATATATATATATATATATATATATATATATATATATATATATATACACAAGTTATTATTATTACTTGTAAATAATTTTTTCACAATACACAACAAATCTAACCGCCCTTAGACATACAAAATTAACACGTACAGAAACATGATACATAAAGCAATAAAATACAAAAATACACACAAGATAACAAACAAAAATTAAATGAAGAATTAGACAACATTACAAAAATAGCAATAGAAAATAGATACAACAAACACCTTATAAAAAACATACAATAAATTTACAAAAAACCCTAACCTCAACACAACACTACAAACTGAACACAAAAATTAAAAAATTACCTAAAATATAAATACACCAATAACAAAATAGAAAAATAAGAAATATATACAACAAAGAATACTACACTCCAACATACAAACCAAACAACAAAATAATAAAATATCTTAATAACACAAACCACAAAACAAATACAGAAAAACATAACCTATTAGGAATTTACAAAATACATGTAACGACTGCAACGCATTTTACATAGGGAAAACGATCAGATCATTTAAAATAAGATTTGAAGAATATTACAGAGCATTCAAAAATAAAAATACAAAAGTATCAAATGTTTCAGCACACTTAATATCACATAAACATGAAATAACAAATTACGAAAATAACCTAACCATACTTGTAATAAATAATAACCAAATAGAATTAAACTCACTAGAAAAATACTACATTTAAAAAAAACACACACAACAATTTAATGAACTTACAGACCACATATACAGAAGACATATTATATACAAACATTATACATGCAAATCAAGAGAAAATGCATGTAACGTCAAAAAATACCAACATCACGGACCGAACATCCACACCAGAAAAATTGAGAAAAAGTAATCAGTGATTCGACAATGGTCAACTGACCTAAACGTGCCTCATCACACATTGTAAAATCATTGCACTTAATGGTGGATAAAATTACTTACACTAGTAAAATATTAACTTCATAAAGTCAGTGCAACGGAAAAACAATGGATAACGTAATATATATATATATATATATATATATATATATATATATATATATGTATATATATATATATATATATACATATATATATAAAGTTGTTATTATTACTTGTAAATAATATTTTCCACCACTAAGTGCAATGTTTTTATAGCACTGTAAGATGCAAGCTCGGTCCTTTTAATGATGTTTGTTATAAATCAATACATTAAAAGTTTATTAATATAACAATTTGTTTAAGCTACTTTAGATGTTTTTATGTTAATATTGAACAAAGAGTAAATATTTTTAAAGTTCGTGGTAGGTCTTGAAACAATTCCTGTTTTCTTGTACACACAAAAAACTTTGCATGTAGCACACCATATGCGTGAACCGTGGAAGAGCACCCAGAAAACCTGCAATTGTTTTTTGAAGATCGTGATAGAATTTCAGACAAATGGAGAACGTTTTTTGTGTGATCCATGGTTTGGGCTTGTGTAATCAACGTCACTGTATTCCCTTTCATTATTTTCGTGGCCGTAGATCAAGAATTCACCATACTGGTCTTTGAATTTCATCATGTCGAGAATGTCCTTGTTTGGTGTCCCAAGAGATTGTTGGTCTCTTCTGTGCTCAATCCAACCTGCCGCAATTGCAAAATCACATGAACCTCCTATTTTCTTGTCCTTGATTAAATTCTATAATAACTGATAACTTGGTCTAGAAAATCCATTCCTCCCATATATGTGTTCTAGCTTTTCACAACTAAAGGTCTGTCAACCTCAAGAAATATCCTCTTTGCCCTACACCATCTTTTGCATTTGCCAACTGGTTTTACATCCTCTTTGCTTGACAGGAGCAGCACCGGTTTATTATCAAACCATTTTATAATACTTGTCCATCTGACCTTACATTTTGGTCTATTAATCCTCTCCCTTATTTATTATGATATTGTCTTCTTTTAACTTATAATTGGGAGTATAGATTTTTTTTTTTTAAAGTCTCCCAGTACCTGATGCCATGGGCTCAGAATGGAGCAAGTCTAGCAGATCTTTTGTAGTAAAATATCTGTCCATGTAAACTGAAACCCCCTTTGGAAAGGTTTTCAACAACGTTATTACTGCATTACTGCCAATGTTGAGTTGACTAAAGATTGAGTCCTCAACAATTGGATCTTCTTTACCACTGCAGAAGAAGAAATCAAGTGGTAAGCCATCTAGAGCAGCTGCTACTGGACCCCAGAAAGGTACCATTTGTTCATCTAATGCTACATTTTGGAGCTCTCATTAAGAAGGTAACCGGTTTTAACAGTTTTCACTAAAGAAATAACTTTCCAAAATTTAAAAGTATTTTTTTCAGCCTAAGGGACATCATTATCATATACCAATTTTAAATTATTCCTGATAGCAAAATAATTACGGGAGACACCTTGGTTCTGACATCATAGTACATCCTCATTCGAGGAAGTCCCATAATCGACATTTTTATGTAGGCACCGAAGAACTTTTTTTTTAGTTCTGTATTTAAATTAAGGGGACAACCTTTTGTTTCAAGGTAGGTACAATATATCCTCAGGAATGTATTTACCAATGTAATCTTGAGCGGTTAAATTCATTGCTTTGGCTCTTAGCTCTTCATGTGCAGGGCCGATTAGTAATGGCTTAAAATGTAATTGTTTTTTCCAAAACAACCTTGTTTGATCTGGTAGCATTTCAGTCAGCTGGATCGTTTATAGGGCTAGAGTTGCAGCATCAACAGGCATAGGAGTACCTGGGAAGACAACAATTTACTTTTAGGAATCGTAGAATTATACAAAAAAAAGATGAGTAGGCAGGCACATTAGATAATTAAGTCTAGTTATCTACTTACAAGGAAGTTTGGTATGTAGGTGTAAGGTAAGTAGAATTGTAGGTATGCAAGTGTAAGTAATGTATTGGTGTATAATTTTTTTCTGTTAGTTATGTTAGAGATCAATTTTGTCAGTTATGCTAGAGATCAATTTTGTCAAACATACCTACCAAAACCACCCTCGGAAATTCAGGTTCACTGTCGAAATCTAACAAAGTCTTCTGTACAATTACTTCTTCGGGTTGGAAATCGGTCAGCCTTATCCTTATCAGTAGTCTCCAAATCACTGTCCCCATTCAATTCATTGTCAACAAACTCTTCAAAAACGAGGAAAATCTAGGAAAAAAGACTATTAAATACAGCAGCTGTTTCAAATAGTACCAAACAATTATTAATTGGAGATAAATATATTTGGAATCTATAACAATATATAAATTATTTCCTCAGTTAGCTCAGTGTATCCAAATGTCCATTATCTTAGACAAAAGTTACCATGGTTACTGAAACCATTGCAGTATTATAAATTATATATATATATATATATATATATATATATATATATATATATATATATATATATATATATATATATATTACTACCTTAGACCTTTCAAAATACAAATTATTCACTACCAGGTAAAAAAAAAAAGTATTATTTATTTCAAAAGAGATACATGGATGAAGTCTTCTCTCAGAAAGCTCCTTCCATTTGTCTGCCATTAATATAATCAGCTAGAGCTAGACAGATGTGAAGAACACACTCCAGCAAGTGCTTCCATATCTTGGAAACACACTGAGGTATTTTCAATGTTGCCAAAGTTCTCTAGGAGGATAAAAAAAATTGTGAAACGGTATTTTATGTCGACTGTAGTAGACGAATGGAACGAAGAGTGATCAGACGCCTTAATAAGCCTACTAATTAATGTGATACAGACAGAACTATTACCAATATAAGTCTGTTAGAGCCTTCGCACACCGGTCGACTCGGGAAAATCGGGCTCGTCTCTCCCCTACACTCAATTTCCTACGTAGTGGCATTGGGATCGCAGACGGGTTGTCAACAACCGAGCAGTTCCTCGTCTGGTGCGATCGGTAGTGCACGGGATTTATCGAGAGGATCGTTTGATTCTACGTCATGGAGGTAATTATAATTTCATTTTCTTTCTTTCTTTGTGCTTCATTATTTTTACAGATTTTGTTAATGATCGGTGAATGTTATGTTCATTGATTCTAGTACTCGTAGTTTAAATTATATTAGTTTAATTTTTAATTAGTTGTAATAATTATTTATAATATACAATTGTGAAAAGATTGAACTTCTGGTTCTAGGTTTTGAATGTAAAATTCGTTAGGGAAATCGAACAACATCCTGAACTTTATAATTATACGCTTCAAGGCGTTTAATCTTTCTTTTAATTTTTTCTTGGTTTGACCTATGTAAGTTTTATCACAGTTTTCGCATTCTAATTTATAAACACCACTTTTTTCATGCATATTATTTGTTTTATTATTGTTATTCATTATGTTTATTATTATTTTTGTATGCAATTTTGATATTTGTATTTTTAAATAATTCGGTGATATGTTTTATTTCATTGCCTATAAATAAAAATGAAATGAATAAAATGAAATGTATTATTATTATTTTAATTTTTGTAAATTAAATTATGTTTATTAAAAATATTATAATTAAGTTTGTCAACAGTTATCTTTTTATAACAGTTTTCTATTGCAATTTGATAAATTATGTTTTTTTCTCTTATTTTTTCCCCATTCATGGGGATTTTATGCATTCTATATAAGTTATATAAAGCACCCATTTTTTTGTTAAAGGGATGGTGGTATAATTTGGTTGGACATTTTATCAAGTGATTATTTTGTGAATCAAGATTTGGAGAACAGCCATTATGTGCTGTTAATAAAAGTAATCTGTTTTAAATACTTCAATATAAGACAAACACTACGCAAAATTATTTAACGAAAAAATGCACTGCACGAAAATAAGAAATAATTTGTGCAAAACCGTGTTGTTTTTAGAACAATAAGATATAACTGTGTACTTGGTAAGTTGTATTATTTCTCATCGCAAATAGGCTATATGCTCATTGATGTGGATAACATTGTATGGAAAAAGCAAATACAATTATTCTTTATTGTCTCAGTAGTTATTTTTTTTCATGTAATATTCCTATCACAAAATTATAGAACATGGTAAGTTACTACAAACAAAGAGTACCAGGTAGCTGACACAAATTCGCTCACATTAATACAAAAGATAAATGTTCTATTTTTAATAATAATAGAGAACCTTCAAATTATCTAGTTAAATACATTTTAATTTGTATGTAAACATGTAATTATATACATAAGTTGAAATTATTTTAATGAAGAAATACTTTAAAATATATGTATACAGGAACAAGGCCCCAATCTACGTACGAATATAGGCATGCAGTATTCGGCGAAAATGTGACGCGCAGCGTTTAAAAACTTTTCATTTTACCACTTAAATAGCAGCAAACCAAAGGTCCTACCTACATGAAATAAAAAGAATAATAAAATCTAACTAATTATCTCAAACTTTTACGCTTACAAAAAGTTTCTAACCAACAAATACGAAAAATTTTCGCTTACTAACTTTTTTGTTACTTAAAGTACAACTCTTAATAAATCTAATTTTTTAACGGTCTTTCAAACAAAATATTACTTTTATGATTTAATATTCTGAATGAGGGAATCATGCTGCTTATACCTACCAAATTTCAAAATTTATTTCCCACTCTAAGTTCTTTAAACCTTGAGTTAAGTGAAAGTTTTTATTAAATTTTGTGCGCTGCACGGCGCGGTTTTGGTCGTCAAAAACGTGAAGTCGACCGATGTGCGGATGGCAGACGCCCGAGCCGCAGATATCACACAAGACGAGATATCACTCTCGACGAGTCAACAATCGACCCGTGTGCGGAGGCTCTTAGTCTCCTATCTACAAAAAGCCCACTTTTGTGAGGCAGTCGTGTAAATATGTAGGCTAGAGTTACTGAATTTTTTTCAATGCTTGTATATTTATTTCAAGCCAGAGTTCACACAAGAGAATTACTTTAATAGATTATCAAGCATGTTTCCTCCAAGTGTAAGTTAACAATTTAACAACCTTTAGTTTACAAAAAGTCTGATAGTAAGTAATAGCAAAAGTGTTATATGTAATTAACAACAAGATTTGGATATTTAGAAAAATTTTTAATGGTATACTTTTTTTAGCCTTGTCTTTCGTTTTCTCTACGAACATTTTAAAGGTATCGGTGAATCAGTAATACTTTTCCAAGCGATAGATTAGTAATATACTTCATACCTTTAACAATTATATCATTTTTGACAATACTTGATATAGTACATGGAGATATTACTTTTTTCATAACGATATCTGTGTGAAAGTTTGTTAATCTATAAGTAACTCGATATAGACAACTCTTAGTTGCTTATCTGCATTGCAGAGGTCGTGCGGATGTAGATTTATTTTCAAAATACAATAAGCCTTTAAATAAAGAAATTATTGGAAGTTAATAATGCAAATGCAAGATGGCCGCAGTGTGTTTTGCCTAGTGTATGTGAAGTGTCTTGTACATTTATTTAGTGAAGTAACTAACTGTCAATACTGTTGGGATATTAACAATGTAAGTACTGCTACAATGATTTTAAACGTAAATAATGAGTTATAACAGTATGTATTAATAAAATAACGTTTTCGGCTTAAATTTACTTGTGGACTTCATCCCTTCAAATGTTTGTGGTTAATTTTACTTTATACATAAGGAATCAAAAAAGAAAACTACTTTCAATATTTTAGATCTGTTGATTTTAATTTAACTTGATGGAAATATCTGAACCTGGTAAATGTTGCTACATTTTTATGTATTTGTGTACAAGTTGTTATATTTTGATTTTTTTCTAATTCTTTCCCCTTGAAATTGACAGAAAATGTTTTATTAATTTTTGTTGTCTTTTGGGATACCCAAGTATTTAATGGTGATATTTAATAAAGTAGAAGTGGCAATTGTAGTACACTGAATAATCAAATGTTTTCTAGAATGTAATGTTATTGTTTTCTTTTTTTTATTCCATACCTGCAAATGAAGTTTAACAGTATTATAATCATTCCGTTAAATGTATTATAAACATATCAACAATTATTTCAGCCAGCAGGTAATTATATTTATAATGTTATAGAATTACTTGTCAAACTATAAATTGTTCATCATGAACTAAACTGTGTCATCATCAAACACAGTTTTTACTTGAAACCTAAAGATACGAAAGAAAAATTAAAAGAAACTAACCTAGTTAATTCAGTTTCTTATAAATGCACCCCTTAATATATAATAACTAATTTGTACCATAACGGGTCAGTCTAGTTTGTAACTTATTTTCTAAATTATAATAAGAAATATTGATTCATGGAAATATACATAAGGGTTTAATCTTAGGTAATATGTATCATTAGTTATTTTTGATTATTTTTGTGGTATTGGGGTTGCTTCCAATATTTTATTATAAAATATCGTATCACTGGGCTCTTGATATTTTGAATGAATTTAAATTTATAACACTAATACAAACATTTCAGTATATTATCATATTTAATCAGATTCAATAAATTTTAACTGAATGCGTTTAGCTTTGCAGATGGTATTGGTCTTATTTGAGTAATTAACACTTGTATATTATTATTAAAAATAAACAATATTCAAGTATTATAGACATTTTCGCTATCACTACCTCAAACATAACTTTCTGAGATTATGTTTACAAGATTGGGAACAATCTGTAAATGTTGCGAGAATAATTGTAAACAGGTTGATTTGCCCATTATAATATTGTTATAGATCATTTTGATTGATGTATTATAAATGTAAGTGCCATATATTACAATTACAATGTTTTCTTAGGCGGTTTGTTTTTATTTTATTTTGGTCACAATTTTCATATGAATGTTGATCAGGAAAACATTAATTTTTTTCACATTTTGTATAATTGAAAGTTTATTTGAAATTACCCCTTTAAAGGGTAATATCATCTTGTATTTTACACTAAGCTTATTCATTATTACTTTTTTAATAGCCAATCTTATCCTAACCTGATATTTTGTAACTATTGATTGTAAAGTAGGTTTATGTTAATTGTATGTAGTAATGAGTAGTGTTCTGTTTCATAAAGTAACTCTTATTTTATATACAGTTGTGCCTTTGTATCCGCAGTTTGTATTACCCACATTATGCTGTAACACTGAGAATCAAAGAATAGTTGATGTTCAATCTGACGTCTTTGACATTGGACACAGGGCAAATTTGGAAAAGTTTTCCGGATAGTACAAAGTTTGCAAGATAAAATTATGGATTATGATCCACTTATGAAACGTGAAATTGAAGTTACCAGAAAGATTACGGATGCTATGCGGCTTCTTCAGTGAAATGAAAAAAAAGAACTCCCTATCAATGTTTTTTCAAGTAAAAAAAAATGACATTTATTGATTCATCTGACTCATCAACATCGCTAAGCATAATAGACCGTTCTTTTTCGAACACCGAGTATTTTCCACTTTCAGATGAAGATGTTTCTGACTAAAAATTTCTTGTTCTTAACTTCAACTTATAACTGCTTTACGTATGTAGTAATTTTTTTAAACATGAAAATCGTGAAGTGTACCATTCATAAATACTTTCTGTACAGCTCCATTAAATACATTGTCAAAGTCAAATAATTGCCTCCGCATTTGATAAACGTTTGTTGATAGTAGTTACAAGGAGAATGGAGTACTGTAGACTATGTTATGGTAAGTACATAGAGTAATCACAATGGGCCTACTGTATATAACTTGCTTACATAATGTACTGTAATATTTCAAAGAATATACAGTATATAATGTACTCATGCAATTCACTTATTTATGTACATGTACTACTGTATACTGTAAATGTCTGTAAGATAACACACCTCATCCTTAATATCCGTGGTTTCTTGTTAACGCGGTAATTTTGGACCCCATTATCTGCGAATATTGAGGTACATCTGTATTTCTTTATTGTGTGTTGTAAAGTCAGACTGTATTTATATTATTTTAGAAATTTTACGGTTTGTGGCATTCTAAACAGTACCTAATTCTTGTTAGAATGTATTTTTGAAAACATAGGAAATAAAAAGAATTTGAAGGTGTTGAAGTAATTGTCAACTTTCACCCTATCATAATTACCTGTATTTTATAGCCTAATATCAATGCCAGTATAATAGTTTCCCAAAGGATTCTTAATAATATAATGTAATGTGGGTTTTGTTGCAAAGCAGGGGATTTTTTCAGATTTAAACAGCAGTATTCTTGAATTCTTTTGTTATGGATAGAGAAAGTATTTCAATGTCACAAAAAAAATAATATTAATTTTTGCTTAATTGTTTACAGATTATCTAGTTACTAATTACATTAATTGCTTCTTGTTTGTTAAAACGCACATGTGAGCCGTCTCAGTAACCTATTTTCATCCTAATAAATCTTCTTAAATATCTTTGAATTTCATAAATTAGTTTAGAGAATGCTGTACTGTACATTTTGTAAGGGCTTTGTAATTGTAAATATTAATTATTTTTTATGACTGGGGAAAACAAGTTTAAATTTGGTGGTTAGGTTTAACAATATTATTTGCCTTTGACTACAGTGTATTCACTAATTGGATAACACTTAGTACACTGCATCACCTCTGATTTTTTCCATTTTGACATATGTTTCATAACAATACACTCTAACATGAAAAACATATTTTGAAATTTGCAACTCATAAATAGGATTAAAAACACATGGGATTAAACAAATATTCTTTGAGCTTAGCTTGTGAAGCTATGATAAAAGCAAATAAAAACATACACAAAACTCACAAATTAATCATTTATTTACTCATATGCGTTTCAATGACCAAGTCATCATCATCAGTGAGTGTTACTACTACAAACTCTAACTTACAACTTTGGGGTTACTCAATATGGATACTTACAATATGGGATTAAGGTATATAATCTGACTTTCTAGTCTGAGATATAGGGGAAAATTATGTCTTGTTGCTTGCTTGAAGGATACTTTATATCATCTCTTCTCATTATTGTTATACTCTCTTTATTATAACTTCTCATTAGGGCAATAAGAATATTACTCTCCTACAAAATATTTAAATCGTAAGAGAAAACTTTGGTACCAGAATATTTAAAGTATATAAAAATAACATAATATGCAGTTCTCATTTTAATCTGTTGCTGTTGTTTTCAAGTGTTCTAAACTATAAATTAATTTTAATCTGTAAAAATATAATATCTACACAAATAATGTTTTTTTTTTTTGCTTGAACATAGCTTTGTAAGCTTTACTAGGACTCTCAAGGGTTACTAATAAAATAAATGTTATTATAACTAAACATTTCTGTTTTTTTTGCCACTTAGAAATAGAAGCTGACCTTTCTTGTTAGAGAAACCTAACTGGACTGACTCAATCTGGAATTGTTTTCCCCTTATACATTTTCTTTAAAAAATGAATCTTGTTGATGTATCATGAAATAAAATAATCTTCTAACACAAGGGATCTCAAACTGGAGGGAGGTGTATAAGGTTTAAAGGGGGGCATGGATAAGTTCACTGAAACTGCCTATGTACATTATTAATCAGGTATACTTGTGGGTAGGCTGACATACTGAACTATATCATTGATTTTTGTAGAATGTTTGGTCTTGATAGTCCCTTGTTATTGAGTTACAATCTCTGTGTTTAAGGATAATATATCTGGATCATAGGTAATCATCTTAATTTATTATATTGTCCTCTTTTCTCCATTTTATTATAAAAAATATGATATATATATATATATATATATATATATATATATATATATATATATATATATATATATATATATATATATATTCATTTATTCAAAATAAATTGTAACAAAATTTTATCTATGTCTACGTAGGTAAAAACTAAGCTTAAAATCTATACTCTAGCATTCTTAACATATTTTCAAGATGTATGTGGTCTAATGTCAAAATCAAGATTGGGTAATTTCATGCCAAATCAAGCAATTTGACCCTATGGTTTGGACCTCGACTTCCTAAATTTCTTTGATTTTTTTGTATACAAGTTTTGTTATCCAAGACTAGCAAAAATGTAAAATTTTAGATTTTTCTGACTTTGGGTTTTTGAGTTACAAGCTTTTAAAAATCCGAAATGCGTTCCCTTCGTTTTCCTTCAAAATATATATATGTGATTTACGCCATAACTGGCTAGATCCATGTAACATTTAAGAATGGGATACAAATGGATTCTCATTAAAAAAAAATATTTTGCTATCAGGGTTCACACTGACTATGGGCCAGAGTCATAGGAACTTCGTATTGAACCTCAATATGCGTGTTCAAACTTTCCTGCTTCCTGGTTTGTCTTTTTTATTGTTTTATTATAAAATACACACTAGTTACCTAGGCCTATGGCCGATTAAATTATCATCCCAACTTGAAATGAGGAAGCATTGAATTAAAGTAAACTGTAAATATTTTAATAAATCGTGGTCAGATTATTGAAATTAAGGCTCTACAAAGGCTAAATTTAATTTTTATATTAATCTTAATATATTGATACTAAACTTTTATATAATAATTTTATAACTATATTCTGTAGAAAAGAGATGATTTTGTTGATGAGTTTTTACAAACACTCCTAAAGCATAAAACACATACATTTACACCAAATCAGCAAAAAGAACACTACAGTGAAATAAAGGAAAAACCAATTGAAGGCCATTCAAGTGCCAGTGAAATAAAAATACCTTCTGATGCTTTGGAAAAATATCTTAACAGATTATAAAGAACATTTACATTTTGTTATATTATTTTAAAATAATTTTGGTTACAAACTATATATATCCTACATAGTATAGTTTGCCTTAAGTGTAACAATTTATATGGCAATAAACAACACGGGATAAAGTTAGCTTTAATGATATAAGTAAGTTGTTCAATAATAAGATGATAAAAATGTTTATATGCCCATTTAGATGTATAAACCATACATTCAAAATAAACGTGCTACAAGAATAACTAAATAGAATAGTAACTCAGTAGATACTTAATACCTATTATACAAAATATTGGTAGGTCACCTAGGCAGTGTGTACTCTGACAGGAATATATTTTAAAAAAATAAGAACTCATTGATATCCCATTTTGAAATTTTGCATAGATGTAGTCAGTTATAGCGCAAATAACATTTATTTTTTGAAAAAAATTAAAGGGGATGTGTTTTGGGTTTTTCAAAAAGTTGTTGGCAGTTTAAAAAAAATTAAAACTATCAAATACTTCTTTGTGACATATCAAATTAAAAAGCATTTCAAATGTTAAAGATTGACAAAAAAATCAGCTACCTATGTGCTATAGTGTTCTAGTTACACAATTTTAAAGATTTCAAAGAACATCGGAAAAGCGTTAGTTTTTGGATTTTTAGAAGCTCGTAACTCAAAAACTGAAAGTCAGAAAAAACTAAAATTTTACATTTCAGCTTGTCTTGACTGATGCAACTTGTATACAAAAAATCTAAGAAGTCAAGGTTCAGACCATTAGTTGATTTGGTGTATCACTTGGGCTGAAGGGATTGCAGCATTATCAGTTGGAGGGCTAAATATTTTTATATATTATATAACTATTCATATTAAAAGTTAAATAAAATGATGTGATGTTTATTTGACTTAACTAGTTTCAGTTTCATATGTCAGATTGTAATTCTTGAGTAAATATAAATGAGGGGGGCACAACTTCATGCCATTGATATAAAGGAGGCGCAGAGCCTGAAAGGTTGAGAACCCCAATTCTAGCTTAATATTGTTACAATGCCCAAAAACAAATGTTTTACATATGAAGAATATATGTCTCTCTTTAATTTTTAAAGTTTTCCTGAATATACTAATATATAGTGCAAGTTTTGAACACATTTTTTCTTTTGATTTTTTTTTTTAAAGTAATTTAAAAAAATGTATTGAGGTCATAAAAAATGTCAAGATGTAGAACACCACAGCAGAATTACAATTTAAAGTTATATCTAAATTTTAAAATGAATAAGGCCCAAACACTGTTTACAATATACGAGTATTATTGTACTATGATCTGCCTTTCCTAGCTTAGTGATATTAATTTTACTTGATAGGGATAATTATAGGCTAATTTATTGTGTCTGGTAGTAGAGAATGAGTCATTTCCTTAATTAAAAGCAGTGAGAAATAATAGTTAGAGGACCAGCAATTATGTTACATATCAGCCATAAAATTGACTCAAAACTTGAACTAGATTAATAGTTTTAAGATACATTAAACAAAATCTATTATTTTGGTGTACAATTTTATGAATTTGTATCCCATTGTGAAATTTGCAAAGTATTAGTTATCGTTATTCAATAAAACAAAATAGTTTTTTCAGAATTGTTTTTATTGTATACACTGTAAAAGCCTTAGAAAATGGAAATTGCTGTTCCTTAATTAATGATAAACCTTCCCCATTTTGGAAGTAAATCAATTTTGCAGGGACATGATGATCCTATTCTTAGTATAAGAATATGTGGTGGCAAATCAATACTGTTAGCTGGTTTAAAAACGTCAATGATGTCATGGTATGCTTTGTTTTATTTTGGTATGTATGTGTATTAACATCAAAGAACTCCTTTGTTTTAGTCCTCAAATGGATTTTGCAAAAAGTGTAGTCCAACCCAGATTATTCTTCATCTCCAAAAACATGAGCGTTTAGCAAAAATCATCAACAATGTTACTGAAAAACTATTACATAGGCTTATATAACCATTCTTGTTTAAGAGAATAAGAAATATTTACTTCAGGTCTATGGCATTGTGCATGTGGATGCCATAATACTCAAATATCCTCTACATCCAGAGTTGTAAAAAGTCTCCACAGTAATTCTACCTCACAATTAAGGTGCATAGAATATCTTTGTGATATTGCATCACATCCAAATATTTGTGGTTTAACATTGACTTAGATATTTTCTATAATTAACTTTTTTTTATTATTGACATTCATTTTTTTTTTTTACCCACTCAAATGTAGATTTCCATGGTGACTCATAATTTGATCTTGGATATGCATAAAATGTTCTTTTTAATGCGTTTAGTTCAATAGTTTCTTTATATAAGTATATACACATAGATAAGTCATGAATAGGTCACTGGTACTAATAATGATCATTAACATTTTTGCACTAGTAAATAAGGCATAAATATATGTGTATGAAACTTGGCAGTAGTTTTACATTTTTTTTATGCCATAAGATTTTGTCCTTAACGAAAATATAGTTATTGATTTCCAGATCATTAAGAATCATTTATGAAAGTCATTTATCACGCTGTTCTGCTCATTCAGGTGTAGCCAACCAGATGTAGCGTGATGAGCCCTGCCCCACTCAACAAGGGTGAAAAGCTGCTTGATCTCCTACTGCCTTTAAATGGCACTGCTATGTATCTCAAGGCCAGGGGTTTTGATCTTCTGTTGCGTTTAAATGGCAACTGAACTACTATGCATCTTAAGGTCAGGGGTTGTACACAAGGAGGGAGTGGCTTGATCTCATATTGCCCTTAAATGGCAACTGAACTACTATACATCTTTAGACCAGGGGTTGTACACAAGGAGAGAGCGGCTTGATCTCCTGTTGTCCTTAAATGGCAACTGAACTACTATACATCTTGAGGCCAGGGATTGTACATGGGTAGAGTGTAGCTTGATATCCTATTTACTTTAAATGGCAACTGAACTACTATACATCTCAAGGCCAGAGGTTGAAATTTTTTAAATTTTCACGCTTTTATAATTAAAAATTTCAAAGCAATTAAAAATTAAATACTTCTTCATATGATCAAGATATTTACACTATTTGGGCGTATTGAAATTTACGTCTTAGGGCTACTGGATTTTAAATCGTTGTTATAATATAGCAAAATTAAAACTATATTTCGCCAGTCAAGGTGGAAGATAATTTGAGATTTGTTACTGCCTTCGTCCAATCAGGGATTGAGGTTTCCATAACAACTGGTTCTCAGTACACAACGTAATGTCGTCATTTCTCTCATCATCGATGACGATTTTCCTTTCAATAATCTGGTTACTTTTAATTCGGTTATACAGTAGTTTAAACACTGTTTGGCAAGAAATGAAAAGCCTATAATGTCAAGGTGTTATGTAATATCAACCCCCCCCCCTTCTCTAAAGATTGCTATTTTCGTGAATCATTCATAGAGGAAACCGATGTTGATTAGTACGTCGATATAAATCAGGTTTTGTAAGATCATGGTTTGTGTCTTTTATGTTAAATGTATTTATTGTCAGTCGTGGATAAAATCTCTTTTACAAAGCACAGACTCCACGTTCACTGAATTCAATGAGAAGGAAGTCTTCGCAAGAAGAAATGGACCGTGAACGTCGGATTTGCAGGTCAATAACTCCTGATGATTTCTGAGAAACATTAGCGGCCTAAAACTAATTCATTGTGAAATTTATAAAACTATGAAGGTAAAAATTGTTATAGAATTAGTTGAAAGGTATTTTTCTTTTGCATTTCATATGTAAAATATTTTTATGTCAATTTTAGTAGAGATTATACTGAAATTTTTAGCAGCAGTTATTACTTTCGAGAGTACGGAGTTACCCTTCGAGAGTTGAAGATAATAGTTAACTATATATAGTAATAGGCTTATCTACAACAGTTTATTATTAGACCTTATACCTAGAATACGTAATCGTGAGGTAAAATTGCCTAAATTTGTAGCACAAAAACCGACCATCGATTGTGCAAAATGGTGAACTCTAATGCGTACAAATCTCTATTTTACCCGTCAGCGCGACAAAGCTGTTTTATTCGATGGTAGTTTGTACTAAGTATTAAAAAAAAAACAGCTCAAATTGAAAAGCTCTAATAGTAATAGGCTGTCCATCTTTAGTCATGTGTTTATATATTGCGGTTTCATTATTATTGTAAATGTATTCAAAAGTTGGATCGAAGAGACAAGTGCTTGTTTGTTTAGATGTAGGATACGCCGTAGAATAATGACGTGTTTGTTATCTGAGCTTTTGCACGTCACTGATTAGAGCACAATGTTTTTCTTCTCAGAAAGCTCAAGTGTCGGTTATTTCTGGGGAATTTAAACAATTGTATAAATGACTAGTAAGGCAAATGCTGCACTTTGTTATACTCGACACCACATCAAGACAGCTGTCTCGCTTACACACACAATGTCGTTCTCTTATCATAACTAATTTTGTAATATAATTATTTTTTCACTTCACCAAAAAAGCTAGTTTACGTGATAAGTATTGGGAGTTGTAGAATTTGAGATTTTACAAAAATATCAACCAACAATGTACTAACTGAATTATGTGAGATAATGAACTACATACAATTATAAGATTTTTAAACTCAGCATACAGTTGAATTTATTAAATTAAACACTAACACAGGTTTAATTTAATTATTTATAGAGTGGCATACATATATTAGCGTTTAAACTGAAGGAAAGCAGTCACTGTAGGAGGGCTGTCAGAGATAAGAGGCCGACTTCCGAAGTAAATGTTGCACAAACAAGATTCGAAGTCTTGGAAGTGCCCAACTTGACACTTTTGGCACAGACTGAAATAACCGAAGTGTTTTTGAAGGGGGAGAGTCTCAGCTCAATATTTTCAAGGACGGGTCATAAAATATTTTCGCTAAGACGGATAGCGGATTCCCGCTCGAAAATTCTCTAATTTGCGTTCACAGTTTAGTTGAAATTAGGGCACAGGCGATGCCCAGTGTATTTAAAACGGATTTTTCCGCACTACTAGACGTTCTAATGATATTGTTTCCATGTTGCTGAGTTTTGTCTTTCGAAATCTTTCCCGTCTTCATATCGTTAATTACTTATTAAACATTATATTTTGCAAGTTAAAGACACTTTTAATTAAAGAAGAAAATCATACATTTATTCCAACGTTATTCTTATTGAGGGGCATTTCGATCCCTATCAACATATAAAACTAATGCAAGACAAAGCAAATTTAAGACAAAGATATTTTTAACACATTAGATGTGTTGTTAAAGTCTAGGTCTAAATATAGCTTATCATTAAAACGCTAAACAAAGATTTTCTTAAGTAGGAACATTTCAAAAATAAAATTTTCGAACTTGATTAAATATATGACGATGTTTTTATAATCTTTTTAAATATGATATAAAGTTTTAATGATATACTCGTAAATTACTTATGAAGCCGTGTAAGACCCTAGTACGCCATTTCAAAACAGGTAAATGACTCTCAGGACTCTCAGTGCTCCATCAATTGTTATCTCTTGGTCGATATTTATGTCACCTTCATGATAACGTAGCTTAAAACTGTATCTCTTTGATTTGATATTACACAGAATTTAATGTGAAATATATTTTCAACAGTCTGTCTCTTCAACACAATCATTCGTGAAAATTATCGTTACAGTATTATGAATTCTTCCTAATGTTTCAATTAATTGATATTTTTATAACATTTAAATAATTATTTTTTAAATGATACCTAGCACTGGTTTCTCATACAGCTACAATTTCTGATGTTTGTGTGTTGGGTCTGTTGGCATTTAAGTGATATTTAAGGTCGTTATTATTTTGTGATAATTGGATACAACCAAAGTTATGGTTACGGAATGTAAGAAATATATTTTAAGGTGAAGAGCGTAGTAACGTTTTGTTTGCTTCACTTTTGATAGATGCGGAAAGATGGCGATTCTTCAACATTCTGTGATTGAGCGATGTTGAAGTCACGGTTTGTATCATCCCCCGCACTATCGTGTAGATATAAGGACAGCCTACCTATACGAGACAGGTAGGATTTAAAGATCGAGTCACACAATAGTTTTAAAGAAGCCATTAAAAAAACAGTCGATATTTGTGATGTTTTCGTTAATTTTACCGAATGGTAAAAACACTAGTAAACAATGACCTCTAAGAGTGAGCGGAATAAGGGGCGTTATAGGTGACGTAGTATATATATATATATATATATATATATATATATATATATATATATATATCGTTATAGGTGACGTAGTATATATATATATATATATATATATATATATATATATATACATAAAGAACTAAGTCAAATACAAGAATTATAATAGAATTTGATTTGTAAATTCGATTATAATTCTTGTATATGTATTTTGACTTAGTTCTTTATTGATACACAAGAATACATATTGCGATATATATATATATATATATATATATATATATATATATATATATATATATATATATATATATATATATATATATATATCTTTTGATATTTTACGTTATCCATTGTTTTTCCGTTGCACTGACTTTATGAAGTTAATAAATTACTATTGTAAGTAATTTTATCCACCATTAAGTGCAATGATTTTGCCTTGTGTGATGAGGCGCCTTTCGGTCACTAGACCATTGTCGAATCACTGATTACTTTTTCTCAATTTTTCTGGTGTGGATGTTCGGTCCGTCGTGTTGGTAATTGTTGACGTCATACACGTTTCCTCTTGAGTCTTTTGTATAATGTTTTTGAATAGTATGTCTTCTGTATATGTTGTTTGTAGATTCATTAAATTGTTGTGTATGGTTTTATAAATGTGGTATTTTTCTAGTGAGTTTAGTTCTATTGGGTTATTATTTATTTCAAGTATGGTTAGGTTATTTTCGTAATTTGTTATTTCATGTTTATGTGATATTAGGTGTGCTGCAACATTTGATACATTTGAATTTTTGTTTTTGAATGCTCTATAATATTCTTCAAATCTTATTTTAAATGATATGGTTGTTTTCCCTATGTAAAATGCGTTACAGTTGTTACATGTAATTTTGTAAATTCCTGATAGGTTATGTTTTTCTGAATTTGTTTTGTGGTTTGTGTTATTAAGGTATTTTATTATTTTGTTGTTTGGTTTGTATGTTGGAGTGTAGTATTCTTTGTTGTATATATTTGTTATTTTTTCTATTTTGTTATTGGTGTATTTATATTTTAGGTAGATATTTTATTTTTGTGTTCCGGTTGTAGTGTTGTATTGAGGTTAGGTTTTTTGTGAATTTATTGTATATATTTTTTATAAGGTGTTTGTTGTATCCATTTTCAAAAATAGCAGTAGAAACTATTAATTTTCGAGAACTATTAATTACGTGCTTATTCTGATACTGTTTGGAATATATATATATATATATATATATATATATATATATATATATATATATATATATATATATATATATATATATATATCCCTTGATATTGCACAAAAAGCAATTGTTTTGGGATTTATGTTGTTAATTATTTAAACTGTTTTTATTATTTAATATTATTTGGCAGTTACTAAAAACAAATTTGTATTTCAATGAATTATGCTATATGAGTTCAATATAATCTATATATTTAATTCCGTAAGCGGTTCGGCCCCCATGAAATTTCTCGAGCAAGGAACAGGGAACGGTAGCTTAATTAGATTAATTTTAAAGCTTGAGGGTTAAAGGCGGGGGGAAAACTATCAGACGTGTCAAAATAACCTGGGCTTCGCCCTTACTGGCCTTGATAGGTCCAATGATTTTCTAATGGAAATATTACTAAAGTGGGTTTATTAATAAGTAAGCCCTATTTGTCAGAGGTAAACATCTGATGTGAATATGATTCTTTATTTATTTTATTTTTAATGATCTGTTTAGTTGAAATATTTATAATAGTGGAGTTCCGAGAGTTTGTATAAAATTATTAATAATGGTTAAAGATGACTTACAGGAACTTTGCGTAATTTATTGTTAATATATGTTAATTTTAGTGTTCTGTTTTAAGTAATATTTTGAAATGAATCGTAACGGAGGAAGACAGCAAGCTCGTAGATAGCTATAGCTATTTAGGAATGGTTGTTACAGCAGAGAGAAAGGTTAAGGATCATATACAATGCAGTAGGAAGGGCCGATGTAAAATCTCCACAATTTTAAACGCCCTCTAAATAATCAAAATTACCTGATTCAGAATAGTGTTGGCTTAAATTAAATAACACCACCTAGAATGCCTCCACACAATTTAAAAATAAGGATTGGAGCTATGGTTATGTTAATCAGAATTGAGTAATCATAAATTGAGTAATACTAATTGTGAAAGCTATTTGGAAAAATCCTACTTGGAAATAGTTTCTGGCAGAAACTAAGGCCAAGCAGTATTTCTTTCAAGAATAAAACTAAAAACAACAAAAAAATATACCTTTTTCATTTTTTAGGATTTAATTTCCAATAAGGTTAACCTCTGCAGTGACAATAATCAAAGCTCAAAGGCAAACCTTTGAAAAATTTTATCTTTTACGGAAATAAAGTATTCAGTCATGGACAATTATATAGAGCTTTTCGTAGAGCAAAAGCGCCTTAGATATTAAGATTCAAGTAGAAAACCGAAATAAACGCGGGAAAATAAACAATGATGAAAATAGTGATACAACAAAAATTGTTTAGCAAGAAATACTATTGTAATTGTAGTATTTGAATTATTTTATTAATATAATACTTAAACTATTAAAAAGTATTCAACAGTGAATATTTCATTAAATTTTATTGCAATAAATAAGAAGCGCTAATTGCTGCTACGAGCCTCTAGTGTAATATATATGTATATAGCAAACCATTTGACCATGTTCTGGTACCATATGATAACCATGTGTTACATTGACTGTAACGTCTAACGTTTGTTTTGTAGAGTTCTTTATTAAAATTAAAGTTAAAGATTTTTTAAATGAAATCAAAAAGTGAAACGTAATTTGGTTCTGAACTATAATTATAATAGTACAGAATCGATTTGGAAAAGTAAAATAAAAGATGGTGAGGGGGCTGGCTCACAAAAGTGAAAACGTAAATTAAAGATGTAGTTGTTTATTTTGTATTGAAAGAATGTATTTTTACGATCAATTTTCGCTTTTTTATTCCATAAAAACTGAAAACAATAGCTCTGCATACAGACGTTACAGATTAATGCACTTACATTCAATAATCTACAAAAACATGGTTATTATAAATACTAGAACATGGCCAAGTGGTTTGTTTTATGACATAAATATTGTCAGGGACGTTAGGTGAACCAGTATTTTATAAACGTTTAGTTACGTGGAAGAAAAAACGAAATGTTTGACGTCAATATTTTAACTCAATACAATTAGGGATCCAAATGTACAGTATTCAAGCTGGCTAAAGTATACATCATAAATAATTACAAGAACTTTCTTTTATTTATTCTGTGACCAGATATTTCTAAGGTAATGAATAAGAAGCTGCAGGAAAAATGAGCTGTCGGCAGAAGCGGTAGACGTTGCACAGCTGTTTCCAAGGTCAATGACTAACCAAGCGTTTAGCGTTCAGAAACTCGCAGTGGGAACGTAAATAAATAGTACAGTATCACTGTTCCTAATACCGAGGCGGAACAGGGTCAATGGCCATTGCGGTGACGTATTTTACAGACTCAATATATTGATCTGCCCTATACAAACACAATGATGACATTTTCAAAGTTCAACTCGGAGTATATTGTCTGACGGTAAAGGGCGTAAAACATCAAGCTCTTTCAACATGTGTTTACAACTATACCCCCTGTAGCCGGTGAACACCTTCTGCGGAGGAGAATGGGGCTACTTCATGTCAGGTATCCTCCCTACCACCCCCCCATTCCCAGTATCTAGATGATTACTACCCCCTTTCCTAAGTCTACTTAGTCCCTTCAGCCCGTATGTTTCCTCCTCAGAGGATAACGGGTAACACTTTTTATGATCCTGATAAAGAATTGGTGAACTTCAGGTACGCAACCTGAACACGTGATATAATACCCCCCTTTATCTTCTCCCAAAGGCCTTTATGATCTTATTTTATTCGTATCTACATGTACGAAGGTCATTCAATAATTAAAGAGATAAAGTGACCTGGAGAAAATACCGTTAATTTTTACAAAACAAGACTTTTCCTATTTTCCGAGACAATCTCCAACAATTATGCACCTGCCCCAAAGGGTTACTACCTTTTTTTATACCAGCTGCAAAGAATTCTTTCTTGTCGGAGCCAATTTTCTACAAATTTCTCGACATCCTCGTCAACCTGGAACTTCTTCCCTCGTAATGCCTCCTTCATTGGAGCACACAATTAGAAATCATAGGGTACTAGATCGGGGCTATAAGGAGGATAAGGCAGTATCTACTGGACCATTTTATCAATGGTTTCACGGGTAAAGTGAGCAATATGAGGTCGTGCATTGTCTTGCCGGAAACTCACCTCTCTCACATGGCTGGTTCCAGCTTGTTCAAAAGCATATCTGAGTATTATTGGCGGTTTATTGACGTCACATACAGCAGACGGTTAATACAAGCGAATGTTATTCTACGTATTAAACCTTTGTACCGGCCAAATAAAGGCATTACTCCCGCTGAAGCTATAAAAAAAATAATAAATTATTGGAGACAATACAATCAGCTAGTCTTCAATTTTGTTTTCAGTCTGGCACAATAGTTATAGAATTCAATTCTTTATAAGGTTGCATGGGATTGGAAAATATGAACACTAAACTGGTGACACAGAATGATCGATAAATGCTTGTTTTATCAAATTTGTTTTTTGCTAAGCGTTCAATCACTGTACGTTCGTACCCATTAACGTTGGCGCATCTTAGTCGTTGAATTAGATAACTAAAGTTGTACTGTTTAATAATAAAATGAAACCAGAGCCGTCCTTAAGTAGGAGTGAGCGCTCCAGGTCTCGCGCCGCAAGCTTTACTCGTGCAAGGCTTACTAAAAAAATAAGTAGAAAGGTTTGGTTGAATGAAAATGACATAATACTGTACAGATATATGAGCCTTAAATATTTGTCTGACTATCTACACAATATGTAAATTATCGATTAATGACAAAACCAACGACCCAGATATCTGCAACGCGACTAGAAGAATGGAGAATATCGTTTGATGGCGACGGCGTTTCAACCCTGGCAAATGAAAAAAAGTCACGTAAATAATTGGCGGGTTTTGAGACGAAATGACTTCATAAATATTGATTTTAACATACATTTTGCGCGAGAATTTTACAAATTTTTCGGGGAAGACAACGTTTTTTTAAAGGCTTCGCAAAAGTCTTTTGCTCCAGGGCTTGGTTTTTCTAAGGACGAATCTGATTACAACACTATACGGAACCTAACACCATTTAATGCGGTTTAGTTGGTTTGTTTGGTGCAGAAGAATTCGTACGGTATTATGTGTCTGTTTTCTTTAGATTTGATTCTTTTTTTTTAATGTTTAATGACATCTGAAAAGAAAAAAAATCGAATGTGGCTAGAAAACTGTAAGCACTTACTCTCTCTAGTAATATGGGAATCTAATACAAGACCCCATGTCTTACGATTTCCTCCTTACCGTTGGTATTAGCAGACTTGAACGAGGAAGGTTTGTTTAATCATACGATGTAGCGAAGTTCTGTTTTTAACATAATGCTGTTGAATGGTTTCTCTGTTAAACGGCCCGATCGATGTAAGGTTGTTTAGAGAAGTAGTGGCGAAACCAGGGGGTGGACAAGTGCCTCCCTCAGACGATCCAAATTTACACTAGATACAATTACGCTATTTTCCAATAAGTAAGGAAACATATAAAATAACTCAAACCTCACAATATAATTTTTTAAAATGACTCTTATGTCATACATGTTTTGACATCCATACTGTTCTCATCAGTGACAAGTGAACACTGGAATAATTTAGACAGACATATAGTTGCCATGGAATATTTACAGAAGAACAATCTAATGGAATAATCAAACCGATCTTTCTAATAATTCTGGTTGAACCCTTTACTGATGAAGATAGCTTGGTTGTCGAAACATGTATGACGTTAAAGTTATTTTTTATAAAATATTGGTAGTTTACTTGCTTGCTGCTTGTATTCTCGTAAGCCTAACTCAAAAGTAAATTATTTCATGAGTTTCAAGACAGGTTTAAATTTTGAAATGCTATTTTTCAATACCTCCTATTAGCTCACACTCTCCTTATGTAGGGCCTATATCTTGTACAAATTTTCAATCTGTAATAAAATACGTTTTTTTTATCCAATCAAGATCAAATACACTTTTTTAAACATATAGTGAATGACAATTGATTTTAATACAATTTTTTCAAATATTTATTCAATAATTAAATATAAAAAAATTAGGGGTTCTAGGTAGAATTCGAACTGAGTATCCTCATGTTTGAAGTCTAGCGTTTTGGCACTAAGCCAACTTTTCCATACCCAGAAATGTATTTTTCAAAGTTGTATATTATGAATTTCCCTTTGGCCACCATTAGGCTGTCGTTGAAACATCCATTGTACAACCTTAAATTGTTGCCATGGTAACCATACATTATCATAAATAATGTTCTGGACTAGAAATGAATGAGATTAATAAAACAAACAAACTGGATTCACGGTGTCAAATTTTGCTTCACACAACAGATAATGCGAAAGGAAAGCGAAAAGAAACTACAACACAATACAAGCTACGAAAAAAGCGTATTAATAGTAAAAAGAAAAATAATAATCCAACACCATACATAGAAAGGAAAATGAAAAATTGTAAGGAAATTCGCTTTCTATTTGGGAAGTTAATATTGTTATTGAAACATATGCATATCCATATTTATATTAGGGATCTAATTCTAATTATATAATAAAAAGAAACTTATATAACATTTTTCTTTGTTGACTTAAATAGGAATTGACTTTATTTAGCATTAGAATAGCGTTAAATAAGATTTCCTGGCATTCATTTTTTTAAAAAATAATCCAGGGGAATACAGCGGAACGCGCATATTTTACAGGGGAAGCTATGCTAAAACTGCTATGTTCCAGCACCATTTTTCACGACTGTTTGTACCCACCTATATGGAACTCTGGATCCGAAACTTCCTTGTTAGAGCAGCACTGCTTGTACTAGAATGATAAATCAGTAGTAACAAGTACGGACTTTGGTGGTAGCATTGGAATTATTTGTCTCTAACGCATTTCACGCAATTACTTACATTCATACACCTCCTGACTTTGTTTAGATTTTAGCACCAGTAACACTCCAACAGAGCCTTTCACATTTCTGCATGTACGATCTATCACAACTCAGCATCGTACTAGATTCCAGATATAGGATATAGACGTCGACAATCCGCAATTGCTGATATCTGACTAATAGAGTGACAATAATGCTTTACCAAAAACATTGCAAAATATAAACAGTGAATATCCAATGTTTTCTTCGCGTTTCTTGAATGTATATAGTGTTTTGATTTATAATGTATGTATAACGCATTCTGATTATATATATATATATGTATGTATAATGTTGGTGTAGGCCTTAGTAATGTGGTTAATCATACAATGTTTATCACTAGAGTTAGTGTTTCATTCTATTAAGTATTAATGTTGAAGTGCTGAATTGAACTGAAGCTGTGTAATTAAAGATTTAAATATTGTTTTGTCTTATAAAAAACTGAAATATTCTGCTATCCGGTGAACAGCACTTCCTTTGTCATGCCGTATTTACAGACACACATCTCCAAATTAGGACCGGAAACTTGCTACTTTTTAGTCCTTCAAGATTTTACTTGCCAAGTGTGTTAAGTGAGTTTGCCACTCGCAGTTTAATTGCCTCCATTACCTTCAATTACCGTTAAACGCTGCCACTCAAGTACAGTACTTAGCTAGATAGCTAATGCAGTATCCCGGTCTTATAGCAAGTATTTTAGTGTTCTGTTATACTGATTACGCGTTACCTTAATGAATGTGCATATCGAAATAAGGAATATATTGTACTAAAATATATCAATTAAAATTATACCAATTTGACTTTATATAGGCTATGAAAGTCTCTCTCTCTCTCTCTCTCTCTCTCTATATATATATATATATATATATATATATATATATTAAAACATAGGTTATTCAAATACAAGAATATTTATTATTTTATGTCCAAAGCTTTTCGCTGGCAAACAGTACCAACATCATCAGGAATGAAAATTACAATAATGTAAGCTATAGGCCTAAAACATATGTTTAATTAGAAATAGAATTGTTGCTAAATTTATATAAATTGCCAAATTTATTTTGTTGCTGTAACATTATAGACATTGAATATAGTATCAAATTTAGAACGTATTTGTATTTGTATTTGTTCTTTTATTAATTTGTTATTATTATTGTGTTTATATATTTCGAATGCTTCATATATATTCATTCTTAATCCCTTATTAATTTCTTATATAAGTCTCATATTTTCTATATTTGGAAATTGGTGCTTATTATTAATACAATGATTTGCAAAATTTGATTTATATATTTCTGGATTAATATAGGCATTTAAATGTTCTTTAGATCTTATTTTTAATTTTTTCTTGGTTTGACCTATATAAGCTTTATTACAATTTTCGCATTCTAATTTATAAACACCACCTTTTTCATGCATATTAATTGTTTTATTATTGTTATTTATTATGTTTATTATTTTGTTATTAGTTTTGTATGTAATTTACTGTAGATGTTGGTACTGTTTGCCAACGAAAAGCTTTGGATATAAAATAATAAATATTCTTGTATTTGAATAACCTATGTTGTTTTAAATTATTAAACAAGAAAACGTATTATATATATATATATGTATATATATATATATATATATATATATATATATATATATATATATATATATATTTATATATACCAAAATGAAGGTGTTAACGGACGAAGGGAGCAATTCATTCGTTATAAACAAATAAATAACTACACACGAACTTACAAAACAATATACTTTATTATAAAACGCTATTAAATCATACCTAAGTCATCATCATATAAGTGACACTAATACAAATTTACAACTGCAACTAAATAATTTTATTACTTATAGTTCATTCGTTCTTTATTATAAGTCGCTATACTTTAAGGGCTTTCTCCCTTCCCACTACTCCCTCCAATGCAACGATGTGTAACAGTGGTTTTTTTTTTTTTTTTCACTTGGGAGCGGGTTAGAATTGCCCGAAGCACTGCTACCTTAAGGTATATTGTACTTACTTCCCTGATCTAGTCAAATAACCCCTTCCCTCTTACCAGGTTTAGGAGTTTCCTGACTAGAGTTTTACCTTCAGCATCCACCAAAGCCGTTCCATCACCAAAGAGGTTGAAGCGCCTCTCAGCAAGTACTTCACATCTGTAAATAATGTGTGTGGCAGTCTCCAGTTCCTGCCCGCATAATCTGCACACTGGTTCATCTTTGTAGATACCCATTTTATGCAAATGTTTCCTTAGTCCACAGTGTCCCGTGAGTAGACCTGTGGCTATCCTCAATTCCTGCCTAGACAGATAGATGAGACTCTTCTGCAGCCCCAAGGAAGGTTTCCTAAGGGTTAGCTTACTGTGTCTCATCCCTTCGGCCCTGATCCAGTGCTCACAGTGTCTTTCAGCCATCCACCTTCGCACTGCCATCTTGACCATGGATTTGGAAATACCTACCGCAGGCTCCGGTCCAATCAGGGGAGTCGAAGACCCCTCCCTGGCCAGCGCATCTGCGGCTTCATTTCCAAGTATTCCCCTATGCCCTGGCACCCAACCTATCATGATTTGATTGTGCCTTGCCAGAGCTTGTAGGTTAATTAGGCACTCCCTGACTATGGCCGAGGTGACCATGTATCCGTTTAGTGCCTTAATTGCTGTCTGACTGTCGGAGAAAATAGCAATCCGGGTCCCGTGTGTTTCCCTTCTCGCTATCTCTCCTAGACAGGCATTTATAGCATATACTTCGGCCTGAAAGACAGAGGTATGCCTCCCCAAGGAAAAAACTAGTTTTACCCTTGGGTTTTTACAATACACCCCCGCTCCAGTGCCGAAGTCCATCCTGGAGCCATCTGTGTACCAGATCTGAGCTCCCGATGTTAATGTCCCTGACCATTCCATCATAGTTTGGTGGACCTGATCAGGTGCAAACATTCGAGTAATGTGGTCGCTGCCCATTTCCAAGACAGGTTCTTTGACCACGCACTCGATACTCATATGTCCCGAGACATCTGGGAGGTTAGCCCAGTTGCTCGAGTTGCGCAATCTCCATGCCGCCAGCCTCGCCTCTTGCCTAAGGACAAGCTCAAGGGGAGGGAGGTTAAGCATTACTTCCATTGCTGCACCTGGTGTAGTTGACATCGCTCCCAGTGTGCACAGACAGGCCAATCTCTGGATAGAGCTCAGTTTAGCTCTTGTCTGTGCCTGGTTGGCCTTTGTCCACCACACCAGAGCTCCATAGGTAATCATAGGTCTTATCACCTTCAGATACATCCAGTGCATCATTGATGGCTTCAGTCCCCATTTCTTACCCACCATTCTTCTCACAGTCATCAGTGCCCTTTTGGCCCTGTTAACTGTCCTCTCAAGATGTGGGTTCCAGGTGAGTTTCCTGTCCAGAGTAACTCTCAGGTACTTCACCTCCCCCACAAACTCAAGGTATTCACCAAACAAGCGGGGCATCCTGGTCGTCAGATCTTTTCGCTGTCTGGTGAAGTTAATGAGAGCAGTCTTTTTTGGATTTACCCTAAGGTTCTCCTTTTTACACCACTCTTCAATCAGTCGTAGAGGATTTCTGATTACCTCAAGGACTGTATCAGGGAATCTGCCCAGGATCAAAACAACTATGTCTTTCGCATATCCTAGACAGAAGTACCCCTGTTCATTCAGGAGTTCAATAAGGTTGCCAACCACTAGGCACCACAACAGAGGAGAGAGAACCCCCCTCCCTGTGCACAGCCCAGACTTGTCTCCGCCCTTCTGACCTCCCCTGCCACCTCTACAGAAATGCTTCTGTTTGTTAACATGGAACTTATCCAACCACAAGTGGTTGCATCCACTCCATGACGTCTTGCACCACTTACCATCGTCTCCACTGAGGGGTTATTGAAAGCCCCTTCAATGTCGAGGAAGGCACCTATGGCACAACCTTTCTTGGCGATCATTTGCTCAATCCTACCAACCACTTGATGGAGAGCTCCCTCGCAGGATTTCCCCGGTTGATAAGCATACTGGTTCCAATGCAGTGGTTTTATGGCTAAAGCACCCCCCCCCCCTAATATGCCTATCAACCAGTTTTTCAAGTCCCTTAAGAACAAAGGACATGAGTGTAATAGGTCTGTATCCTTTCCCTTCCGATTGGTTACCGGTGGGCTTAGGTATAAAGACCACCTTACTAGCTTTCCAGGCTGCCGGCACATGCCCTAAAGCAATGCTTAGCCTGTATAATTTAGTAAGTACCAGTACCAGCAAATCCATTCCCTGCTGCAGCAGCACAGGATAGATCCCATCTGGACCTGGAGATTTGTAGGGTTTAAATGTGCCAATAGCCCATCTTACCCTTTGTGGAGTTACTATCCTCCTTGCCACTTCCCAGTCCTCCCTCTTACCACGTCTTGTGGAGAGTTTGGCAACTGGTTCAGTGTTTGCTCCCCCAAGTTTCCTCAGGGTACTGGAAGGGAAATGTGTTCTGATTAATTCTTCCACAGTTTCCCCTGCAGTTTTTGTTATATTTCCCAGTGGGGTTCTTAGCATCCCCACCGGGTTAACTGGGTCCTTAGAGAGCACTTTATGCAGTCGTGCCCCTTCCCGAGTTTTGTCAATCTCTTGACAAAACTCCTTCCAGGACTTCCTGCGTGCTTCTCTAATTGCCCTGTTGTATTCGGTTAGTGTTTTCCTATACTGGTCCCACTCCCCGTTCTTTTTTGCTCTATTAAAGAGTCTCCTAGTGGTCTTCCGAAGTTTGGCTAGCTTCTTGTTCCACCATGACGGATCCCCTACTTTTCTCCCCTCACTAAGAGGGCAGTTATCAGTAAAGGATTCTACTATAGCCTCGCCAACCAATGCGGCAGAGTCTTCTAGCTCTCTCCTCCCACCATACTCCAATCCAGCCTCCTCAATCCGAACTCCTAGGTCCCTCCTGTAGGAGTCCCAGTCTGTTCTTCTTGGATCCCTGGTTGGCCGAAGCATGGCTGGATTTAGAGAGATATCATACCTAATATGTCTGTGGTCAGAAGAAGATGGTTCATCCGACACATGCCAGTTTAGTACATACCTAGCCGTCTGGTTCGATGCCACCGTAATGTCCAGGACCCTGTCTGGCCCTAGTGACAAACGTCGGCTCTTCCCCCTGATTTAAGACTAGTAAATTCTTAGAGCTAAGATAAGCTAAAAGTTCCTCACCTCTAGTGTTGGTACCTGTACTTCCCCACGAAGTGTGATGGGAGTTAGCATCCATCCCCACCAGCAGCTCCTCATCCAAGCCCCGCAGTGCTCGACCAGCCTCCTCAGCTCTTGTGTTGATAGAGCCCCCGCGTAGTCAAAGGGGAGATATGCCGTGGCAAGGTTCAGCCTCTTCATCCTCCCCTCCGCCCGCAGCTCCACCGTCACTGCTATTAAGTCCCTGCAGCAGAAGTCCGTTAGTACAAAAGCACTCAACCCCCTCCTAACCAGGATACACGTCCTGGGAACACCGGAGTCCTTATCGTACAACAACTTACCTCCAGATGTCGCCAGCCCGCATATTCGTCCTCCAGAAATCCATGGCTCCTGGATGAGAACCAAGTCCACCTCTCTCCTGTCCAGCATCCTACACACGACAGCACTCGCCGCCCTGCTATGCTGTAGGTTCACTTGGAGGATCTTGATCATTGTTCTGCTTAATTTGCAGTCGCCTGGGTCCGCAGAGCAGCCCCAGTACTAGACAGCGTGCTCAACTCTACAGCCACTTCACCGGTTTCTGCAGTCGGCAGCTTGACAGCCGCCCCCGCACCCCCAGTGATGGTTGCCGTTGACACATCTGCTACAGACTCACGGTTTGCCGTCTCATTGGCTCCCACTGTCTGTGCAGTCTCGAAATCAATTCTTTTACTTACTTGGTCCATTAACGTCCCACGAGTATGGGGGAAATAACGGTCGACCAGAGCAGAGCCCCCACTGCCCTGGCAAGACAACATACAATGAGGTTTTGTCTGGTTCCTCAAGGGGATCGTGTGCAACTGCATTTTATACCCTGCAGCCATTCATCCTTCGGCACGATGCCTTCCACCTTGGATTGGGTATTCAGTCACTGACCTTGAAGCACACCCCAAGTTCAGGACATTATTAACTGTTGCTCATGAAGCGAACAGCCTGCTTTACTCTCTTTTTTACAACTGTGTCGTTAGGGTAGTTTCCCGCCCATACTTCACTGTCGCATTGCCCTTGGTTCACCCGGGAGGTGAGAGTAGCATTGTGAGGACTTAATTCCCAACTACCCCAGTCTCCCCAGTCAGAGCAGTTATTTCTACCGCCCCCAACCGGTTGACTGACGAGGAGGGATAATTCCTCACCTTTGAACCATAGCCTTGGTCCAGGCCTGCATATTCAGAAACCTTCCGGAATCCTTATTCACAGGTAACCTACATTTCTGTAGGCCGTCCCACTATCCGCCACCTGTGGACCCGCCCGGTTGCTCAGGCCAGCTTGCCGGGTGTAACAGTGTTAGAGCTTACTATATTTTTCATCACGTCTTCATGGATACTCTGATAATCTGATTGTCTAGCGTTTCCGATTGTCATGGCTTGATGTATTTTGTGTTATATCATCTGAAGCTCTCATAAATACTCAGTCTGTATATTTATTCTCTAGACTTCGATAGTTTTGTATCGCAATATGTACAGAAATAAAACTAAATGTATCCGATTAGAAAGAAGTAGCCCTTTTTACGTTTTAAATTTAAAAAAAATGATAGGTTTAAAGCACAGATGTCCACTTTAAAGGGGGGGGGGGGGTCAATCGTTGAGCCAACCTGCGGGTCACACCAATGTGTGGTGCAGGGTCCAAAAAATCTATTTACCAGAGGGGATGGAATTAAAATTATTGCCCGGGGGAAAATGTTTTAAACGACTAATAATATGTGTAAATTTTTTTGTCGGAAACTCCTCTTCAGTTTTCATCGAAATTGGTATATAGGGGGCTTTAACATCGGCAATCCAATGGGCTAAGTGAGCATTTTCTGAAAAGTCGTTATCATAAAATTTTAAAAATTAGGCTTATATATATTCACTTATGTACTTAAACAAGAATCTTACTTGGTATTTATGCGAGCTAACTTTCAATGGCTGGCTGTGCCGTCGTCCTCAGGCATACTGAACAGGGTTGTAGACTGCGAGCTGAGTGGATTTCCCGTTGACCTTGGTGTACTATTATGTTCTATTTTTAGATTCACTGCACTGTGCGAGTTTTTAACGTTTGTTTTGGGGTTAATATTATCTATTAGATTGAATAATTTATCGTTTTTTGATTTTATTTGTATTTGTTCGTTAATGATATTACTTTTATAAATTTCTAGTTGTTCCCAGATTGTCATTTTGAGGCCTTTTTGAACCTTTTTTTACTAGGTGTACGTTTTTTAATGTGGGGAATGTGTGTTTGTTTTTGATGGCATGTGTGGCTAAGTTTTGAGTTATAAATTTCAGGTTTGATGTATGCATTGAGGTGTTCTTGATATCTGTCTTTTAATTTCTTTTTTGTTTGGCCTATGTATATTGTATTACAGTCTGGGCATTCGATTTTGTATATTCCGTTATTAAGTGTGGGACATATTTTTTCTGGTTGGTTTATTTTGTTGGTCATGTTTCCTGTGTTTTTGTAGGCTATGTTAATATTATTATTTTTTAGTGTTTTAGTTATTCCTTTTATGTTGTATCCTGTGTATGTGAATGTAGCACAGTTTGTTGTTTGTGGTTCGATTTTAGGTTGTTCTAATTTATTTAATATTTTAAATTCTAATTTATCTATAGTTTTTTTATTGTATCCATTTTTATGGGCTATTTGATATATTATTTGTTTTTCTTCGGTTTTTTCTTCATTATTTAAAGGCAATTTTAGCATCCTGTATAAAAGTGAGTTGTAAGCGGCCATTTGATGTTGTGGGGGATGGTTGGAGTGGTTTGGTATTGTATTAATGGTTTGTGTGGGTTTCCTATAGATAGAATATTCAATGTTATTTGTATTTCTGGTCAATGTTAGGTCTAGATAGTTTATTTTATTGTTTATTTCTTCCTCCATGGTGAATTGTATGTTAGGGTGTAAGTTATTGATTTCATTTAGGATGATGTTGTTATTTATTGCTTTATTTTGTGAGGTGTATAATCCATCATCAACATATCGTATCCAATGTCCGTTGGGTCGTGTGTTTTTTTATGGTTTGTGTGATTAATTCGTCAAGTTTTTGGAGGTAAATTTCTGATATTATACTTGAAAGTGGTGATCCCATTGCTAAGCCATATCTTATTTGTTTATATATCTTATTATTGAATATGAAATAGTTTTGGTAAAGTATGGTCTTTAGGCATTTTGTGATTTGCTTTGTGTATTTGGGGTAGGTTTTAAGGTCAGTTAATCTGTTTTTTATTATTTGGATGGTTTCGTTAATTGGTATATTAGAGTACATGTTTGTGATGAAAACTGCTTTAAAGATTTTCACCAAAATTATGTTATAAGTATGTTGGGGGTTTTTAACCTCAGTAATCCACGGGCTGTGACATGTTTCTGAAAAATCATTATCATCAAGTTTTCGAAAATTTTTAAATATCGAAAACTACTCTAGGATTTTTGCTGAAATTGGTACAAGGGGAGTTTTAACTTCGGTAATCTAATGTGCTAAATAAAAATTTTCTGAAAAATCGTTATCAATAAGTTTTCAAAATTTTTTAAATAGTTCATATTCTCAGAATTACACTGATTTCAAGCATGAGTTAACTTGGATGTACTATGAAAATACATCAATTCCCAGCTAGATCAGCATTTCCCATCACAATCCATAAGTCAAAGAGGCAAACTTTTCATTATGTCGGTATCGACTTAAAACCTCCGTTTTTCCCCTGTAGGATGTGTCATTCTCTAGGATTAAAAGAAAGAGTTACTTAAAAATTGTTTTGCCAGATGATAATCCTCGTTATGAGGCTAACCTTAATGTTTAAAATTTCGGACTCAATCAGAGTACGGCCCGATAGTAGATAGGTTTCCTAATACTAACTTTATTAAATAACTAATTTTAAGTTTGAAAAGCTATTGGTGGGCCTCACAGAATTGGCCGTCGGGCTGCCAGTTGGACAACCCTGGTTTAGAGAAATACTGAAGCTTATTTCAATTTTTTTTGTCGGATATTGAGTGTTTACAGTAGGGACGAAAGACTCCTACATACTGGTACCACGGGTCGTGACTCCAAGCACCCCGCCTCGGGCCTGACGCTAGTCACCCGGTCGGGAGTCACGAGTTTGAGGTTGGATTCGGGGGGTACTGGTCTCATTATCTGAATAGTAGAGCTCCCAATAGTAAAGCTAACAAATGTGTTCTTTGGCAATGGAGATAAGATCCTAGAGGCTAGGCGCTCCTTTGCTACACTCTTCATTTTTCAACATCTTTCTTTCTTGGAACATTTCTCACAGCGCAACTGCAAACTGTCGGGTATTGTGAACACAATTTTGATTCATAAATTTTCAATCTATTTTAGTTTTGAATTAGAAAATGAGTAAACGTTTACTAATTATAAAGTGAACTCTTATTTAGAATTCAATAGAAAATTTCATCAGAAGTACGTCTGTATCCATAGCGTAAAACGTGGCTTCGTTTTCTCCGTTAGCTGTCTGTAAAATTCCAATTTTGTTGCAATCTGTTCTCTAAATCGTCTACCAGGATTACTGTTGCGGACGTTGTACGTCGTGTGTAGACCAGTGGCGCTAGATTGCCATCCTTAGCTGGAGGTGTGCACAGGAAAGGGAAAGTAACAACACATCCTTGTATAGTAAAGTGGGCCAGGTCAAGGGCAACACACAACTCGTGCTTACTCTGATATTATAATTTTATACTGGCCAACGCGGAGCCATCAAAAGTGCAGATTCTCTTTCTCTCTCTCTCTCTGTGCGTGCGTGTAAATGTGTCTGTACGTGTTAGTACTTTGTAAAGTCATCTACTGTTCTCCAAATCTAAGAAATGAACATTTTTAAAATATAGTTGGCAATAACTGCTTAGAGGTTCAAAATCGTTGTCCTGCTACAGTTTGATATCAATCTATTTCTGAGAATAATTTTTATCAACATGCATTCTTGTTTTATTCATTAGAATAGAATATCCAGTACCATTCTGTCTGATCGAAATTATGTTCCTCCATTTACTCCAACTTGGCAGTATATTATGAACGTTTTATATTTTTCGTCATTTGCTGGAGTTACTTTATTTTCCTTTTTGTGTATTTGGTCAATGCTTATTGAAACGTTTATTGCGTATACCATGGCATTATCCTAAATCCCAGGTTATTACAAAAATTACCGCAAATGGAGTACGGAGTACATTGACAGGGAATTCATATTTGTTTAAAAATAAAGACTTATAGTAGTTTATTTATCGTCTCCGTATTTATCCGATATTTATGTCGCCATATTTATTGTATGTCTCCATATTTATCGTCGATTATATGGAGGTTTTCAATTATAATTTTGTGTGTGTGATTTAATTTTTGTAAATATTTGGTTTTGAACTTCATAGATTTTAGGATCCATTAAATTAACACTTACATGTTTTGATTCATTTATGTTGTTATTATTGTAGACTTTACTGTCGTATTTTATTAAAAATTGTAAGATTTAATTTTGTGTTTTTGAAATAAGCGTAAATACGTTGAAAGGAGAACGTGATATTTAAACTGAAGTACATATGCTGACGTGACCACTTAGTTCTAGAGGGAATGATTCATGTAAATCAATACAGTTACAGTCAAACCTTGGTAGTCCGGCATTGCATGGAGTCAGGAATGCTCTATAACGTGGCAACACCGGTAACGACTGCTAGTTTAAAACATTTAGACCTGAAACGAATATTTATCCAACAATCATTTAGACTCCGGTACTGCAGTATACGAGAAAAATGCATTCAAAAATTAAATTCAATATACAGATCTCAACACGAATCTGTATATGCAAAAAAACGCCCGGGAAAACGAATAGAAAATAAGAAAATTTTACACTCGTTTGTTTATCTTGGCAAAAAAACACTACTTACTGATTTATTCAGCAGACCCGTTTCGCGCTAGGTCAGCCCATTTTCCAATGCTGTGGATTACTGACAAGACTGTTCAGGTGTGTTGTGTTGGTATGGGTCTGTAGTGTATTTTTGTCCTGTGGTGTGTTATTGTTCATAGAGTAGTTGTTAATTAAGTGCTCAAATATAATGTTTGATTGGGAGTGTATTTTGTGTCATTTAAAATGTGTCGTGGATAGTATTTATGGTGTTTATATATCTCACTACACGAAAACTGCAAGAAAAATTTAATTGAAGGTCCCATAAACTTTTAGTAGAGCATAAAATTCATTTAGAACCGTTATACTTATGTCGTTACGTAGTTCTTCCTTGGCATCACTGCCGCTCGAGTCATTCGCTGAAGTTAGGATTCACTCGTTCCAGGTTTGATAATCTTGAAATATAAAATATTCATAGGCTTAGACTACATTTTATACAAAGTTCACTGACTGAATAGTATTTTTGAACAAATACACCTTAAGCTTGTTTAAATTCTAATAAATCACTACTAAACTAAGTTTCAGAAAAGCCCTCATAGTCTGGAAAATTCCCTAATTCGACATCTTTTAAACTTACCGGAAATTTAATACGGTCTCATACTTGCTGGATTTAAGAGTTTCCATTATGACTTTTGTTTTACATATTGTATTTTGATTTTGGAATTGATAAATTTAAAAATGGGGGGGTCATTTCTGTTCGCCCTAATAAAATTTTCTTGTTTCAAATAATTTAAAATTTTTAAATGAACGTAAAAATCAATGGTATCGATAAAGAATTACAGGCGTCCAACGTTGCTAGGTGATAAATTTCAGTCTTAGGTTTGGAACTTGCAAATACAATCACAACGTCCGACTAGAGGCTAAAGCCATTCACGTTTGCTTGCCGGCTTGAAAGTGGTTTTCCACTAGGCGGAGTGAATCAGCTTCTATAGATTTAGCAATTACTTTCAAATATATCTGGACAAAGAACGTCTAATAAAGGAAAGAGTTGGCAGAGGAGAAAGCGCATCGCACTACGAAACGAATGCGCGTTTCTCCCGCCCGCAAATCGAAAACCACTTAGCAATGTTCAATGTAATCTTCAGGTACGACTCTTATTCAGAATAAATAATTCAACCCATTTGAAATCGCGATGGCATTTTTTTAAGTGAAACTCCCTATGACGTAATATAAACTTTTATGGGAATGAATTGGTATTACGTCATCACTTGGGAATTTCTACTAGAGTTTATAACAAACTGGAGATCTATGAATTGCTCCGAGATTTTCCGAAGATAAAAAAATCGTATGAGGTTATCGTTCTAGGTAAACACTAGTAGTTGTTTACGGCTTCAGTTAGAGGTTGCTTGGAGGTAAACATTCAGTAAGTGCAATGTTTAAATGATGTTCAAATGCATATCCTTTATATTAAAAAAAACATTGTATATTCGATTAAATTATGTTAAAACATATGATTTCATACATCTGTTATTATTATTTGTAAATTATGTTATATTCTTTATTGCACGTTAGCAGTTAGTTGAATTGCACACTAAAACCTCTCATATCTGGATCATTTTGGCGACTGCCCCATCCGGATTACAAAACATCCGGATATGGGAGGGGTTGTGTAATGATGTACATTTATACTACGTAATCACAGCAATTCCAATTGGAAGTAGATGTATGATTGTTTTAAGTAAATAATTTACACGTATTGAAGATTGCAGTTATATTTTATTAGCAATATAGAACTGCACGATTTAGTTACATGCATGTACGTACAGTTCCTTAATAGTGTACTGTACCTATATACGAGGTCTGTTCAAAAAATACGCGGACTGAGGTCATAAAAAAAATGTACTCTATTTGGAAGTTACACGTCTGGGTCTCATTCAAAGTAATCTCCTCCCCAATGCACACACTTATCCCAACGTTGTTTCCACTTGTTAAAACAGTCCTGTACGCTTCTTTTGTGATGGCGTTCAGCTCCTTCGTCGCATTTGCCCTAATCTCCGAAATCGTTTCAAATCTTCTTCCTTTGAGGGTTTTTTTTAGTTTTGGAAATAAGAAAAAGTCAGAAGGAACAAGGTAAGGTGTGTAGGGGGGGGTGTTAAAGAACAGTGATCGAGTGTTTGGCCAAAAACTCACGAGTTTTGAGTGCTGAGTGAGCTGGAGCGTGGTCGTGATTGAAAAACCACGTCGCACTTCTCGGACGGCGTCCCTCAGACGTTTCAGTACTTCAATGTAGGTAATCTGGTTGACTGTAGAGGCTTCAGGGAGGTACTCGTAGTGAATAACACCCCTAGCATCAAAAAAAACTGTCAGCATCACCTTGACATTCGACCGAACTTGGCGACCTTTTTTGGATCTTGGGGACGTTTGACTCACCCATTGGGATGATTGGACATTCGTTTCAATGTCATCACCAGTTATAATTTTTGACAAAAAGTTCTCATCTTTATTTGAACGATCAAGCAGTTCCCGACAAACTCGGACGCGATTGGCTTTTTGGTCGTCGGTCATCAGGCGTGGCACAAATTTCGCAGCGACGCGGTGGATCTTCAATTTTTCGATCAAAATCTCGTAACAAGATCCAACTGATATCCCACACTCTTCGGAAAGCTCCCTAATGGTCAGACGTCGATTTTCGCGCACCAGGGTGTTGATTTTGTCAACGTGTGGGTCGTCAGTTGACGTTGAAGGACGTCCAGGACGCTCATCGTCATCAATCGACTGTCGGTCACCCTTGAAACGTTCATGCCACTTGAAACATGCAGTTACGCTTCATGGCAACATCGCCATAGGCCGTGTTAAGCATGGCAAATGTTTCTGTTGCAGATTTCCCTAGTTTTACATAAAATTTCACAGCAATTCGTTGTTCCTTCAGGCTGTCCATTTTAAAATCCGACAAACTAACAAAAACACTCTTTACTAAACTGCGCGTAACTCATCAACAAATGAAGATATCTGCGACTGAAATACCGCGTTTTAATCAGCTGATTTATACGAACCTAGCGACACCAAGCGGATTCTCCTGAAACTAACTTGAGCCGCGTAATTCAAACAGTCCGCGTATTTTTTGAACAGACGTCGTATGTTGTACATTAACGCCAACACTGTTTATATCTTTACAACTAGGAATGTTTCGGAGAAGATCGACGATTTATTCATTTCTCTTACTAACAAGGTTTTCCGTTTGTAATATGTTTCAGTCACCTCATTGTTTTATGATCCAATAGTTTTTGCCAGCATTTAACTAGTGTTGTCGGCCTGATTGCAGCCCAAGCTGTAGCAATCCATTAAGCGACCTCTAGCAAGTTTTCGTTATTTAGGCACTTAGGAACACTTCTTCCCGCATCCATAACCGCGATTATAACTGTTATGATCTTACGGCGATATAGAAAACACATTTTTTCCGCTTTTCCGCCATACTGTATATTGTAGATAAATTCTAGGTAAAATAACTAACTAAATTACTTAATCACACAAAATTCTTTAGAATATTTGTAAAATGAACGACACCGAGACTTCAACACAACTGGATGAATCGGGAAATACGTTTATATTGTTAGAAAAAGTATCTAATAATGCGCATTTGATTAATTTTAAAAATAAAACTGCATCTGGTAATTTACATATTTCTATAACCTATCACATGAAAATTATAGAATTTCATTTTGGATTATGTTTTTACCTTTCAAACTATTTGAAACAAAATTCAACGAAGGTGTACAGAGTAAACGTCGAACCTTAAACAATCATATGATTTTGTGTGTGTAAACTAACAGTTTTTACCTTAAATTGGCCGTCTGGCCGCTTCCTGTTTGGAAATCTATTTCCTGGACTAATATCTACAAGTTCTAATAAAATTCTTTGTTTTGTATTGGGTTAGGTGGTAAGTAAAACATATGAGTTTTCCGATACCCTGATAGGGACATTAAACTAAGATGGTCGCTGTGTTCATTTTTACGGTATTATCTGTCCTCTAATATTGACACAAACGCGCTCGCCCGGGCGTGCAAACACACACACAAACACACACGAACGCACGCATACACACACACACACACACACACACACACACACACACACACACACACACACACACACACACACACTTAATAAAATAGATATTACAAAAGAACTTCTATTGATATTACTTCGAAACACAGCCGTATATTAAGTTCAGAAAAAAGTAGTCACGAGTCTGTGGATTTCGAAATGTTTGAATAAAGTAGGTCCATCTTTTAAGAGCATCTTTCCACAAAATTGGTTAAGCCGAAGCTGTAAGTAATTACAGTATTTTGGAAGGGTAGAAGGTATCTGGATGGGGGCAAGGAAGGTTGGGAGTGGCCTTCTATGACACCAGTTGAGTTTACGACACCACCCTGTCAACCCTTGTCATCAGTCAACAATAGCTAAGCGTTAGCCCCCCAGTCAAATGGTTTTAGTCGCATATACAACATTCTTAGATAGACTACAGAAATTAAACATTAATAAATAGCTTACATTAAAAACTAACGTTTATAAATCGACTTAACTTACTCAATACCGCCGGTAGGGTAATTTCTTGTTCAAAATTATGTTTTACAATAATTACAGAACAGTTAATAAAAAAAATGTTAAAAAAGAGAAATAAAATCATCATTTCCAGCAAATCTATTCTCTATTATTTATAATATTAGCGAAAATATACCACAATTTATAAAATGTACAATAATAATAATTATACTAATTTATAAAATACTTCCCATTTGACTGTATAGTTTGGTTTTTACCACACGATAGACAGATTCTTCGCTGCGCAATTGACCTGTACATTAAACGTAATTATGCCTTTCTGGTTTAAATATTTTTCATATTTTGTTAAACTATGAAGGAACTCCATGTTGCACCGAGAGTTGCAGAGCAAATGACTGTTTAGTGCAAGTCTAGTGTTTCGGACAACCTATAGAGTTTATGGAATTCCCAAAATGAAAGTATCTAGAAGCATCTCGATGGGGGCTAACGCTTCATTACACAAAGGTTGACAGTAGTGTTTTATTACCTGTGAAAGGGTCGTACAGTTTTATTGTTTTCTGTAGAACCTTACTTGCCCCCATTCAGATACTGTCTACCCTTTTGCAACTATCAACCTGGCCTTAAAACACTGGAGACAATATGTGGCTTATTGAAAAAAATAAGTAAGTAAAAACAACACTGCCTTAACGATCTGTTCTCATTCTATTTAAATTGGAGTCATTATTTCATTTGTTCAGAGCAATGTGAAATTTTTGTTTTCAGCTAGAAAAGTGAAATAACTCAATAGTTTCATATAAAGTATACAAAACGTAAACTTACGTATATATAATCATGTTTTTGTGGCGTCTGTAGATAAATAATGATGTTCCTAACGTCGTCCATTCTGACGTTGAAGGTTGTATGTCTCAACAGCCTCCACTGTAAATACAGACAATTACCAAGGTAATGCTATGAGTCACTTTGAATGACCTTGATATTTCAATACTACTTTACCGTTTTGCGTTATTTTTGCCATGAAAAATGACTTACTTGGCTTACCAGACTGTTTAAACTACTTAATTAGAAATCCAGGTTTGCTTACAGAATAATTATCTTTGTTTCGTAATGACAAAAGAAGTTTAACTCTATACGCAAAATTTACTTTATAGTTACGATCGATCTATGAACGTGGTTCGAGTGTATTATTTTGCAAATGCTGTCCAATCGCTCATAAAATATACACATTAAACATTCGATTTGCCAAATCAAAGTTAATTCTCTAAAACAATGTTCCCTTGTTGAAGAACAATAACTTTAAAGGAATAAAACAAGAATTGATGGTTTTATGGGTTAATGTAGTCTTTCATTGTGGTGAAAGCTGATATGTGTGGAACGAGTCGGCTTCATCGTAGAGGAAGGGTGTATAGTTTTCACAGACATTCTTGTACGAATGTTTACCTGATCCTATTTTATTAATCTCCTAAATCGTGTAACAAACATTTCTTTGAATGTGGAGGAGGAGCCTTTCATTTGCAATTTGTTGTAGACTTACCTTCAATTTTCTTCTCAATTGGTTTTGATAATCAGAATTCGTTATCTTTTCCCATTTTGTTAGTACACGATTATTATTATATATCCAAATTAAGTACTGTATCGTTAATAATTTGAATTTTAAAATTTTCCGTGAGTTGGTCAAGATATCTCTACTACTGTAGAGCGTCAAGGTAACACAATGGCTGGGAGGGTGACTAAAACTGGCTATGTCTGACTTATTGATTTTGTCTGTTTTTATTCACGGGGTGGTCTTGAACGAATGAAAGCCGAATGACCGAGATCGAAATCGAGTATGTTTCAGAGAAGTTGTAACGCTTATATCAATGTTTTTTTTGGGACTCCCTCGTAAGGTAAAGAGGTGGTGTGTGGGCTGATTTGTCGTGATTATAGATCGGTGGAGTTAGAGGTAAGTCTAGGTACTTGAATGTGATAAGAGAGACAGACACGATAATTATTTTAGCGTTACAGCTGATTTTTGTGCTAAGTTTGTAGGTGCTAAGTTGTAAATAAGTTTTATTTTTACTGTGCATTTTTATGAAGTGACTATATATTTTCACGTCTGGAGGATTATTGTAGTTTTTACTCACTTTACTCGAAAATTGTAAGTAAACTTCTTTCTAAACGCAACATGAAAATTATATTTACAATACTAAAAATTATATATAGATTGGGTACAGAAATTTAAATAATTAACAGTCCCTGAATTCAGGTATTGAATATGAACGTATGTTCGGGTTTCAATTTCAAAAATAAAGACTACACAGAAATAACAGCAATTGAAAACAAAATTAACAAAGTCTGTAATTTATTGAAAATAGGAAAATATCATTTCTAAAGGAAACTGTCGTCGGTTTTCAACCACTTACCATCTTGTTTCTCCATCAGCGCTTACCATTGAGCTTCTTCTCTTACGCGGTTCTGTGATCTTCACAGGCCTGGATGGTCTATCAGTCCATGAACAACTCAGCAAGCTCCAGATCCCTGCTATCTGGTTTAAGCTATCTGGTTCGTCAAATATGGAATATCGGCAGTTTGTGGTCTCCCAGGTCGGCTCTTCTTATAAATCCTAAATGGGTGTATTCTTCTGGTGCGCCGATGAAAAACCCTCTCTCGTCCGAGTTCTGCGGGGCAATCTCTAAACTTCCTCTCCTTTGTAGGAACCGGGATGATGATGGTACTGCTTATTCGTAGAGGTGTTACCTTCCCATAACTTAGAATGTTATCTACCGTTACCTAGTGATAGAAATTAATATAAGAATACTGTGTAACCATGCTTTCATCTGCTACTTTTGTACAAAATATAGCTACTCTATATTTTACCGTTAAATCCCCTCTCGTTTTGGCACGTAGTTTCATAATTGCTTTAAATCTTAGAATTTATACGGGAAGAAAAATATTGGTCTTGAGGTGACTATAATATTTCAAATATTTTCTCTTATTTTGTTTATTCCTGTCCGTAAATTAAAGTTTAAATGTAATATACACTTTTAAGATGAAACTCTGGCACTTCATAGATGCATTTCTTTGAACAAACGTGAAATATCATTTTTCTGGAATCTTTTTTTATGAGAAATCACTTTTTGTAAAATCAAGTAAGAAACTGTAAAGGACATATGTGGATAACTTAAAGTTAAATCTGACGTGGAGTTCAATGCAGTGATGCAATGGAACCAATGTTGGCTGCTAACTTATAGTTTTATACTTTTCGGTAGTAAAATGTATTTTGGTTTTAGATTTACAGTTAGAAGCTTTATTAGAAGGTCTATACGTTTTGAAATAATACATGATGGTTTTATTTCATTAAAAAATTATCTCAAATGAAGTATGAACATTGTAGGTTTGCATCTTCAGGCTACTGACAATATCTTGTTTACAGATGAGTCGGGATGACGCTGCCGGTATCCAGCTATGAGGAACTGCTCACCCGAGTCCGTAGTCTGACTCAGGAGACGAGACAGTTGCAAAGACAGCTCGATAGCCCTCTGCTGGACCACAATGACAACGGTAAGTCTGCAGCATATACAGTAGTAACTCTAAACCTTGGGCCTTCTTCCTTAACTTCCCATGTAGTGTTCAATGCTTAAATTATATATATTATATATATAATATATAATATATATATATATATATATATATATATATATATATATATATATATATATATATATATAATTAATAAATTAAAAATATTTCAAAAACAAGAATACTTTTAATGAATACTTTTTATTCAAAGCTTTTCGCCGATAAAATAGTATCAGCATCTTCAGGAAAATAATTATCTAATAAAATATTTTTACAAAATTAAATCATATGTACTACAAAGAATCATATGTTTATAAGTATTGCACTTTATGTAAATTTTTCTATAACGTCAATGACTTTATAAATAGTTTGGTGCTTTGATCTAATAGTTTTAATTATTTTCCTGAAGATGCTGATACTATTTTATCGGCGAAAAGCTTTGAATAAATATATTCATTAAAAGTATTCTTGTTTTTGAAATATTTTTAATTTATTAACTATATTAGAAGAAAACACATCACCATATATAATGTATATATATATATATATATATATATATATATATATATATATATATATATATATATATATATATATATATTATATTATATTATATATATTATATATATATATATATATATATATATATATATATATATATATATTTGTATATTTTGAAAAACCATAACTATAAACTATATATAAATTTCTGTTGAGATGTGCATTGACTTTACATAACAGAGTCGCATTAGTAGTTGACGATTTTGGACCGTCACCAACATCTAAACGTTTCAGTAATTTTTAAAAAACCCGCAGTAGAAAGCTGCTAGTGTTCTTTAAAAAACAGAACATGTTTTCAAGAATTTAACATTAAAAATGTTATATTTAAAGAACCTGTGTGTTTCACTCTGTAAAATGAAAACCCATAAAATTTTATTAACTTTTTCCAGATACATTATTAGTAGCGTTACCTTTTGGCGTTACGAATGTAGGGTAATAATGTTTTTCGGAGGTGGAAGTTAAGGCTTTATGTGCGTATGACTTGTCATTCTTTTATTATCGTTGGAATCAAGATAACCATTGTAGTGGATAGTTGAAGATAAAATGTAACAAATACATGTCTCTGTTTCAAAATACAATTAAGTATTTTATAAAATCTGTTACAATATAAGGTCCTTCAGTTGAAGTTAATAAACAACGTGAAATTTTATAGATGTTTAAAAACACTTAATATTTTGATGTGTAATTCTGTGACGCGCTATTGGTAGATCTACGCTAACTTTAACTAACGTTTTCACAGAGTAGCAAGTTGAGATATTTGAATACCTATAAAAACATTTTATGTTGATAAATGTAAGAGAAACTTGGCAATAGTTTAATAACCCCAAAACCGACAAGTATTATGTTAGGTACCTGAGAAGCTGACCACCGCATAATAACTGAAATGTACGTAAGATTCAAGTTTATTCAATAAATACATTGTGGCTTTGTTGTTATCTGTGTTAATATAATGCTAAGAAATGCTTTACAACCGCCACGTCATGACCGCCAATATATATCGACTAGTTAGATGTAGTAAATACACATACGTGCTTGAATCCTACACATACATACAATACATTTACCTCTGTCCTAAAGGCAAATCTGGAATGCTATCAGACCTGTGTGCTACCGTCCCGATTTGGCTGTCCTACAATCGATTTACCCCGGGGGCGGTGTCTTACTACCAAATCAAGGACAATTGAGAAGTAGAAGTTGTAGATAGAACTTGAAACACAGTGAAGTTGGATTTTCAAAGTATTTTCAGGAATTTCTTTATAACAGTAATGTATAAAGCTACTAGTATCCTGACTGTACTTATTGATAGGACTGTCAGAATTTATCTTATCTGTTACCAATACTGGCCTCGTCCATTTATTATTTTGAACACACTTAACGCGTTTCAGGGAGCTCCCATCAACTTGTTCGATTTAATCAATACTAATAAGCACTTCTAGTTGTGATGTACGCTCATCTCAAAGTTTGTTTAAAATAAATAAACGATCGGAGAGAGAAATAACTGGTTTTGATACACATAACTAATCGTTATTATTTGCTAATCACTTATTTAACGTGATTTTTGTGTATTATATAAGATATTTATCGCCTGTGGAAGGTGCGGTACGATTGATCAATTCTTCTAGTATGTTGGATCAATCATGGAACTCTGTTGCATAGTCGACTGTTTGTGTAGCCTGTATATTTTTATTTATAATTCTACAAGAGGGTGTATATCTTGTGAGGCGAGTGATGAAACTTCTTGGAACGACAATGACAAAGAAAAGTTGGCGCATGCAGTTGTATGTCTCACTGCATGTCGTTTGTATTGTGACCTTTCTAAAAACATTTCAGTTTATTTTCAGTGTTGTAAAATTGTTTTCAGGATGGCTGATATATCATTCACACGTAACATTATTGTTAATTTTAATAACAAAATAGGGAGTAAAAATAAAGGTGCTAAAATTATATAATTTTATTCCTAAGTAATCTGGGAGAATAGGAGGAGTTTACTTAGCCATGAAATCAATCATTGTAAGGTCCTCTTCCTTTAAATTTAAAGTAGATTTGATATTTCTAAATAGCTTTAAACACCGACAGATCCCGACAATGCTCTGCAAAGGCAAACGACTTCGTAGTAAAGGACAAATGACTCGCCTTAACAGGTAGACATGAACTCGGTGAAGAGTACACGACCATGCACTCATGAGGCAACACCCCCTTTATATATCTTCTACTAGAGTACATGAGTATCCATACATTCATCCTAATTATATTCATAATCCTTTCCTATGCTTTGCAAATTGGCATTTTGAGGTCACTTCACCAATACTTTCAAGCTTTAACCGCAAGTGATTATTAAAGGACTACGGTAGCTTTATTAACCGTCAGAAAGTAAGCAAATATAATTAAACTTTCCTTTACTTCCACATAGAAACGAAACGGAACTAATTTAACCATTTCGTTGCCGTTTATGCACGCTACGTCGTCTGATTAAGAACTTTCTCACAGTAATAATGACCATTGATATTCAGCGATTTAAGATTGCTGTGACGGTTCTTCTCGCAATAATTGTTGTTTCTCAAAAATATTACTGTAGCATCGTCAGGTCGTTTTTAGAGGAAAATTTGTCGCTTCAGGAGGTTTTTTTTGAATGCATTTCCAATGAAATTTTTTGGAGGCCAGCTTTTTCGTGTCACTACCAACCCATTTATCACTATAATTACAAATATAAACCCATATCACTTTACGGCATTCCTTTACATGTACCAGGATTTGTTTGTTGCTTAGGTCTACTGGCAGTCTGGTATGTAATTATGTCACAACAATTTACTAAGTATAAGGACAACTTGGGTAAAGCAAGTTATGTATGTGGGTAATTTACATCTTCAGCTGCAGCCTAAAAATGAATCTAGAGCTTACAAATACTCTGAAATGATAATATTATTACAATTTTTTACACACAAACACACACACACACACACACACACACACAAACACACACTCACAAACGGAAAAGTGGATATAAATCCATTTCCGAAAACGTTTTGAAAGAAAAGAATAATTTTAATTTTGTAATTTTTAAATATCAGGGTTTCCCAACATTGTATATTTAAAAAGAAAAATAGCATACAATTTGGAGGATGCAATTGTATAAAAAGCGGGGTTTTGCTCCAAGATAAACGGTTTCAAACCGTACAGGAAACAAAAATAACATTTCGGAAGCCACTACAGAAACGGGCTTGTAAGGTAGGCTCTTTGGTCACAAACAATGTCATTAAAGTATGGAAATGTGTTAACCTTTTCGTATAGGATGCTTATTGTGATCCATTCCCATTGCAGCTGGGCAATTGAAACAAGCAATACCCAATTCCAGTTGGTTCCAATAAGTCTCCTACTTCCGTTTGTAGCAGTACCAAAGCCAAAACTATTAAAAAAGAGACTTATGTAATATTTACATTATTCATGGAAAAATATTATGATGAAGCCAAGTCATGTGGGCAGAGCATTACTTACGTAAGGTCCTATCCACCATTAGACATGGTCTCCATATCTAGCATGGCCTCCATATGGCTTCGATACCCGGCAGCGTCAAAGAATGTGTCCTATTTCAGCCCGAGGTCTACTCTGGCTATGAAAGTGAGTTCATGGGTAACACGTAGAATAACATTAGGCGGATGTCAAAGCGCAGTGCCACTACATAACCTTCCTTGAATACCAACAATAGACGGCCGTTAAATCGTAATACCACCACATAACCTTCCTTGATTATAAACAATAGGTGGTCGTCAAAGTGTAGTACAACTACATAACCTACCTCGAATACTATTAACAAGTCTTTCGTCAAAGCGTATTACTACCACATAACCTTCCTTGCATACCAACAATAGGTGGTTGTAAAATCGTAGTGCTATTACATAACCTTCCTTGAATACCAACAATAGGTTTGTCGTCAAAGCGTATTACTACCACATAACCTTCCTTGAATACCAACAATAGGCGGTCATCAAAGCGTAGTGCTACTACATAACCTTCCTTGAATACCAACAATAGGCGGTCATCAAAGCGTAGTGCTACCACATTACCTTCCTTGAATACCAACAATAGGCGATCGTCAAAGCGTAGTGCTACCACATAACCTTCCTTGCATACCAACAATAGGCGATCGTCAAAGCGTAGTGCTACCACATAACCTTCCTTGAATACCAACAATAGGCGATCGTCAAAGCGTAGTGCTACCACATTACCTTCCTTGAATACCAACAATAGGCGGTCATCAAAGCGTAGTGCTACTACATAACCTTCCTTGAATACCAACAATAGGCGGTCAACAAAGCGTATCACTACCACATAACCTTCCTTGCACACCAACAATAGGCGGTCGTTAAAGAGTAGTACTAGAACATAACTTTCATTGAATACGAACAATAGGCGGTCATCAAAGCGTAGTGCTACCACATTACCTTCCTTGAATACTAACAATAGGCGGTCGTCAAAGCGTAATACTACCACATAACCATCCTTGAATACCAACAATAGGCGGTCGTCAAAGCGTAGGGCTACCACATTACCTCATACTCTTCCTTGCATACTGCTTGGCCAAAGGCAACTGTGTCCTGTCTCTCCTAAGCCGTGTCAATGGTAGAATACGAGTAATTATTATATTGTGATAATATATTGCCAGAGTAGTTCTGGAAAGGCGGTCTAAGCCGTAGTTTCTGGTTGGAGTTCGGCTTGTTCCAGTTGCGATCCTGTCACCTGTCTAGGCCTCACATAAGGTCGATAGGCTCTCACAGTCATGACACTAAAGCCCCCTGTTTGGGGCCGACACAAAGACAGGACTTCCGAGTTGAGATAGGATTCGTTGAGAAATGAAAACTGTGACATTCTTTCTCAGTGTAAGAGTCGGTTGAGAAGTGCCAGAGCAGACGGCATTATAAAAAACCTGCATTTAACGTAATTTAGGTATTTATTTAACCAATCCATGCAAATAGTAATCCTGACTACTAGTCAGTTGTAAAAGGACAATTTAAAAGTATAACTCAGTTTATACAAGTTTTATAAACGTGACCCTCTGGCACATTAGCATAATTTAACATTAGAATGAATCAATAATTATGATGTTTGTAGGTTAAATGTTAAGAGGGAAAATCTGTAACTGCCAGTGTATGCATTTTATATGCAGAGTTGCGTTTGTCTTCTTGAGATGTTTAGATCTTCTTTTCGTGATTTCCGAATTTTATAATTAATGTTGTAATATTCTTAAAAAAGTAGCAAATATTATGCACTATTTGCTTTCCTAATAAACCAAAATTTTCTCAGAATTTTAAATCTCTAGCTATTATAATTTCGGGTGTTTGTTAATTCTACCTCATTCAGTGAAGGAAAACACTTTGTATATATTGAGATAAAATAATGCATTGTTTAATGCTGTTATAAGTACACATCTATTAATAACACACTAATAGGTTTTTAATAACATTAAACGCCCGTAGTGTAATGTTTTCGTTGAATGAGGTCATTGTTGCTGTGATTCTAGTGGAAATGTCTCCCTTGAAACCATTAGTGACGCAGTGAGCAGCCTGTATAAAATGTATTTTGTTTATGTTACTCGGTAGGTTGTTTGGTTTAAATATGGGATGTTTGTAAATGGTACAGTAGCCGATTCTTGACCATGTAGCGTGCTTGTCAACAAACAAGCTTATGTGATCGAAGCAGTTGCGGAACGAATTAGGAAAGGTAGCTTAGAAAAATGTATGTATCTAAGAAAAGTTTAGATATGATTAAAAAAAAAACAATTTGTTCCTTATCCATGGCGCGTTGAATTCCCTTTTAAAAGTAATCAATGTACAGCTTCGTAGCTAGATCATGATGAACTATTAATCCAGTTAGTTATAAATTGTGTCGCGTTTTTCAAACCATGAACTTTTTTTAACCACTTTTTAGTAACTCGCTTTCTTGTGTATCTGTCAGGCACATATTTTATAATTGATTTTAAACAAACTCCGATGACCTAGATACTTGAAACTTCAGACAGCTCGGTCTTGGTAATCAGTGCAATAATATACTCGATTATTATATAATTTTACATACATATATATATATATATATATATATATATATATTTATATATATACATATATATATATATATATATATATATATATATATATATATATATATATATATATATATATATCTATCTATCTATCTATCTATCTATATATATATATATATATATATATATATATTAAACTCCCGATTATCCGTGGGCGGATTAATCGGTTTGTGGATTATCCGGGGTCTGCCATTGTTTTACAAATATCCAATTTTTATTCCAGTCAGATTCATGTGTTTAAATTTCCAAACGGTGAATTACGACGTAAATACATATAAGGCTTAATAGAAGTTAAGATGAAGGGAATAGATATGTAAATATGTACGTACTAATTTTTACATTGAAACGTAAGCATCCTGATTTGGGCCAGCGAAATAAAAGGGGCGAGCAGACTACTGTATATAAGAGACAATGACAAAATGTTTGGACGCCCGAAAACCTAACTTGTATCATAAGATTGTAAACAAATGTCAGCTAATCTCGGCTATAAATAGTCTAGGATGTGACATATGCATTATCCATGTCTGTCATATACATTATCGATCTTTATGGCTTTGTGACACAAGTAGACACTGTGAAACAAAATGGTTCTCAAGAAATTTAGATCGCACATTAAAGCTTAATCAATGCTCACAAAAAAACAGTCGAAAGTGCAGATTGTTTTCTTAAAAAGTGAAAGTATTATGTGTAAAGGAAATTACATTTGTACACACATGCTTACTTTTGACATATACTTATGTACGTATTGTAAATAGTTAAACATATAAATGTACATGTTATAATCCGTCAAGGAACGAATACATCGACATTTTAAATTATTTTCTGTATTTATTTTGTCTTCTGAAGATTACTTGTGAATTGCATTAACCGGGGTCATTATTTGTGTAACTTATGGTATAATAATCGATCGTTTTGCGTATTCTTTGTTCATAGCGGATTATCCGGGGAATTTGTTATCCGACGTTGCCGGGCCACCCTATTCCACGGATAATCGGGAGTTTACTGTATATATATATATATATATATATATATATATATATATATATATATATATATATATATATATATATATATATATATATATATATACTCGGCGCAAGTTATGCAATTTGAGTACAGTAGTGTTCCCCGTAAGTTTCGCTCAAAAACTATTAACTGGAAGGAATTTACGATAGCTATTTTACGCTTAAAACTAAGACCTAAATCACCTACAAAAATCAGGATAACTTACAAGTCATAAAATCTTACAACTGGAAATCTATGTTTTTGTACGTGAAGTCTAGATTTTAAAGACTTGAAATCTAGTTGTCAAGAAGATATAGCGTAAGGATGTTATTATAGTCTTTGATAATCCAGCTGGTGAAAAGCTTCTATACACTTAGTACATTCTTGCTAGTAAAGCGTCTAAACGATATTGCAAAAAAAATGTAAGAAAAAAAAGTCTCCTAATAATGTGAGTGTGCGTGCGTGAGCGCATTATTAAAGGATTGAAAAATTACAACAATACTAAAAAGCGAAACATATTTGTATAAATAAATAATAAAACACTTTTTAAATATAAAACTTTTTTAAACGGAACGTAAGAAGAGTTTCTCGTATTCTCTTCTCATCTTCAATTATTACAGATGCTAACAAAAATCATAGTTCCTCAGGAGACCCAGTATGTTAATAACATTGACATGTAACATAAACAAGAGTTGCTCAGGAGACCCTGAATGTTATAATACCAATGGTTACATACCAATGCTATTAATATTTGGTCTCCTCAGCAATTCTTGCTTATGTTGCATGCCAATGTTATTAAAATACTGGGTCTCCTGGGTAACTATGAATTTTGTTACATATCAATGCTATTAGCTTATCTGGTCTGTGTTGTGTTACACTCTTGTTTGTGTTACACCCCATTTATATTATAACATTGATTGTTTCCTGAGCAACTCCTGTTTATGTTACACCCCATTGCTATTAACATTCAGGGTCTCTTGAGCAACTCTTGTTTATGTTGCATGCCAATGTTATTAGCATATTTGGTCACCTGAGCAACTTTTGTTTGTGTTACTTCCAATTTCTATTAACATTTAGAGTCTCCTGAGTAACTCTTGTTTATGTTACATGCCAATGCTATCAACATACTGGGTCTTTTGAGTAACTATGATTTTTGTTACATACCAATGTTATTAGTATATTTGGTCTCCTGAGCAACTCTTGTTTGTGTTATACCCCATTGATATTATAACATTCAGGGTCTCCTGAGTAACTCTTGTTTATGTTATATGCCAATGCTATCAACATACTGGGTCTTTTGAGTAACTATGATTTTTGTTACATACCAATGTTATTAGTATATTTGGTCTCCTGAGCAACTCTTGTTTGTGTTATACCCCATTGATATTATAACATTCAGGGTCTCCTGAGCAACTCTTGTTTATGGTACACCCCATTGCTATCAACATTCAGGGTCTCCTGAGTAAAAATGATTTTTGTGACATACCAATGCTATTAGCATATTTGGTTTTTTGTGCAACACTTGTTTGTATTACACCCCATTGCTATTAACATATAGGGTCTCCTGAGCAACTATTGTTTGTGTTACACCCCATTGCTATCAACATTCAGGGTCTCCTGAGTAAAAATGATTTTTGTGACATACCAATGCTATTAGCATATTTGGTTTTTTGTGCAACACTTGTTTGTATTACACCCCATTGCTATTAACATATAGGGTCTCCTGAGCAACTATTGTTTGTGTTACACCCCATTGCTATTAACATATAGGGTCTCCTGAGCAACTCCTATTTGTGTTTCACCTGATTGCTATTAACATTCAGGGACTCCTGAACAACTCTTGTTTTTGTTACATCCCAATGCTATTAGCATATTTGGTCTCCTGAGGAACTATTATTTTTGTTTCATTTAGACGTTATTAGTATAATTTTTTTAAATTGGATTTCTGTTGAATTTACGTTTTTGATTAGCGTTTGTCTAAATGTGCTTTGCACCTTGAAATAGGTCGTCGGGTAGAGACATATTTTTTGAACCCACAAGAAGGAAGTTCTACTTCAGGTACCTGATTCTGCATTGGTGATGTCCTACTAGGGCGTTTCTATCCCTATCTTTATCCAGCGTGTATTCCACCCTTCCTTGGCAACAATATTCATACTGGCTGATCGCCTTGAAACTACAAACATTTTTTAATAAATCACAAGAGAAGTTTTGCGATCTTCAGTATTTAGAAAGGAAAGGTTTTAGGTTTACTCTTTAAAATAAAGTGCGGTGTTTTTCAGCTCTTGTATCTCATTGAAGCTTGCGCTTCATTTCGCGCTCTGTTTAGAAGTCACATGTTAAATGTGTGATAAGTACTTCGTAATTGCTAATTTTTGTTGTTGTTGTTGCATGGGGTTTTCTATTTCCTGTTTGGTTAGTCAATAAAGAAATTACTACAGCCTTCCTAATCAACAGACTATTACTAAAAAACCTCACATTATTTTTATGACAATTCCCTAGTTTCATTTTATCACTAACAACAGTGTTTAGAAAAAAATAAGTGCAAAGTAGTGAAGCAATCATGCATGGAAAGGTAAGGGGCACTCATTATTTGTATTTATGGGTACAGTGAGGATGTATTATAGAGTGACTCTTAACCCCGTAGAAGGATTATAAAGTTTGTTTTTAATCTTTTATCACGTTAAATAATTACTAAGTTCCGCCAGTTCTGTATCAAATTTCGTATAAATTTCAACTCCCATAAGAAAATTCAAATATCATAACTGAAAGAGAGTTTTCCTATATAAATTTGACAGTAAAATGAAAACTGATTGTAAATTCGCATGGAATATCCATGAAAGACTTCATTGTGTATAGCTTCGAAAAGGAATGGTTGACAAATAAAATAATATCTTTGACAAATAAAACCTACAAAGTACCTATGTGTTTTGGTTATGGTTTTTATCCATGTGAAAATCGCTGTGACAAAGAACAGAAGTCTTTTAGAAACAGTATTTCTTTATAGAATTATAGTTTGTGAAAATAAAAATTAGAGTTTGGTTTTAATACCATGTTATTTATCGCAAGTCTGTGACTTTATTTCCTATGTAAATACAACCATGAATGTATTTAAATATAATGTCCATTGATTACTCTTTAAGTTTGAAATGCAATTTAAATAGAAACACGCTGCAGGTGGATGCGGACTAGCGCACCTACTAAGAAGGGTTTGGAGTCCCTTACGGTAAGTTAAGTTCTAACATAAATATTACTGACAACCTTTACTTCATTACCATATACGTTATACACATCCGGCGTTCAACCTAGTTTTCAATCACCCCCACGAACATATGATGCACGTCAACGTTCAACGCATCCACTCGGCATAAGCTTAGTGGATAACCTTGAGTTTACACTTCCTGCTTCGTTCGAACGATCAATGCACTATCTACCTCCATGGATAGTAAAAACGCCACGCTTCGAATTTTCATTCTCCTGTTATATTAAATACAATATTCCCGGTGTGATTTACCACCAGGAGTTTTGGGAAATTTACAGATCCCACCAATAAAGTTATTTTCACTGATGGATCTAAACTACTAAGGGACTTAACCTACACGCACGGATTGCAACTGTTTTCAAGTGTTTTTGCAGAGAAACTGTTTTTAAACTCTTAACCGTCATTCATTCTAGATTTTCACACCTTTTATGTCCCGATTCTAAAAGTTCTCTTCAATATGTGAACCCTTTAGTTGAGGATATTTTGTGGGCAGTACATAAACTTCAATTAGGGGGTATTGGGATACCATTCTGCTAAGTTCTTGGTCACTGTGGAATTACGGAAACATAATAGCGGATGAAGTGGCAAAGATTACAAAACTAGGATGATGCCAAATACTCAACGTGTTATGACATCTGATTATGTGCGTTTTGCAAAGCAAACCATATTAGCGCCTTGGAATTACGAATGGCAATTGGTGAATCACAATGAGCTGAAAGAAATTAAGGATACCGTTCGACCAAGGAAGTATTCTATTAGTGTAAAACCTAGGGAGGAAGTGGTGGCTACCCGCCTTCGCGTAGGCCACTCTTGTCTCACTCATGGTTATCTGGTGCATCACGAAGATCCGCCATTGTGTCAGTTATGAGGAAACAACATCACAATCCGTCTGTAGAGGTTGATTGTGGTGGTTTAAAGCATGCCAGTGACAGTTTGAACATACAAGGATGTTTAAAAGGGGTGTTAAGGGACGATGTCGCGGCCATTGGACCGTGTCGTGCACCACCTAAATATATTATTCAATGTTTAATGTTTTAAATTGTAATAAATAAATATATATAACTTATTCAATAGTTCAAATATGTCTGTTTCTTTACATTTTTGTGTATGAATACATATTTATTTATTGCTATATAGGCCTACCTATTTTTAATAATTTATTGTTCAACTGTTAATATTTACTATAGATTTAATAATATTTTCATCTATTTATTGTTATACTGTTATTTATTGTTATATTTTATTTGTTATATATATATATATATATATATATATATATATATATATATATATATATATATATATATATATAGTTATGTTTTAACGCCATTTATTTATTGTTTTTATTGTTTTATATTTATTTTTCATTTTTTGAAATTTTATTTTGTTTATAATGTTTTGCTTATTTGACGATGGTAACCAAAATTGGTTTTTCACCAGGAAAAAATAAAAGAAGTAAAAAAAAATTGTTGAAAATAAATTTAATTAAATCATATTGTCTAATTGCATGCGTACACTATTTCAATGGCATTAAATTTTAAAACTTTTACTTTGTGAATGTCACCGGAATGTCAGGAGGTATTTCCGGCTGTTCTACTGCTACAAGAATGGCAATTGATATGTTTACTAATTCTTTGTCGCCAATCTGAATTTTATTCCGAACTTCGTAATCGCAAATTCTGAATTGGGAAACCATTAGTATTGACTAGTCGATGGCTTCTCTTTATTTGTTACATTACGTCGATAAGGTAGTTCTAATACTGGCATTTGTTCGCTGCTATATGTATTGACAGTTACAGTGATAGAAGTGACGGCATATTCCTAATGCTCTATTGTGTTTACCTTTAGCATTGGAATATTGATTCGGAGTCAGATTGCCCTCTTTTCGAGTGATTTTGATAAGTATTAAGTAGGTTTTTAACATAAATCTTGTGTAAAAAAGTTTTAAAATATCTAACATTATTTGTTTTATCTATATATTTATTACAGATTTTATTTCCCTTTTTTCTCTAGGATAAAAAAATTACTGATTTCATTTATCTTCCCATACATAATATGAAATTATATTGGGTTAGTTTTTCTTGCAGAAACTTGTATGCAGTTCTATTTAATATTATTTTAGAAAATAAAATTAGTGTACACAATCTTTTTCAGCTCATATTTTTAAAATTAGTTCTTTTCAACCACTGATGAACAATCAGTGATTTTAATAAAGTTTTATGTAAAAAAACTTCTTTAAATGTTTTATCTATTGTATTTTGAATAAATTTCTAATTTGTATTTTTCCAACTTTTAAAATATCAGTTTAGCAACCTTTGTTTAGATTTTGCATGTGTAAATTTTTAATTTTTTTTTCTATTTCAATATCATAAAGTTTTCAGTTAAATATTAAGAAAATATATGATAGTATAGACTTTTTATTACTAGAATGCCAAAGTATAGGGCTTTATAGAAGATTGTGTATAAACAGTAAAAATGTCCTGCCAGTATAACCTTGTGACTGCCAGTGCAGTTTAAGTATCATAACATTGTAAATGATTATTCATTTGCCATTGTCAGCATGCACAAGTTACAAAGACAAACGAGTTACAAGAGACAATTTTTAACTAAGTTATTTATGAATATGAGAAAACATTCTTAACATTTGTATACGTTGGATTTCACGTGTTGAAATCGAAGAGCTATAAATTGTAAAGAAAGTTAAAAATCCCAAATTTAAGCACGGAAGAAGATATATGTCACAGACTTACACGAGTTTAAAAGGTTATCAATGACACAAGCTGCAAAGCATTACTGTGATAACACATTTTATTTATAAGACAAAGTGTTTTGAATATCAGTGTCTATTAAATTGTCAAGTGTACTTGATCGAGTCTCGGAATAGTGTTCAGAGTTGCATGGCGTATAATACGTTGTAGGAAACGTTTTATAACTAGGAATAAAAGGTAATATTCTGAAATTCATATTCTATTACTAAATAGAGATTATCTGAGTGTAGAAGTAATATAAAACATTAGACTATATTGATAACGGAATAAGATATAATGAAATATGAACAAAAGTAGGTTTAATATTTCAATAATGGGCAATAAATAAAGTAATTCATTTCAATAAATTAGTAATTCAAAGTAATATAATAAATATTTCATAATTTAAATATTTAGTTCCTATTTGCGTAACCTATTTAATATTTCAATCAGAATAATTTGGCTCGTATTTCAGTTACCACAAGGCAGTTATTTATTTTTTTTTTTAGATTATGATGAGGCAAAACACTTTCTGTTTCACTTTTGGTTCGAAATGTTCATAGATTTGTTCTTGAAACAGGGCAATCTAAGTTCTTGATAGCTTCCGAAATGTTAGATATATATCAAGAGATTTAGAGCATATCATGGAAAATTGTTTTTAGAATAATTAGTAATATTTTCGATCATGATATGACTTACATGTGCTATAGGGTAACTGTAAAAGGTCAAGCCTGTTCTACTTTTAGAAAGTTTATACACATACCGTAAAAAGGTCAACCTTTAGAATATGAAAAAAAATTACACAATATTCACTCATATTGTTGTCCAAGGGAAACATTCTACTGCAGATAATTGTTCCAAAACATCCTCTTTTCGGCTATTTGTTATAGCCTATTTTATTATTTTTTTGATTCAGTACACTATTTAAAAAAAAACTACTCTAAGTTATTATTTGTCAAATCATATGTTCAAGTTTTCTCAATTTGGAAAGCCAGTCTTCATGATCTGTTCGTAAGCAATATTATTTTAGTTTCACATACCGATTAAACACTTATAAGAGTTGTAACCGTAAACAATTATCATGCTATATTATAAGAGTCTTGGCCATAAAAAAAGATCATGCTTTATTACCCTTGTACTAAAAAAAGTTCATTTACAAATGTTTGACACTATACCTTTTTTTTGGAAATACAATTAATAGTTTTTTTAAAAGTTTTTAATGATCACAGCTTCTTAAATTTATTTTGTTTTTTAAAAAGTTAAATAACAAACTTTGAAATAATCAATAACTTTTATTGATTGAAGTGTAAGGGAGATAAGTTATGGGTTATTTTTAACTATTTACTAAAAACATGAGTTCCTAACAGTAACATTAACATGTTATGGTAGCAGCTTAGATCATATCTACTGTATAACAATAACATCGTTGTACTATAGTATAAGAAACAATTTGATATTTCCCAAGGTTGTAATAAGAAAGAATTGGTATTTCTTGAAACTTTTTCCGACTTTTTTTCAACAATATAGTAAATTATTATGTCTGTAGAAATTTCAAAATGCAAGTACCTTTGAGGACCTTACTAAAAAACCACATTAAACTTTCATTACTTAGTTTCCCTGAAATATATTGTCATAAAACTATACGCGCGCGAGCACGTACGCACGCACACTGAAATTTATCTAATTGAATTATTCTAGGCTGACTGAAAGCTACAATACTTCCTAATGTCATCCATTGATGTTTTACTCGTGTTATATTGGGTTACAATAATTTAAAAGGAAAACAATATTGTTAATATTTTTTGTAACATTATTGAACCATGAAGTCGTTATTGCAACAAATGAACTAGTCACAGGCTTGTGTGTTTAAGATATATAGTGGGGCTCTGCAACCATAATTAGATTAAATAACTATTTATTAATTCACACACTTTTATTTCTGCTAATATTTACACACGTAATATTTATAAAATCATCCGAACACTGATTTAATTAGAAATAATTACAGAGTCCGCTAATAGTCTACACTTATTACAATTAATATAATATACACTTAATATAATACACACTTAATATAATACACACTGAAACTATAATTCGATTACTAAAGATATTACTCCACGCTTGAAAAAAAAAAAAAAAAAAAAAAAAAAAATATATATATATATATATATATATATATATATATATATATATATATCGACTTGCCCCTTCTAGCAATTTCTCGTAATTTCCAGTCCCTTCAGTTCTAGACTTTACCAGAACGATGTGGCGTGATAGGTCTTATAAGTTTGTCAAGCTGTATGAGGGAGATGCTTGCATGTTACATTATAATATGTTTCTTAAATTATTTATTTTAAAAATATAATACTTTTTTCTTATAGGTAGTTTTGTCCAAATTTGTTGTTAATTTATATTAAAAAAACGAAAAAGTTTCTAAAATTGTTATTCCAAAATGGAATAACAACTTTTTACCTGCAACTTCATCAGTTCAGTTTTCAAGGTGTCTTCTTTATGCTAATACTCTACTAGAAATAAAATAATTTTGTACTGGATGTTTAGGCAATTTAAAATACAGTAATTAATAATTTCGTGAATCTGATTGATTTAAACAAAAAAAAGGAATGCAAATACAGTTTAAAATTGTCACTAAGCAATACTGATAATTTATTCTTCATTACCACGACTATAGTAGAGTTAATCTGGATTTCTATTTAAAAATTTTGTTTGAACTGGTTTTTCTCAGGATAACTTATTTTATTCCAATGTTGAACTCTTCTATTATTGTTATTATTTCATTCCACCATTTGGATCAATCAGAAATTAGAACAAACAACAAACACAACAAGCGCGCGCGTACACACACACACACACACACACACACACACACACACACACACACACACACACACACACACACAATTGATATACTGTATAATGAACTTACAAAAACTTTACATGTGAAAAAGTTGTTTTTTACACGTGATATTTAACGAAGTTATATGATTCTATAATTAGTCTGCGATGAATTATTCAAATAGTAGGCGTATGGTAAGCACCATTGTTAGACTTTGATTGAATAATTTCAATAAGAAAACAATAACGTGCTGCGTTATAACGTTCAACTTGTTACGATAATGAAGGGAGAGTCGACTTGCATATGTAATATGTATACTGTCTAGGACGTGCGTCAAAATCCATATGGCAAGTAATAGCCCCCATTACGCCGTAATGAACTCCCTATAAGAACATGTGAAACGTAAAGCCTTGTTCCAATGTCATACCGATAAATAGTTCCCTTCGAAAATGTCATGGATATTCCAAGAACAAATGTCATGGATAGCATGAGAAACTGTTTTTAATATTAAGTATTTGTAATTACATTTCATAAAAGGTTCTTTTAAGAAACTTTATGTAACTAAAAACGTCTTAAGTTGTTATTTATATTTTAAACGAAGTTTTCGTTTTAGTACACTAGGTAGCCAATCAGAAATAATTTTTATAAGCCACCTTGTTTAAAAAGTTATAGAAATATTTGCTAAACCCACAAGTGCAAAAGATAAGCTTCGTATAAGGCTTTTCGTAGTTTTATACGATCAGTCGTATGACTGTTATAACCTTAAATATAGGAAAGGATTCTGAATGTAGGCAGGATAAAGGTAACGGATAAAACCCCCAATCGGATGATAAGAGAGGATCGTGGCACCGTGGGCAGGGTCACTTACCTTCTCTACCGGGATCTTGAAACTATTAAATTAGAAAAAGGACGAGTAATATCACAACATAGAGTTTTTTTAATATAGTTGTTCACTTGTAAGCTAGTGCGTGACCTTGAAGAGCGAACATAGGCGGGGGAGGGGAAAGGTTAGAGAAAGTAAAAGACCGTTCCACAGAAATTATAATATTTCGTATAGTATTTATATTACAATAATGTAGATTTTACAAGGCTGAAAGGCCATTATAAATACGTTATTTGATTTGTCATATTAACCACATCATTTACATAAAGTTTTGAACTAATTTACTTATATTAGTTTTCTAAACGACCGAAAAGCTTTTTGTTTTCTATCGATCGAACTCGCGCCACCTTACGAGTGAACAGCTATACCTCTGGTATCATACAGTACAGTTTATGTAGTCTCTTTAACTGAATCCTAGCTTCAGTAGGATGAAAATTAGAAATGTATTCTGCCATTCAAGTTTAATAGAACCTACCCTTGCTATAGTAAAGTTAGCAAATACTGTTATGTTGGTTTTTCTTCAACTTTCCTCCTGCCAACTTCCAAATTTCTTTATAATTTTAATTCGACTGTGGGTAATTATTCAATTACTGTTATTATAATTCCTATTTTGTTAGACACTAACTGTCAGTCTTGACATATTTTTAGTTTAGATTTCAACTCGTCACTTGTTTTTTGCTGGAAATTACAAGTATACGCTCCTGTTCTTCTTTCCGTTTTTTTTTGTCTTTAGTAGCAAATAATTTTGGAACTTGAAAAATAATATTATAGTAATTTTATAGTCTCATGATACTAGAGTATTTAATTCATGTTGTATTTCTAAACACTTTATACCAGCTGTTTGTAAATTCGCGTCCATTTGTAGTAAAGTTCAACTCTTACTGGCTAGCTCTTTGATCCCTCCTAACGCTCTTTGACTATTAATATATCCACCTAAGCATTATTTTGAATATCTTTGTTAAGACTGCCCTTAGATGGTCTAGAAATAAATCTGAATGTGTGTTGTTCAGAGTAATTCATCTTGGAGAAAGTGTGGCCGGAATCTGAGGTGTTAACTAGATACAGCCACCTACGACAGTCCCTCGCAATGCCCCAGTTAAAAAGCACTGGGGCGGTAAGGGCCTCTGTAACCTCTGCATTATTGTTAAAGTGGCTACACTTCGCTTATAGACCTATAATTATACCTAGCTATGAGACATGTATTGAATGAACTACTAAATTAATGCCATATATAATTTACGTTATTTACTTTATATCTGTATGTTTTATTTAGATGCCTGTTACAAAAATAAGTAGACTTCTTACGTAGTAAGTATAAAATATGACGTCAACTTTTCCGGTCGTTACACACAATAACTGTTTTCCTCCACCCGAGAAACATTAAACGTGTAATTCGTTTCGCGAAATTCTCAGAAATTCCTCTAATACGCATATTCTACACACAATCTACTCAAAAACAGTCGATAAGATAAGCCGCCTGTGACTCAACGTTGCGCGAGTCGGAGTGCCGAACAATACTCTGAAATCGGGCTTCCTGTGTCTGATTTAACAATGATATTGATAGCAGCAATTGTATAGATTAATATTTATTTAATTTATAACGTGTTTTTAATATGACCTCATGAAACTCTTTATACGCACTCAGCGTATACGCTGAGTCGAATTACGTTTTCGACAATAATTAAATTGTTTTTCATTTTATATAATTGAGAAACTTGTGATATTTGTTAATTTTTATCTTTCATTTAATTACATTTCAATTGTTTTTTCTCACAGTGTGGTTCCAAAACTCCCGATCTCTCTTGCTGCCATTGATAAACATAAGCAAGTATAATACAACACTTAGGCTATACTCGTACAATCGCACGTATATATATATATATATATATATATATATATATATATATATATATATATATATACACACACACTCACACTCACACTCACACACACCTAAGCTAAATACAGTATTTAAATCTGCATTTCTTTTAAATATTTGGATGAAAAGGGGCCACATACTCTCCATCCAGACTCGAAATCATCCCAAATGACTAGTAGGTGCTTCTAATACTCGACTACTTGCAGCCAAGTAAGTCACCTACTAGACATTGTATGCTAATCATTAAGTAACATTTAAGTAGTTTTTTAGTGATATTCTGCTTCTACATATTATACACTAGTAATATATGCCAAACATGGAAATTATATCACTCCGAATAATAATAAAAAATATAATATCATTAAATATCGATTTCCATTATATATTAAATTTCATTTAATATTCTATTAATTCGGTAAAAATGTCCTACATGTAACAGTTTAAAAGTTAGTAGTTTTTTGAACTAAGACTTAGTAGGTGACTTATGGAAACCGTCGACGGCAGTTAGAGCAGATCAGTGGTGAGTGTGTGCGCGAGTGGAGTGGCGAAACTTGCTTAATCCTATAGCCTTTTGGAGCCTGGAGGACCTATACTACACATTTCTTACACTTCATCCATTTTAATACATCTGTGTAATTGCATCTTACGAATGCTATTTTGTTGGTCCCCTCGTTGGATCTAGCCCTAGGCTGGATTCCTTCTTTTAAGGGCTAGAAGCTTTTACTGTACTTACTATTTGCGTATATTTTTACTTCACCTTAAATAAACAACTTTATATCTTGGTTTAATGCTAGTGGTAGGCCTAATAAAGCGACGAAGTTGCGTTGTAGTTACAGATTTTTCGATCACGCTTCAGTTGTGCAGTGCTGGTGTGTTTTCTCTCAGTTCTACTCCCTATCTATACTTTTACATTTTTCCGTTACATCTAATTGCTTACCAACAATCGCGCCAGCTGATACGGAATATTGTATATATCACTATATGGACTTTACGATAGATATAGTGCATGTTGTGTAAACTCAAACAGTACATGGTTTTTCTAACGTTTACATAACAGTTCAAACTGTCGTACAATGCAAGTGTATGGCTGAAGTAACAGGCTTGTCTCGTTTGCTTCATTTGAAATTTAAGCTACTAGCACTTCCACGTTTACAATATTTATACTAATTTGTATAGAAGCGGTCACTTCTGTTGTTATAATGACATAACCTCACCTACACAAACTAATACAACACAAACATATCAATAAACTAGGATTGTTACATAAACTCAGTAAGAATAACAGACTCTACAGTAGCGATATACAAACATTTGAAATTACACTCACAACATAAATCTATTCACAACTTATTATGCTACGATTCCCTCACGCTACGTAATATTATTACTCCTAACATCTCCTATATGCAGAAAATTAGTGGCATTAACCATATGGCGAAATTTAGCTTACTTTATCCTCTATCATATTCAGGAAATCAGGATCCTTGTAGATAAAGCAATACACCTCCTAAACACATGAATTGTAATGTAGCTCTCATAGTAACATTAAAAGGGTGAGTTGCTATACATGTATAATAGCTTGCGTTTTTGCTGAAAATCACAGGTTTTTACCAAAGATTGGGAATTACAAGTTTTTTTGTTTTAACCTGTCTTCCGTTCACCGGTGTTTCAACAGATTCACCAGCGTTTTTATTTTTATAGGTTATCTGTTTCCTAACAATGGCATAGTAATTGCATTATATTCATTTTAACCTTTTTGATAACATCCTTTTCAGCTATTCACCTGATTTTTGTTAACAAAACTTCATTTTTTATTTTATGCTTTCCTTTAACATTTGCAAATTTTTCTGCAGATTTCAGAATTTCACAGTATTATACGCAGCATGAAAATAATTCGCCGATATATTGATGATTTGTATAAATAAAATTATTTTATAATATACAGTATTTCTTTTATCATTACTCTATTGCTTTTTACTTTTAGGTTATTTTACTACATATCTCAGATACTGAAAACATCAATCCTTTTTACTGCTTTCAATCTATTTCCACTTTCATAAATTGATTGTTGATTGTATGGGTATTTAGTTTTATGAAAACATTAAGAGAATTCGTCAAAAATTTGTTAAATAAAATATCCCTCCAATTTTTAATCCCACTAAATCGTGTATATTTTAAATTAACATTACTTTTAATTATAAAAGTTCGATTCAAAATATAAAGGGTAGAATTTATATTTAGGTTTACTTTTTAATCTAGAAAAAGTAAAATATTATATTTAAAACAATTATTAACAAAAAACTAACGTAACTTGTAATTACCACTCAATAAACACAAAACCTTCTTTGTTTTAATGTTATGAATTTTTATCCCGTTTTCACTAATATGTAGCATAATAATATGTTTCAGAACGTTTGATGAATAGCGCTTGGGATAGTAGCGGCAGTCTGTGGAACTACGCTCAGAGGACTGATAGGTAAGTTAAATACAGTACATTATATTGTATGAGGTATAATTAGATACAGCATGCCCAAAAGGACAGTGCATAGTGAAGTGGAATCGTCATAAAGTTTTTGTAAATACAAATTTTAGGAAATGAAAGAAACAATTGAAAAAAATAAACAATATTTGTTATTGTATAGGCACATACGAAACGTGTAAAAATATGAAAATAATTAATTTTAAGAATAACATCGTATAATTTTAGTTTAAATTTTTCTTTCATAGTTTAAATGTTTGAACATTTTATAATTGATAGTGAAAGAATATAAAATGCTTTAAACCTAAATACCACCCGCAAACTTCCACACGTGTCATTTTATAACGTTATCAGGGATTGAAAGATGAATTAATCAGTCTTGATATTAATTTCAAGGATCCATAATTTTTTTCGATCCACGGTTAAGCACGAACACGGGTAATCGTAGCGCTACTGTACTGTATTTTGTACAATATTATACTTTGGAAAACGTTATAACCATCCTATATATATATATATATATATAATGTATTTGCATTAATTTCTTGTAATATCTTTATTAGGGCTTAGAATTATTAGTTTTTACTACATGTTTTTTATGACTTTTTACGCGTTAATTTCAGTGACAGATTTTTACTTATAAACTCTGCAATTAGCCATTTTTATTCTAAGAATGACAAACACAAATAATAGTTATTGCATACATCTTTACTGCGGTTTCTTTCTTATGTATTTGTTATAATTGTCAAAGTAATTGCATTACAAGAAAAAAATCGTTGGCCTAAACAATATTCTTAAAACATTATTATGAAAGTCTTTTATTACTAAAGGATATTAGGATTTAAAGTGCTCGATTAAAATAAATTTGAAGTAAAAAATCAGACATCTATAAGAGGCATTATGCTAATTCTAATGCATATTATATCACCATGTCTGTACGGCTATTGTGTCGTCTGGAGTGTATGACTCAATAATGTTTATTCATGTCGCTGAGTTGAATAACATTGAATAATGCATCAGCAGTAGTTGTCAACACGCCTACACGAGGCTCTGTTGTGCATCGCCTAGCAGCTTACTTGTTTGGTTTGAAGTAAAGCAACACTCTTTTTAATGGTCTGTTCGTCTGCCGTCTCTTACCAGGCGGTTACGCTTCCTTCAATTTAGCCAATATTAATATAGCAAATAGATCAGCGTTTCCTTTAAAGTTTGCAACGCCAAAGTTATATAGTTTCAGAATCAAGATGAAAGGGTTTGATCCTTTGGCGAAATCAGGAGCATATTAGGTTACAAATCAATGTACATTGTAGATAGATAGCTATCCAACTATATTGTTGGATTGGTGATGTGTGCGTCGGCGCATGTAATGGATATTATTGTTTCTGTAAGTTTATATGAGCCTTTTAAATACGCTTTTTATTTGAGATTTTATTTGCTTTCAGTTACTGGTTTGTATGTTCGGACATGGTCTGACTCAAAATATTTACGGGGAAAATTTTATGCGTTAAACCACTCGTGTTCTCTTTACTTTGTTCCTTTTAAATAAAATACATAGAATTCGCCTAAATGTAAGCAATATTGGTATATAAGCACCAATGTCAGTATAGCAGTGTAGCAGAATAATTTGGAAATTTTGTATTTGATATTTGTCTCTCAGAAGGAACAATAAAATTAAATTTTATCGATTTTTACTCGTCATATTACAATTATACCATTGCTAGTACAAAAGATTGGCGCATTTACTAATGCGTACCGCACCTAAACAAAATGGCTATCGAGAGAATGCCATTCCTGACTCACCATATGGTAAAGAACCGAAACATGATTCCGTCATTTGGTTATGACAACTCGTTCGATTCAGCTGAACTGTAATGTGTTGTGCAGATTGTTAGAAAGTGAGATAGTTTTCATTAGAATTTACTGGCTTATATTTGTGCATGCTTTATGGCGAAAATAACATTTTTTTATAAGTACAAAACTATTTTGTTGACCTCGATAGTGATAACCTATCCCGCCTCGTGTAAGTAAAATCGTTCATTTTTGTATTACCAAAGTTTAAATAGTTGGATGTATTGTGTTTAGTGGGTTTCTTATTTATTATTTGTTTCTACTTATTTTACAATATAATAGAAAAATACCTGAATGCTAAAAAAAGTTTAAAAAATTTAAGCCTCTGAACGTTCAAACATATCTTCACCTAAAGTTTATATTTGTTTCATTGTTCAGAGGTTCGCTTTTTGCTTATGCAGATCTATGTAGAGACGCCTCACTGTTTCACATGTTTTGAGTTAAAAAAAAAAACTCGTCTGTTGATATCAAACTCTTTTTTATTTCTTTTAAGTGACTTTGTTTATTTCAAATCCTAATGCCATTGAAGAATACAGACGTTTTTCAATATCCAGATGATTACATAACTTTTTTTCTGCTCCCCACACATACGCGTGCACGCGTACACAATCACACACATTGATAAATCTTGTCCAATTGATTTGGTTATTTTGTTTTTGATAAAGTGAATTATTTGAGATGATATTAAAAATCCTTGTACGTAATACTGTGGTTCATAATCTCGAAAAGATGCATCCCATTTTCTTCGGGAATTGTATAACGGAAGATGGGGTAATCACGTATAGGTAAAATTTTATAAGCTGGCACTTAAGAGTTGCGGCCTTGGCCCTTCCACAGGAATTATATGGCGGAAGATGGGGTAATCACGTATAGGTAAAATTTTATAAGCTGGCACTTAAGGGTTGCGGCCTTGGCCCTTCCACAGAAATTATATGGCGGAAGATGGGGTAATCACGTATAGGTAAAATTTTATAAGCTGGCATTCAAGGGTTGCTGCCTTGGCCCTTCCACAGGAATTATATGACGGAAGATGGGGTAATCACGTATAGGTAAAATTTTATAAGCTGGCATTCAAGGGTTGCTGCCTTGGCCCTTCCACAGGAATTATATGACGGAAGATGGGGTAATCACGTATAGGTAAAATTTTATAAGCTGGCATTTAAGGGTTGCGGCCTTGGCCCTTCCACAGGAATTATATGACGGAAGATGGAGTTACCACGTATAGGTAAAATTTTATAAGCTGGCATTTAAGGGTTGCGGCCTTGGCCCTTCCACAGGAATTATATGACGGAAGATGGAGTTACCACGTATAGGTAAAATTTTATAAGCTGGCACTTGAGGGTTGCGGGCCTTGGCGAGAGGCCGAGGTGCTCGCAGGTCATTTTCAAAAACATTGACCCTGGGACTTTCGCTGAGGCATAGTGTTGACTGGTCATGATTTTGTTACTTATTAATAGTTTTTAATGTATAGTATTAATAACAACAAATATAAGTAGGGCGTTCACGGAAGCGTGCTAATATGATTATCTAAAGGTTGAGACGGGTATTTATGCTCCGATGAGAGATGACGACAGTGTCTGATGTTTTCTAGACGACGAATACACAATTTATACTTAAGAGCCAAGTTCCAGGTTACAAAATTTGACCTATAGCTTCGGTTATTCTCGAAGCGTGGGCGTTATTGTCAGAAATTATATTGAGTAAGGGCTGCTCACTTCCTATTAGCACCTTGCTTGGCACTCGTCACAAACGTTTCCCTGTAGGACATCTATACAACACGATACCTAACATTATAAAGAAAATTCGCAATCGTCATAACAGTTCCTTTTTTAATTAACACATGAACCTATTACATTAGGTTTGGTTCCTAATTGTCCTAATTATTTCCAATCTTCAACTTGAGCACTCATACGAGTTTTCTACCTGGGAGTGTTTTCCTTATACTAATGGATAAGTGTTCAAGAGCTAGTTGTGATGCAGAGTATGCTCTGCTAAGCTGAGTAAAAGAGTAATACGGCAACTTCATGCCTGCATCCATAATATCCCCTGAATCAATAAGATTTAGTTCCCCTGATAAACATTTTAATGGTAGTTATCGGTTATTCAGACGTTACCTTTAGTGTATAACAATATACCAGTTGATATTCAGAGTATTTAGGAGCATTGGAAAAGTAATAAAACTAGTGCTGACAACCGAAAGCCAACAGTTTTTTGCAAACAATATTTTAACCTCACTTTACAACATACAATAAACTTTATAAATTAAAGGTAATATTTAAAACACTACCTATAACTCATATATCAGACCGAAAGTGAAGTGACCATCACAATCAACCGTCACATCCTCAGTAAATTGGACATCGTGCAGAACACAGCGTTAAGGATCATAACGGGTGCACCTAAATCCACAACCATTGCAGCAATGGAGACACAAACGAAGTGTAGTTCAATGGAAAGCCATAGAAAGAAAATAGGTCTCCGATTCTGGCAGAGACACAGAAGAGTACACACTCATTGGACAAACTACAGACAAGCCACGGCCCGACTGAAGATTCAAATAACCCCAATGGCGTCCTATAAGAGGGCGGCCTTAAAGTATGGAATAGCCTTAGAGAAGCAAATTGCTTTATGCTTACAGATTGCAGCGAGTTTTTCCACAATTTACCAAAAGCTAATTGCAAATTGGAGAACCACAGTCAGTCGAAATCAGCATCCCTGGACATAGAACTGAGGCAAGCAGCATACAATCAATGAAGAGTACCCAAAACCAGAATGGTTACATATATACACGGATGGATCTTCAATACAGGAAACAGGTGCAACTGGAGCTGCCTACTACAGTCGCAAGGTTGAGGGATACCTTGCAGTGGAAACTCTCCAGACCAACTACGATGGAGAAATAGCAGCAGTACAAGCAGCAGCAGCCGAACTAAACAAAATCGCCTCTACAAAGGCAGTTTTTCTTCGTCGATTCACAAGCGGATATCCGAAACCTATTGCACAATGCAGATACAGACTGCAAAAGAACAATGGAAACAAGAAAAGCCCTGGAACACCTGGCAAATAAAGGTTGGCTTATAACTTTACAATGGATCCCAAGCCATGTTAGCATCTATGGATATGAGAGGGCAGACTTTCTGGCCAAAAAAGGCACATCCATGGCACAACCCATTTGTATGCCCACGTTGCAAAGCACGAAAGCTCTCATCAATGCAACTATCGACCGGGCCAGCAAACTGCACCGCACACAGCAATCAGCAGGAGGAAAATGGGAAAACCTAGTCACCACAGGGCCACGGGAAAATAGGAAAACCTAGACTTCCACGAGCTGTAGTCGTTGACAATTTCAGAATGCAAACCGGCCATGGCTACCTGGCCGCCCATCTACATCGCATCGGTGTGCTTCCAACAACGGAATGTCCTATCTGTGGACTCGATACGATGGATGCGGATCATCTGATGAAATGCAATGCGCTCGACCATTCCGGAGATGATGATGACCCACTTGTTCGTCTATACTGGTCAGCGCGGCACGGCTCAACAGCCAAGGGTGGGCGTTGGCTAGTAAGCAAGTAACTTTTAAAACAGGAAACACGATAACATTACATTACAGCCAGAAAGTATCAGTTTAGGACACTAATAACACAAGCTATCCAGTTATTGTGTGATGTGAAAGATGGCCGGCAAAATGTGTGCTGTAATGGAATACCATACACTAAGATGGAGATTAATTTACTTGTCAACAGGCTAGCTAACAATAGGAAACTTTAGTTTATTCTTAAACAAAAACTGTTTTAATCAGATACTCTTTGTATTTACGTTGTAGTATAACATAATGCACTGTTTTATAAAGGAACTGTTCATAACATTTTGTGTGTGTTGTATTGTACTTTTTTTGTATTTTTGTACTTAAAATAACTTTTAGGGCGTCATTTGTTTAATGTTGGAATGTTTTTAACGACTTTCTACATCACTATGTATTTTTACAATATCGGCGAGGTCAGAATAAGTAATAGTTTTCAACAAAATTTCAACGTAGTTGGATTCCAATTCTTAAGGTCCGATCTGCCTCCTGCACGTCAGCTTCTAAGTTTAAAGTTTAAATTTATTTTTTAAATTGTAATTTATACTAAAACCCTAACAAGAGGAAACGTAAATTTAAATAAGCAACTCTATGCAGCTTAACACGTTTTGCATTTTTATTGTATACTTTTTAAAAATCCTCCCTGGCTTGGGCTATAGATGTAAAAAAGATGCGTTTTGTAAATCAGTGTATTTTTGGCAAACTTTTAAAATTTGTAAAACATTTCTACGTTTAATTTTTGAAGAGCCGTGGGTTCAAAGCCCTCTGTTAATCGAAAACTCTACCAACTGTGGTTACCTTTTATTAAAAGCCAAGTTTTGTTACTATTTTTTTATTAATTGGAAAATTACTAAGTCAACATTACCTGTATGTCTCGTTATTTATTATATAGCTTACTTTTAAAAGGACAGTTGTGCGATATGTTTGTTGAATTGGATATACTCATAACTTAACTTTGTGTGTATACTTAGTTTGTTCTATACTTCTTATAAACTTTTATTTTCATCTTACGTAAATATTTTAGAGAACATATAAATTGGATCTTAAATGTTAACAACTCAATCTACAATTGGGATATCTTTGAGATATTTTAAGGATATAAATTTAATGGATGATTTAAACTAATAGCTTTCTATGTTTCAAAATATAAAAGCCCACATGACGAATAGGAAATGTAACCGCCATATATCGGGTATATGTAGTCATCGTAAACTCAACGAAATAAAGAGTGGTTAAAACTGAGATGGGATAATAGTCAGCTGTGGAATTTTTATTTTTAAACAAAGTAAATACAGAAGTTTGGATAATTTGACGTAGGTGGGACTGAGACCCCTCAGATTACACGGAAATAGGTTCCTGTACATAAGAAAAAGTATGAGTTCTAATGAACGCTAATACAGTAAACTCTCGATTATCTGTGGAATAGGGTGGCCCGGCAACGCCGGATAACGAATGCCCCGGATAATCCGCTATGAACAAAGAATACGCAAAACGATCGATAATCGATTATTATACCATAAGTTACACAACTAATGACCCCGGTTAATGCAATTCACAAATAATCTTCAGAGGACAAAATAAATACAGAAAATAATTTAAAATGTCGATGTATTTGACGGATTATAACATGTACATTTATAAGTCTTAACTATTTACAATACGTACATAAGTATATGTTAAAAGTATATGTATGTACATATGTAATATCCTTTACACATAATAATTTCACTTTTTAACAAAAAAATCTATCACTTTCGTCTGTTTTTTTGTGAGCATTAATTTAGCTTTAATATGCGATCTAAGTTTCTTGAGAACCATTTTGTCGCACAGTGTCTACTTGTGTCACGTGTGTCACAAAGTCATTAAGATCAATAATGTATATAACAGACATGGATAATGCATTTGTCACGTCCTAGACTATTTATAGCCGAGATTAGCTGACATTTGTTTACAATCTTATGATACACATTAGGTTTTCGGGCGTCCAAGCATTTTGTCTCTTTTATTTCGATGCCCCGCGTCGGGATGCTTCCGTTTCAATGTAAAAATTAGTACGTACATATTTACATATCTATTCCCTTCATCTTAACTTCTATTAAGCCTTATATGTATTTACGTCGTTATTTATCGTTTGGAAATTTAAACACATGAATCTGATTGGAATAAAAATTGGATATTTGTAAAACAATGGCAGTCCCCGGATAATCCGCAAACCGGTTAATCTGCCCACGGATAATCGGGAGTTTACTGTACTATAATAACATTGTGAGTGCAAAAAAACGTTTTTAGAACTTTATTCATTACTGTACTTACATAAATTAATGTTGCTTTGGAATACATTGTTCATCATGGTTGTTACATTTTTTTGGAAAAAGTTGTTGAGTGTCTTCTTTGTTTGCTTATCAAATGGTTTTCGTGCTACTGTGTCGCGTAGACGTCTTAGGAGAAGGACATTTGCTGGCCTGTTGTCTGTTATTCAGTATAGCTCATTGCCGTTTCCAAGGCGGCCGTTCCTTCGCCGTGACTAACTTAGCTTCTTGTACTGTCTCGGTCGAACCATCATCTTTTATCTCAAATTGTCCACTTTGGGATTTTCACAACCTGGAAGTTCCTTGATAAGAAATGTCAAATCTGTTTCTTCTTGTGGATCAATAACACAATAATTTATGTTCCATGATTCGGCTATTTAGTAGCCCTACACAACTCCCTTAACTGTAATTTTTTTTATAAAGTCTACAATGCTTTCTTCCCCTACAGTCGCTACCAAGAGAGATTGTAAAACGTAATGTGTGTATTTTTTTGTACATTACAGAACACACTGAACTATCGGCTGGATAAGGCTCGTAACGTTTGCGGGTATAAATAAAGCACGGATGTCTTCAGAGCACATTTGATCAGTAAAATGAGCTGCATTGTCTAACAGTAAAATAGGCTTCCGAATCAAATTCTTTGCTTTTAAAACTTTTTAATTTCGGGGACAATCTCATTTTAAAAAACACTCTTCAAATAGTTCTATATCCATCCAATTAGCTCTTTAGTTGATTATGATATGAAACCGGCAATGCTGACGTGAAATAGTTTTAAACGCCGGCGGCTTGGCTGATTAATTCCGCCATTTTGCTAACTCGAAGCCGGACTCGAATCTAACGTTAGCTCGGAACTCGGAATTTCGAGACTCTACTGTATAGGCTTACTTGCGCTCAGTGTCCTCTACCATGATTTTTGAAGGATGGAGGTTTTCCGTGTCACGTTTACGTATCCGCCATTGAACACATTTGTACTCATTGCCAACAGTGTACTGGGCTTTTTTTGGGTATCTATACAAATTCGTAAATATTTTAGTTATTGCTAAAAATGATAAATTGTATATGAAAATAACAGAAAAAAATAACTTCATAAAAGATATATAGCTACGTTTATATATATTACTGTGCTCAGGAAAAATGAGCCTAAATATCATTTTTGTTGATCTAACAAGAAACGCGACAAAATACATAAACTCACTTTTATTTGTACATACTAAGCTGACATCATAATCTGACTGCTCTATTTCTTTAGTAACGATCTGCCTTTTTAGAATTTATATTTTGGGATAGGTTGATATTTCGTTTTGTTAAATGCTCATTAAAATTATATTCTACCCCGCCCACTCCTCTTAACGTCAAGGTCAAGGTCACGTTCTGATCGTCGAAAACTTATCTTCATTACCTGAGTCATAGACTGGGCCAAATAATCTTTCAATGACGATGTTATAGTTTTACCTGTACAAAAAAGTGGAATTATTGTTATCAAAATCACTGTTACAACGAACTATAACTTTGCACTGATCATACAACAAATCTTGTCTTTGTCGAAATGATCACTCATATAAACGTGTGTAGGCTACATAATAGGGCCTACAGTACATAGAATTAACATTTAGAAACAGTGACGTCACAATGGAAAGAATAGCAAAACGCTGAATATGTTTATAAACACGGACGCAATAGACATCCAACTGACTTGCATTTACGTCATATTTGCAAAGTGGTAATTCGGTAATATGTTTTTTTTTACAACTGTACAGCTGACTGGAGGTGAGACATTAGAGTAGAACTCCAATTATCCGAATCAATTGGGACCATACCTCATTCGTGTAAACGAAAATTTGGATAATTTATTTTACAAAAATTAATTTAATTTAATTACTATATGTTTGCTATGCTGAAAACTATATTTTTTAGAGTTTTATATTTTTTTCTAAGTTTAAGCTTTTCCACAAACAATCTGCCTCAAAATTGCGTTTCCCATACATCGTTGTTGCAAAAACCACTTTAAAATGTCATCTTTTATTTTATTGACACGAAGTTTGAAAGGGCAGGTTTGCGCCTTTTAATATTTGAAATCCTTGATTGTTCAACGCCGGTCATCCCAACCACTGATCACGCCCGCTACTCCTTTATATGATCGATCGTATCACTCCTTTATCTCTTTTATCTGATTTAGTTTGTCCACTAACGATAAGACATCTCGTTTCATCAAAGATAAAACAACGGACCGATGCGAAAGAGTACCAGAGCCGGCCACCTAGCGACGGACGACAGTCAACTAAACAGAACTGCACTGAAACGGTAACTCAAAATCTAAATAATGTTTGGGCTGCGTCTTCAATAATTTCACGAAGAAAAGACCAATACCACATGTAGACAGAATCATTATCTTGAAATCGCAGTATGTTTCCTTCTTAATATTTTACAATTTGAAAGAGATTTGTATAATCAACGATTCGGATGGTCGGAGTTCGGATAACCGGAGTTTTACTTTATGTAATTCAAAAGCACATGGTTTGAAGAGCATTGCGATATAAAGATACCTGATTATTAGGCAGAAAAATGAAAGTATGAAATTAATTGCCTTGATCCAGGCTAGAGACCGGTTTCGTTAACATCGGTAAATTGGGATGGGTTACATTAACATTAATTTAGTAGTAGGCCTACAAAGAGAGAAATGTAAAAACACAGAAAGTGATATCCTGACAAGTTTTGGAATAATACATTGGAAGCAGTGTAAATTATTACTGTTTTTCTACTAACATGAATTTGATAATGCAAAAATTTGTTACTGTTAATTAAGCAATAGACATGTAGAAATTTTATAAACAACCATTTTAATAAAATAAATGTGTTTTATTGTTGTTAACATCTACTTATTCACCTACTTCGACGTTAATAACATATTAATTATGTGTCCAGGTCACCAATGCCGTCTGCAGAAACAAATGAACCTCCATTCTTGCCCGACCCCAAGGTAAGCAAACAGTTTTGTGATATTTGGGTTTTATAATTTATAAACTGTAAAAAGCATTGCATGCATAAACTGTAACTTTTATCGGACATGTATAAATGTAGGTACTTATGGAAAGGGCAGAATTAGAAGTAAAATGTTTATAAGACGATTTAATACAAGTGTACTTTTACATCAAACATACTTTAGGGGTTCAAACTACTGTTAAAAATGAGATTGTTTTTGTCATCCACTATTGTAAGACTTTAATACACTGCTAATTCTGTTAGGCTAGTCAAATATATTATTACCACCTCAGATATAAATAATGTGAGATAATCATTATTTAATATCGTTGGTTTCCTTGCCCTTTAAACCCCCTTAAAAATGAAGGGGAGAATCCAATATCGATTATTTGTTAAATACTTTAGAATCGACTATTCGTGGAATCGAAAATCAGAATCGGCCCATCCCTACTTTTTAACGTGATCAGCCAGTATGATTATTATTGGCTATTGGAGGTAAGAAATGATGTAAACATAAGGTTTAAGGTAGGGGTACAACAACCTTTGGTGCAGGATAAAAGGGATCATGACTTCTATCGGGGTGATATAGTGGTATCTACCCGTTATACCCTCTTGTAGGAAGAAGGATAACGAAGGGTAGATGCGGATTTTATCAAGATTAAGGAGACGACATAATAATCCCCTTGTACAAGAAGTATGAGACATGGCATTGCATACGCAAGATCGACTACTTGAAGTAGATCTCCCCCCAATTAGACTTAGGAGCCTTCTGTACTCGCCATTCTGCACGGGTGTAATAGAAATATTGGTTTTTAAAATTTGAAATAATTTCAGACTTAACAACACTAATATTCTTATTTATAGTTTGTTTTAATTTCATATTTTGTTGTAAGAAGCTGTTATAAAGTGTATTTTTATCATTGGCAATAGAGATAATAGTCTGTAACTTAAGAATTTTTTAGACCTACAAAATTATATATAGACATATTGAAAACGTTATTAAAGAGGATAACCTAATTATTAAAGGATATTACATATTGACAATTTACTGCGCTTAGTAAATCTGTAAATTTCTTCGTTAAAAACAAAAATTCTGTTTTGTATTATATTTGTATTTCCATTCATGATTTCAAAAATGAGCTATTTCTTAGAAGTCTTAAATTTAATCATTTCTCTTTTAATTGAACTCATTTTACATGTTAAGAAATATTTTTATAGTTAAATTTATGTTGTGAACAAAAACTCAGTCACTCCAATGGTTTTATTTTTTGTAGTTCTTAATTTGCCCTTGATTATGGGTAGAACAGGTTAAATTTTTCAATCCATACAGAAAGCATAGAAAGTTTACGAAAAAGATCGGTCATATCTAAATAATAGAAAAAATGTAATAATTTGGCTGATACATAACTTAATCATATAAAATATTCCAAACGTGATTTTTTGTGTTGAGGGATAAACCATTCGATTTGAATTATAATAATGTATTTCTATTAAAATTTTACCCTCGGAACAGAAAATAAGCAATCATTGTAAGTCCGACATTCTTCATTTACTGTTTATTTAAAATGTATTTCCAGAAATGGTTTGGTAGATTTCACCAGCAAATGATGTATTTTATGAGTTTTTACCCTAAGACATTAGAATTTGTTTTAGGTTTATTAAATATAGCTCTGTTTAAGAGCTATGTGCATTACTGATTATTAAATATAGCTCTGTTTAAGAGCTATGTGCATTACTGATTATTAAATATAGCTCTGTTTAAGAGCTATGTGCATTACTGATTATTAAATATAGCTCTGTTTAAGAGCTATGTGCATTACTGATTATTAAATATAGCTCTGTTTAAGAGCTATGTGCATTACTGATTATTAAATATAGTTCTGTTTAAGAGCTATCTGCATTACTGATTATGAAATAAATCGTAAGGTGTAGGAGTAATTAATATATAATTCTTATTTCAGTTTCACTTTAAATGACATTTAATAAACGTAACTAAAGCAATAATAAGTGTCCATTCTTCATTACGTAATTAGTATTTTCTGCTTGTTTTCTCCCCAAGACCCCTTATTCGGTAAGTTATCCGTGGACGTCCTCGTGAAATAATACTAAACCGAGAATTTAGGAACGTATGTTTTTGTCTCAATGCAAAGCCGGATAAAAACCTGACTTATGCAGGGCGTGGTTCGTCATTAACATCTGTGTGTAAGAGCTACGGTCGAATTTCAGTTTTTGGCAGCAATTAATCTCTTTTTCTAATCTCTTAACAATATTTTAATTACACTTAGTAAGCCTCAAATGAAGGCCTAGGCTAACGGTGAAGTATTGGAACTATTATATGTGCGAGAATACCTGAAAACATTAGTTGTAGTTGACGGGTTACAAAAGTGTGCATCGGTGAAATTCTGTTTTAGGTAAACGTACAAAATTATTTTTTCAGATCTAAATGTATCAACCCAGGTGGTAATTGATAATTTATTCCGGGTCGTTAGAGTTTTGTCGAAAGGGATATAGCCTAACGACCTGAATATCGACGAACGTTTGTGTTATTACAGCAAAACGTATCAACAGTTTTAATTAATTGAAAAACAATTTCGAAAATTTTATGGAAAACTAATAAACACCCTAAAATATAATTTAGAATAAAACAACGTAAAAAATGTTGTACTAAGTTGGTCTGTTTAATTGAAAATAAAGTAAAAAAATATAAAGTAAAACACGTTTAATCAGCTTGCGATATTTTTCATCTTTATTTATTGTTTATAAATGATGGAAAATTGCATAATATGAAAGTTCTATATTATAGAACTTGGGATGTTACCATAGCAACAAGGATCAAAGCAGTGCTTGCGTCATTCTCTTGAATTAGTAAACAAATTGTGAAGAGTTGTTGTGAATTTCTGTTTTAATTTTAGGTCTTGTTTAATCATGTTTTGTTAGTTTTTTTTTAAGTCGCTCAATTTATAAAACCGTGTTCATATGATAATAATTGTACTTATATTAAGATTTTATCAACACGTACTTTAGTCATAGTTTAATCCTCGAATAAATTCTATCTTTTTTTCTAATTTTAATAAACCTAGGGATTAGTTTGAGTAGTAGGTTAGTAATAAAAATAAATCTGCATACAGCGCTGAGAATAATCTCAAACGCGTTTCGTCGACTAAATCGGCTTTGATAATTAGCTAGAAATTAAAAAAAATTTGTAGTTGTTTCCAATGATGTCCACATGTTTCTGAAAATGGCGAATTGAGGAATTTGTTTGACGGAGGGGAGTATTGTTGAAAATTAAATACTTTTTTTTCAATATATGTCAGTTAAAAGCAGTGCGTGTTCAATTTGTTGACATTTTAATATTGAAATGAAATTATGTATTCTATAATTGATTTTAGCTGTTTGGTAGCAATAGTTTTTCGTTACATATATGTTATGTGAAACTAGGTAATTTACCTGTTACAAGACAATGAGTTCCTAATTTGGGATATGGGTATTATAATAACGGGGGAAGTTAGCTACGAAAACGGCATTTTGCTTTGCATGTACAAAATATTCTATTTTAACAGTTCTGTCATTTTAAAAAAATGAAAGGCAGATACTTATATTGCTTATCAAATAAAAACATTAGATCACAGAATCCATAGATTAGATGTTCAAATGCTCTTACTACTGTAATTCACATGTAAAAATCTTTCATCCCTTTTCCCCGCTCCAAGTCACGGTTCCTACTTTCATGAAAATAGATTTTCCGTATCTGATCAAGTTATCTCCATATTATACAGTTTGGACAGTGGGCCACTCTTGAAAGCACTATCTTCAGAATCTGTACACCAAGGTTTGGTTTCTCTCTTCATCAGATTGTCATCCGATTGACCCCCATTGATCATTAATGGTTCTTTTCTTGCAAAACGTCCAATCAAGTCATTTTTATGGAACTAATTTTTTTTAGTTAAGTTTTTTGGCAGTATAGTTTATTCTGAGATATTTTTTTTTCTATCTCTAGAAAGTACTAGTAGATATTTACTGAAAGCAATCGATACTGTATAAATCTGTAATAATTTTAAATAATTGCATAAAGGTTATTATATGAATGTAGAAAGTATCAAAATTTCACAATGTTTCCCTATTCCTAGAGATGTTCCGTTTTGGTCTTTTCCTTTTCAATTTATTATTCCTTATTCCTTTTCTTACAAGAGTAACATTTCCTATTATAATGGGATAAGACAGTAAGTCTACGTCAGAAACTCGACCTTGCACATTCGAAGCCCTATCTCTTCTTTATCATATATCTATTGGTTTTAGCTTTTACCTTAAATTTTGTTGTAGGTGGTACGTTTAATAGTCACTTTGGCTTTTCATAATAGTAGCTCAGGTGTGAACATCTTATATTCGAGTTTTGGCTTGCCGTAATGGGGCTATGATTTTTGTTCATTGGGCGAAGGAAATTAGTAGAGCGCAGTATCAGGTTCGTGCGTGATACCTGAATCATAAATTCCGCCTCTAGTTTCAGAAATTAGATAAAATTTGTTCCGCAATTGCGGCTTCATATTAGGCAGTGTATGAGAAAATCGCTGACGTCGGTGAACTAATTTTCTCTATATTGAGCATCTGCCGTTCCTAACATTGTCATATTCTTCCTGTTGATGAATTTCGGACAATTTCCATCAATCACAATAATGTGTGTATTGTTCGTAGCCTCACGCGAGTCGTCTTTTTATACTTACATTTTCTAACCACGCCCTAATTGGATGGGTTTAGCCCAGCCCTCTCATTAGTTCCACCCACTTTTTGTTAATTGTTTATATTTATCAGAGAATAAATACGACAGTGCTACGGATAGGAGACGCTTATGGTAATTGAAAGGTTCAACAAAAGACTAGTAGAAACGTAGAATATTATTAGTGCAAAGATGTTTCCCCATGTTTTACAGATTTACAGAAACTTCATTAAATTTCCAGTGTACAAATTAATACTGTAAACGTTTTAATGAAATTATTTAACATAAATGTACGTCTAAAAGCTCTAAAAAATTGATATTTATTGAACGCGATCGAAACGATATAAAAAATGTGTAATAATTTTAAATAATTACGTGAAAACTATTAATATTATGTGTTATTATTATTATATGGTTGTAGAATGTAATAGTGGATAATTATGTAACTATATTTATTTTGATATAAAATAGGACTATGGAACGTTTTTGTGAAACATTAAAATTGTTGTTATTGGTCCAAACAATTTGTTATTTAAAAACCCCTGAACAGGCATTTCTCAATTAAAGATAAAAGCAGGAACAGCAGGCTTGAAGGATATGTCGGCAGTATGCTTTGAGGTGGATAGCACGTCACAGGTATTATGGACTGGAATGTGGGAATTGATAAGATGTTACGGGGGATCGATTGGCCAATTCTCGACGTGGCCCTTGGGATTGTTTTTTTTTTTTTACTGGAGGGAACTGTAAGATATTACATTTTTGCTTAATAAAAGTAATGCCATTAACCCGTGAAATTCGCTTCCTATTATAGCTGAGTTTGTGTTTCAGACGAAAAAATTCGTAGGAGTTTTTCATATCGTAATTAAATGACTTCTAACCTCAAATTTCATTTGTCGTAAAGAGTGTAGTAGGCCTATCCTCCCGATATCCTCTGCACGAGGCTGTTACCTTTATTTACCGTCCTTTATAACCTTCGAAGGTGATAATATACATGATCTCGTAGTTGCACTACATAGATCGTCTATGTGTTTTGGTTTTGTACTACACATTGTATGTTGGTTATTAACAAGAACAGAAATTGCTCAACATATTTTCGACTGACCTAAATTGAAATATTTTAAAGCCTCACCTAACCTGGTACAAAAATAGCCACTAATTGAATATGAAACCCGCAGGGGAGTGCGGACTAGCTGCACCTACGAGGGATTTGGCGTCCCTCGCGGTACCCTAGCCTAACACTACACCACTCACAAAAACATACACACACACATATACACACCAACACAATCTATACACATTTCAACACTTACATCTTCGCTTAGGGAATTTTGACTGGTCAGAACCGTTGCGCGTTGGGAGTGCTGAAAAGTCCAGAGCGTGACAAACTCTGGTCTGGGACGCTGATGTGAGCTTGCTCTGCCGAAGACGTAAGCGCGGTTTCTGGTCTACCAGCCGCTTCGGTCCTTGGTCAGGGAGTGTCCGCGGTGCATGGGTGTCGGAGCCTGTGCACAGTATTACGAGTTCTCGACTGATGCCCATCCAGTCGAGCTAAGGAGAAAAGCTATAGGCCTCAGAGTTCTGAGGATTGGAAATGATCTTAATGTGATCCAAGGGTGTACCCGTTCCTATAGTCTCGCCCGTAACGCTTGACACGATGGCTGGCAAAAAATATTTATGGATTCAAAAACCACGTCAAATATGACTAGTCTGAAGAGGACACGCCAGGATTCTCCTGACGATCTAACTTGTAAAGATTTGAGTAAAAAGTTGATGGTGGCAACGTCGCAGACATTGCCATCAGCAAAGTATTTAGTTGTTTCTAGTGCCGAAGAAGGGAAAGATCTTTCTAAAGTTTCTCCTTTCCTTATTAACAAGGCTATTACTGCCTGTGCTGGAGGTCCAGTAGCCTCTATTAAGAAACTTAGAAACGGAACAATGTTAGTTACGACTTCCACCGAGAGACAAACCTGTGCTCTATCTAAAATGACCTCTTTCTTTGATCAGGTCAAGGTATCTGTGGCTCCCCATAGATCCTTGAATTATTCAAAGGGGGTTATCACATGTAGGGATTTAATGTACCTTCCGGTTGATGAAATTAAATCCGAACTCTCGTCTCAGTCAGTTACGGACGTTGTCAATATAATGAAAATGGACAAAGGAGAAAAAGTAGCAACAGCTTCTTTTATCGTCACTTTTGGAAAGCCGGAAATACCCGAATACTTACATGCAGGTTACCAAAGGCTCTCAGTGAGACCATACGTGGCTAACCCTAGGCGCTGCTTCAAGTGCCAGCGATTTGGGCATATCAGCTCTACCTGTCACTTTGGGCCGATCCTACAACTGCCCTACTTTTAAGGAAGAGAAAGCTATCCTAGGCATCATGGCGAAAGACAAGCTGTCGTTTCCAGAGGCCAAAAAACTCTATAGATCTACTCAGCCAAAGGCAGACAGTAAGACTTATGCCGTTACTCTGACCGCTTCCAAATCGTCCTGTAACAACTGTGCCGAGCTGTCGAAAAAAATTGAAGTTCTAACTGAACAAGTTTCTCGCCTTTTGTCCATAGTCACGAATGGTCCGTCCTTGAATTTGGTACAACCTGCAGCAACGGATAATGTTTTACCTCGTGTACCTGTCCCTTCCACTGGGGGGATTGGAGCACGAAATAAGTCACTAAGCGAGCCTTGTGTTTCTGTGCAGAAGATATTATCAACGGGTAATAAACCTTCTGTGCAGAAGACGGAAAAATCCAAACCACGTAGACCAGTGTTACGACAGACCACATCGCCACCGTCGTTACCGGGCATTAAGAAAAATGCTAACAAAGGAGGGAATGTGAAAACCACTCCTCCTAAACCCAAATCTTCCTCAGATTCCATCCCTGAACGGGTGAATATGGAATCTGAAAAATGTAAGCCTGGGACGTCTAAAAACGTCCCAATCAAGAAAGGAGAAAGCACCAATGGGTGTCAGATCAATCCATTGCTGAGTTAATAAATGTCAACAATTAACAAATCAGTGATACAATGGAACGTCAACGGTGTTAGGAGTCACATAGAAGAACTTAAAGTACTCGTGCGAGATGTGTACCCTATGTTTGTATGTACAGGAGACACATCTCCACGAATCGCATAATTTCCATTTAAGGGAGTATTCAGTTTTTAGATCGGATTTCGTTACAGAAGATCGAGCTAGAGGTGGCGTAGCCATCCTAGCCCGTGACTGTATCGATGCTGTTTCTCTAAACTTAATAACTCCTTTACAAGCAGTAGCCGTTCAAACAGCTGTCCCCTATAAAATTACTGTGTGTTGTGTCTACTTGCCACCACATGAAAATCTTCAACACAGGGATTTAGTGAATTTGATAAGCCAGTTACCGACTCCGTTCTTATTGGTAGGAGATTTCAATGCCCACCATTTGTCTTGGGGATCTCCGACTAGCAACTCTCGAGGTGAACTTGTGGAGAGTGTGAGAACGGAACTGGACTTATGTCTGCTAAATGACGGTTCGCCTACCCATTTAGCAGCATCTACTGGTGGATGGACAGCTGTTGACCTATCGATCTGCAGCCCTCAATTAGCTACTAGATGCACATGGTCGGTACTCAATGATTTGTATGGAAGCGACCATGTGCCTATTAAGATCAGTTTATGTGACTCCCAACCCTGTTATGCTCGAAATTCCAGTTGGATTTTGCGAAAAGCCAACTGGGACTCCTACTCGAACTACCTTGTATCACTTGACATGGATTATCTGACACCCATTGGTGAAAATATAGAAAAGTTTACGAAAGCTATTTTAAATGCCGCTGAAAAGACCATTCCGAAAACCTCTGCGCATCCACGCCGACCGCCTGTGCCGTGGTGGAACGATGAATGCACAGAAATCCTCCGTTTACGACGAAGAGCTCTTAGGAAATTTAAACGACACCCAACAAATGGAAACCTTCAGGAATATAAAATACTCCGTGCGAAAGCACGGAGGATATTTAGGCTGAGTAGAAAGAACTCTTGGGAACAGTACATTAGCACAATTACAGCAACAACTCCGTCCTCCATAGTGTGGAGGAAACTAAAATCAGTTTGTGGTACTTCCACTCCGTTGCCAGCCATTGCGCTGAAGCAGCCGGATGGAAGAATAATCTCAAACCGTGATGATATTGCTAATGTACTTGGAAAATCATTTTCTAACTTTTCTGCTACTACAGCCTATAATAGATTATTCCAGATTTATAAACTGAAGGAAGAAGCAATACCGTTTACTGTTGGGTCGTCTGGGGACTCTCCTTTAAACACTCCTTTCTATATAGGGGAATTGGAGTCAGCTCTTCAGTCAACGAAGGACTCTGCACCAGGTCCTGATTCCATTGTGTACTCCATGCTGAAACATCTACCGTCATCTGCGAAACTTGTCCTCCTTCGAGTATACAATCGTTTATTCGAGGAGCGCTCTTTCCCCGATGCATGGTTAGAATCGACGGTAATTCCTCTTTTTAAGCCAGGTAAAGACAAAACCATTCCCAGTAGTTATAGACCTATATCCCTTACAAGCGTCTTATGCAAACTACTGGAGAAGATGGTCAACCGCCGTCTTGTCTGGTACCTAGAAACCAATGACCTTATTTGCAACGAACAGTGTGGTTTCAGGCAAGGACGATCATCCGTTGACCAATTGGTTTTGTTAGAATCCGCTATTCAAGATGCCTTTCTCTTGCGTCAAACACTCGTTGCTGTTTTCTTCGACCTTGAGAAGGCATACGATATGGCATGGAAAAGAGGAATTCTGAACACTCTGAAATCATGGGGTATACAAGGGAATATCCTAGCATTCATCGCTAACTTTCTTTCGAATAGATCTTTCCGCGTTCGTCTTGGAGGCACGTATTCAAACAGTTATAAACAGGAGAATGGTGTACCGCAGGGCAGCGTGCTGAGCGTCACGCTATTTGCCGTTGCAATAAACAGTATCACGAGTTATATACGATCTCCGGTTCACTGTTCACTCTTTGTAGATGACTTTTGTATATATGTGCCTGCTCGTAGTATGGCAACTGCGGAAAGATCTTTGCAGTTAGCAATAAGTAGATTAGAGGAATGGTCAAGAACTACAGGTTTTAAATTCTCTGCTTCGAAGACCCAGTGTGTAGCATTTAGTCGTCGTAGGCAACACCAGGAGCCGACCCTTTATCTTCATGGGGTTCAACTTCAAACCACGGATAGTGTTCGATTTCTAGGTCTTTTATTTGATAAAGAACTCTCATGGATCCCACATGTTCGTGATTTGAAGGTGAGATGCAATAAGAAATTGGATATGTTAAGAGTCCTTAGTGGTACGAATTGGGGAGCAGACAGAACTAGTATGCTTCGCTTTTATCGCGCGGTCGTTAGATCGCGCATTGATTATGGCTGTCAAGCCTATTCATCCGCACGACTTACAGTTCTAAAAACTCTCGATGCTGTCCACCACTCTGGACTTAGACTTGCTACTGGTGCATTTAGAACTAGCCCAATCCCTAGTCTTCTTGTCGAGGCTGGGGAACCCGCTCTTTCAAGACGACGTCAGATGCTACAAATATCTTATATATCTGGTCTTCGAAGCAAACCTAAACATCCGGCATTTAATGTAGTGTTTAATAACCGCTACGAACCTACTTATATTGCACGCGAACGTTCAACCGCCCCTTTCGGTACACGGACGTCGCGCATAATTGATAATCTAGAGTCGGAACTTCCTACTACGTTTGAACGATCGATGTGCTGTCTACCTCCATGGATAATAAAAACGCCCCGCTTCGATTTTTCACTGTCCAGTTTTATAAAAACCAATACTCCTAATGTGGTGTACCACCAAGAGTTTTTGGCAATATACAGATCCCACCAGTATAGTGAGATTATTTTCACTATACTGGATCTAAACTGGACCATGGCGTTGGGTGTGCGTTTTATGCGTCTGGACGTACCTACACTTACGGATTGCCCTCAGCTTGCAGTGTTTTCACGGCAGAACTATTTGCTATTTTTAAAGCTTTGACCGTCATTCAATCTGGATCTTCGCATTATCTTTTATGTTCGGATTCCAAAAGTGCTCTTCAGGCTCTTCAGGATGTTTTCTCTAGCAACCCTTTAGTTGGGGACATTTTGTGTGCTGTACACAGGCTTCAATTGGGGGGTGTGGGGGTAGCCTTCTGTTGGGTTCCTGGACATTGCGGAATACTTGGAAACACAAAAGCGGATGAAGCGGCGAAGAAAGCTACAAGTTTGGTGCCTATTACTCAACTAGTTATGGCATCTGATTATGTGTGTTTCGCGAAACATTTATTGCTCGCTGCTTGGAATGACGAGTGGCATACCGTGATTCAGAATAAGCTGAGGGATATTAAAGATACCGTCCGTCCATGGAGGTCTTCAATTCGTTCAAAACGTAGGGAGGAAGTGGTGGTTACACGCCTTCGCGTTGGCCACTCTTTTGCAACTCATGGATATTTGATGAGTCGTGAAGATCCACCAATATGCCAATATTGCGGTGACCTTTTTAATTTAAAAGGGAGTTTGAAGGTGGTACTAAGGGACGATGCCTCGGCCATTGACCGAGTCATCGCTTTCTTGCACCACTTGAAAATATTTTTTAAAATTTAATACATAAATATATATATTTTTTAAAATTTTATTTATACATATAATTCTCTGTGTTTCTTTTATTTATTTTAATTAAATTTATTTTCTGTTCTTGTTATTGTTATTGAGATTTATTTATTGGTAAATTGTTACCTATTATTGTTTTACATATTATTTATTTACTGTTATATTGTTCTTTGTTGTTATTTTGTTATTTAGTTTTTAAGAATTTTTTCATTGTTATATTATTGTTTTTTGTTTTTTATTGTTGGTGTTTTATTTTGTTTAGTAATTTTTGTTGTATTTATTTATTTGTTTATTTATTAATTTATTTGATTTTATTTAAAACATCGCGTTCTGTGTTAGATTTTGTTTGGCAATGATAACCTCCATTGGTTTTTCGCCAGGAAAAAAAAAAAAAATTGAATATGAATAACAACAGAATTCAAATTTTTTAGGACAATACAATTCATCTTTTAGTTTTTGTTTTGAGATGATTGGTAAGGTAAAACAATAGGCTATAGGCCTACAGCATAATGGTATTCCCCGCATTTTACATTCTATGCAGAAATTTTAATTAAATAATACTGACGTTCTGAATTAATGATATGTTTATTTTCATGCAATTTTCGTTGTATTTTTTATCGGCAGATTAAATCAAATCTGATAATTTTAGAAACAGTTGTTGGTTTCAAATAAAACCTTATTATGCCCACGATTATTTTGTCAGACTGTTTTAACGTTTAAAATCACTTATATATTTCAGCTACGAAGTACAATTTATAGATTCTATAACTAACACAGCAAATAGGTGGTTTATATTTCTTTATTTTTAGTTTTGAAAACCGTCCAACCTTGTATTATCATTGAAATTGTATTCTTTATGGCAGTTCTTTATGGTATCAGATTAAAACGAAGGACATCCTAGTTGGAACTGATTTTGCCCTTAACACATAGCAATCACTACAGAGATGTTGGTACTGTACTATGAAACATATCCAATACCTGTGTTTTATTTGCTCAGAGTCGTTCTTTCTGCAGTTTACTGTTGTACGCGATTTCTAAACGTACTCAATATATGATTTATGTTTCTAGTAAAAAGGTTCAATTCAAAGACAAAAATTTTTTTAAAGGTTTATTTTCATTAATAAATTGTGTATGATAATAAATTCCAGTAAAATGAGTTGGGCTACTTCCAATTTTATTACGCAAAGATGCTATGATACGGTAACTGAAAAAAGTAAGGAATGGTTTAGTAACGCTAAAAGGAATGTATTTAGGTTTTCTAGTGCAATTTGAAATTTCCTGTAAGTGGAGCTAGAACATCCACACATTTATACTTCTGTACAAACAAGAATTTTCTAAAAAGTAAAACTCTTGACTTTACGAGGCGGTTAGTGTTGGGTTTTACAATAACATAAACGACATAATTGTTATGGTATTTAAAATTAAATAAATTATATTGAACTTTAAAATAATTCAAACCCCTGAATGATGGGAAAGGTTCAGTAGAAGTGTACATGTGCTACATTGTAGAATGGATACTTGGGTGTTCAAGATAACGAAGAAATGGATATTTAATTGTTCTACAGTATATGTGTAAAAATTATTTTGGGTTTTCAATAACTCTTTCACATTAAATCCTGTTTTGTTTAGATGACAAAATATATTGTTTTGTAAATTAAGAATCATCTCCCCATCCATTGTGTTCGTAATGGAAGAGGGATTTATTCCTGATTCTCGCGGGGGAAAGAGTTTATCGTTTTAGTAGTGAATTATAATCCCTCTGGGCTTTGTTTTCTGTTGTATGCCAGAAATAGGTTTACTGTGTTCCACATACGTGCAACACTGCCTGAGAATTAACGTTTAGTTGAATTGTTTAGTTCTCTAAATATTTAAATTTTACATGTACTAGCGGTCTCTATTTGCCTGTAGTATTGGTTCTGCGGTAAAGTTTTATATTCTTGCTGTTTCTTGTTTTACATAATAATGAAATAACATTTTGTTATTTGAAATATAATTCGTTTTTTAACAGTATGTATCGTAACAAACATATTTGTAGATGAAGTAAAACATTTCAGCGAGCCCAGCGGGTTTTTGATTATTTCAAGCTACCAATAATTCGATTTTTGATTAAAGTTAAGGAAAGAATTGAGTAAAATACACAGGATTAAGAATTTCTGTCTATAATTTAGGACACATGGATCACGTTAGTCTTTCTTACTGCCTTAAGTACACCAAGAGGAAATCTGAAGTAGTTTGCAAGATTGACGTAGGCCTAGAGAAAATCTAAAGTAGTTTTCTTGCCTGTAGTAGACCTAGATGAGAGTGAAGTAGTAGCTTTTTTAAAGTAGACTTAGGAGCGAGCCTGAAGTAGACCTAGAGAAAATCTAAAGTAGTTTGCTTGCCTGTAGTAGACCTAGATGAGAGTGAAGTAGTAGTTTGTTTAAAGTAGACTTAGGAGCCAGCCTGAAGTAGACCTAGAGAAAATCTAAAGTAGTTTGCTTGCCTGTAGTAGACCTAGATGAGAGTGAAGTAGTAGTTTGTTTAAAGTAGACTTAGGAGCCAGCCTGAAGTATACCTAGAGGAAATCTGAAGTAATATGCTAGGCTGAAGTACACCTAAAGAAAATCTGAAGTAGTTTGCTTGCTTGAAGTAGACCTAGAGAAAATCTAAAGTAGTTTTAAAGGCTGAAGTAGACCTATAGAGAATCTAAAGTAGTTTGCTTGCCTGTAGTAGACCTAAATGAGAGTGAAGTAGTTGCTTTTTCAAGGTAGACTTAGAAGCCACCCTGAAGTAGTTTGAAAGTCTGAAGTAAACCTAGAGAAAATCTAAAGTAGTTTGTCTGAAGTAGCTCTGGTTGCGGGGATGAATTAGTTTACTTGTCTGATTTAGACTTATTATTTGTCCAAACAGCCGTGCGCCCTGAAGGATGACAGCGACCCTCGCTCCACCACACTTTCACCCTGTGAGACACACTCACACGCGCGGCCCTGCCTACCTGCCGCTAATGGTTCTTCTATGAATCACCAACTAGTCCTTGTACTACAAAATCAATTTTTTTAACAGTTAACTTTACTTAATTTGTACTCTAATAACTAAATTCTAAATATTATTCCTCGCAAAATGAGTCCAAACACGGTACAATTGTGACAACTCTGAGCGGTTTTAGAAATAATAATACAGATCCTGGCATATTAACTTAGTTAATAAATATAGCCAAGGACCTCAACACGTCAGCAGGCTATACTGTAACTTATTGCTAATTTATTGTACAGAAATTGATATTAGTTGCAACTAATAAAAACAGCTTTCGTATAGAATCATATATTGACAGTTTCATTTGGAAATGAGTTCAATTTAACCTCTAAATAACCTCAAAATGAAGACGAAAACAGCTGTTAGCGTCTATCTATCGCCATGTTTGCCTTTCCAAAACAATAATGCAATTGTATAAAAAGAGGAAAACAAATTTTATTGCGTTGAAAATAGATGCTATTGAGAACTATAGATAGGGTGAAAGTGTTACGCATTGTTGGAAAGTGATGGGGTTATGATACAGCTATGTTATTGCTACTCTGTTACTTCATAAGAAGTTATACTTCGAAACGAAAAAAACCTGAAGTCTCTTGACTTTAACAAACGTTCTCTGTCTGGATCAGTTGTAAATTCTGTATTTCTGTAGCTGAGTTCTCGTAGTTCCCAAAAGCAGGCCTGAGTATGAGGGGCCAACTTCTGACGTGGTTCACAGAACCTTGCGTTAACCTCCGTGCGTGAGTCTCATTTTACGGTCGGTTGTAAAGTAATCAGTAAGAGTTCTGGTTACCTATTTTAGAACTGGGGTAGTAATTATCCAAACACGGGTAGTAGGTTAGCAATGAAAAAATAAATGAAGAACATTTGAAATGATTTACCTTCATGCTAAGTTGTCAAGCAGGACGCATGGAGATCGACTGACGTCAGTTGGCTTACCCGATCCAACTTGCGTACAGAACTTTCGAGTGGTCTGTGCAAAAGCTTTCAGTTCTCCATTGTTGTAAAATGGTGGACTTTAAAAAGTCTTGAATTTAATTCTTAATAGAGTCAGGAACTATTTATTTTACGTGAGATACTAGCTTAAGAAGAAGTAATGAAGTCGTGGCTACTCGTGAGAAATTTCCTTTGAGCCATCGAAGGCTCATCAAAAAATCGTGCTACAATGACAATGTCGAGTACTTGTTTTGACTTTTCTTAACTATACTTGTTTTGAGATAAAACAAAACAGATCATCGTCATAAGCAAAAAACTGTTGCAAAAGCATTCTGAATCTACAAATCAGTACTTGAGAAATTGTATTGCTTCCAAGAACTCTGGTAAAAAAATTAAATTTCTTCGGGAAAAGAAATGTATTTGTCGGTAGTACGATTTTACTTGTAAGTTCTGTTTGTACAATTTTTCTATGAAAAATCTTTTAAAACCTTAATATTATTTTTTTATAATTATTAATTTTGCTTTGGAAGCGAGTAATTTCTAATGTTACCGGTGTAAATAAGGAAGGCACTTATATCAATTAAATGAAGCGTTTGATTCAAAATGTGCTGTGATTAATCCTTGTACTCTCGATGTATTTTTGTAGTAATTAAAACCTAAAATTGAAAAGAAATACGCCGGTAACTATCTATTGTGTGATATATTCGTCTGAAATATGACCGTCCATTTGCAATGGGAAATACGAACCAGAGCCATTGAATTTTAAGACAAGGGGGTTGGCCTTAAGAGAGACCTGACATATAACTGTAATAATTCACCTGCGTTTAACTGAAGAAGACGTGCGTCAATTCTTTGTTCATTTGGTAGATTGTGTCCATTAATTTGATCAAGTACGAGCGCTGTCAATATGAGGCTAAGTTTACAATTGCGACTTTTGTAGTCGGACGCTCAGTATGAAAAGACGCTACATTTATAGGCAGGCTGTAAGGAGAAGGCGGTCAACCTCTCCGCGCCAGCGTCAGACGAGAAAACGCATCTCCAACGTCAGACGCTGGTTGTATGGCGCAGGTACATTTGACGCTGCTTATACATTGCGTTCCCACAGAACTTAATAGCATCTTTCCAGTGCTTGCAGAGCGGTAGGAATATTTTAGACATGGCTACATTTGCGACTTGGACGCTTTGCGTTCAAAAAAAAAGCTGCTACACGTGTTCTAATATGGCCCCTATCAGATGATTTTTGAATCCGCTCTTTTTCAAGCTGAGTGTCCAGCTTCTTGAAACGCAAGTGTGGCACTCGACTATAGGTCAATATGCACTTTACAATATTAACGTAAATAATACGTTATACATGTTTAGTTTGTTGTATTCAGGAAACTCTTACTTCTTACTTCTTACTTCTTATTACGAGCTTCCAAGGTTGGCCTCGATGGCTCGATGTCTCCTATACACACACTCTGCCAATGGCCAGAAACAACTTTCTTTCAAGATTCTGTCCAGGGTACATTCCCGTCCTAGTTGCTTTATCAAGGGACTCCTTGTTGCTGCTGTTACAGGACACTTCAAAAGTATGTGCTCTAATGTTTCCTCTTCTTGCTTGAAGAGTTTCCTCTTCAGGAAACTCTAGTTGCAGCCATATTCAACATTCAAATTACTCTTCTCCCTTACGTAGAGAGAGAGAGAGAGAATGAGAGAGAGAATTTAATTAAAGAATAAATATATCATAAAATAAAAAGCAATAATATTAACGAATTAAAAAAAATAAATTTAAAGTTAGTTATTAAATAATTACTTATGAAATAAATTTAATTAACATACCTCTAAAGCTACTGCTTGACACACCTCCGTAAGAGAAATGATCAACACCAAACCTTTCAAAATAAAATAGGAGAAAAGAACCATTTGTCGGCTCTCGAGTTTTGTGATTTCTGCGTCCAAGCTTTGAAGCACAGCCAGCAGAGATAGAGATGCTTCTGAGACTCTATACATTTGCCCAAATTCAATAAATTTAACAAAATTTTTGACCTTATTAAGATATTTACACCTACTGAATTGCGTTACGGTATCAGATTCAAACCTCCATCTCTGCAATTTAAGATTTAAACACACACAACTACATGGAGGGGTGAACTGGAGTATCTGACTCCTCGTGCAGAATGACTTGAACCTACTCTTGGGTATGGCAGTGGTTAACCAGGATTTACAGTTGAGAGATTGGCTAGTGCCAGTGTGTTTAGAAATATGAGAGGTATTTCGTGTCCATTGCATTTTTAAAAATATCCTTTTGTATATAAATGAACAGACCTGAGAGAATTAATGTCACTTTCTCAGTCAGATACTATTAATGCCGGATTGTTGCCTATCTGGAAGCTAGTAGGTGGTGATAACTAAGTTATCGTTGTAAATGCAGAAATGTGAATGACTCTGTAGGAGAGGAGTGTTACTGGTCTTCAAAGATGTCAGATGAAGATGCTTCAGAAAGTAACCATATTCCACATTCTTACAAACTGAGTAGTAAATGCCCTAGCGACAGATTAACAGCAACTGTTTTCGAAATACAGTTGTAGGAAATTTAGGATTCTGGTTCTGTGCCTTTCTTCACATAGTCATTTGAATTGCTTTTTTCCTTTTATCATAATTCCTTTCACTTGTTCATGATATTTCCACGTTCTTTCGCTCTATAGTTTCAAGATTAGCTGTGTTTATCTTAAATGTTATTGTTGTTGATTAAACTGTTATAGTTATAATTAGACTATATAAATTTGCTTTTTTGCCTTATTTAAAAACACCTTTTTAAAAATAATGTATTTGAGCAATTTTCAAGTCATAGTAATTTGGGCAGAAATAAGAAAATGAGTGTTGTTTTAAATGTACTAATAATGTATAATAACGACTGTTGACTGTCATAGGTTTAAGGTAATTGTTTGAGGTAAGAAGACTTTGTTTTATTTAAATAGGTTTTTTTTTAATTGTTATTTTTATACGCGAAATGTAGGTTAAAAGGCGGTTATATTTTGGACAAATAATGACTTAGTTTAATAAAAACACGTGTATTTCTCGTAAACTTGTATATAATAGTTTTGCTTCTAAAAGGTAAAACTGTCATAAGGAGCTGAGCAAGCGAAGTTTGCATTAGAACACGTGGTGCCTGGTGGATCGATCCCGGACCGGCGCGCAGCTTCCCTGGTCCAGACTCAGTCTGTGTCCTTCTGCTGAGAGAGTAGCACCGCGCTTCAGCTTGTAGAGAGCTCAGTAGTAGCTGTAGTGTAGTGTGTGTTGTGTGTGTGACTTAGTGACACATATTTCCTTACCTTTAGATATTGGCTGTAGGTTACTATTACTTCTTGGACAACACCAATTAGAAAGTTTCGGAACATATTAAAACCTTCCATCTATTTAATGATTTGGTTATGTTACGCAATAGCCTAATAAATATTCATTATAGATTCGCACTTTTAAATCAAGATGATTTTACTATAATATTTACAGATTTTTCACCAATTTTATGATTTCGTTATGAAGAATTTGTAGAAGCTCTTGAATTTTGGAAATTTTTTAAACTTAGGTTTTTATCTATAATTGAACCCAAATGGTGATTGAAAATATAGGAATTTAAAATTTTGTTGATTTTAAAGGCATTTAAAAATGTAAAATTAAACCTTAATTTAGAAACTGCAAATCGTAATAAAATTATTAGGATTGTTATATTAAAAAAGAGCCTCCTATTAGCCGTAAAATTGTCGTTCTTGAGCCCAGAAGGAGAAAAAACTGGAATCTCTTTGTTTTATAACAATATGTTCGGTCGTTAGTTAGATTGAATATAACAGAATTACAAAAAAAAGCATGAATTACATTGTGCATTTAAGGCCTCTAATAGAAGGGAAAAGAGGACATTAGAAATAATGTTGCAATAGCTTATGGAAGTGGTAAAAAAAATAGAGCAGAAGATAAAATTGTTTACCCCTTTCGGGATTTGAAAAGCAATTACGGTGAAATCGCATAGTTTTTCAAAACCAGAACTGATAAGCAAATTAAACTATTAAAAAAACTTTAAAAAAATTTTTAACTGAATAAATCGACTTTGCAATGAAATCAATCCTACTATAATGACCTGTATCTTTGAATTTTGCTACATTATGTTTAATACAATACTTTGACGAAGGTAGTAAACAATAGACTGGTTTTTGTCTTTCCGATAACTCCACTGCTGAAATCCATAGCACCAGAAACCAGAAAGGCGATATGCAACAAGTTTCATTTATTTTATTATGAAAGTATGCCAATGATGTTTAAGATTTTTTAAAGATAACTTTTTGTACATTAGAAATTGCCTTAAGCATAAAGGGTTAACATATTTATAAATGTGTTATATTTTTTTAAAGCGTAGCAGTAGGCCTACATAAAGATGGCCATAATCGGATGGGTGGGGATATGGGAGGGATACACGGTGGGGTTGAGGTAGAGAGATAATTGTCCCTACAACTTTGGGAAAGGGATATTGTTTACTCGTGTTGCCAGTGTTTTTACTTAGTAAAACTTTTTTTTCTCAAGTCTCCGAGAAGCGTCTCCCAAGTTACACCCTAGGTTAATTTGGTGAGGGTAAATTTTAAAAAACTGTAACCATTGAAAGTTAATTGCTGGCATGTATTTTTATAAAATGATGTGCTAGAATTTTTTAGAAAAATGAGCGGTATCAAATTAAAGATGGATTGAAAGCAACAATTTTCCAAAGTTGTGTGTAACATTTTTACAGCCTAGGTATGATTTCACGACTAATGTGGATATTATATTAAAAGTGTCTTATTTTTTGAAAATTTGTTTAAAATTATTTAAATTATTTTTTAAAATTTTCCATGAATGACTTGGTTTGCCAAAAATAAACGATTAGCTTGTTTAAAAAGCAACGAGGTTGGTTAGAATGCGTCAGAGGAGGTGTAGTGTCTATAAAGAATTGGTTGGCAATGCTCATGATACTTAAGTGTGAGTTTACATAATAGAACAGTTTTATGGAACACATTTAAAATGCCATTGTTATATTTCATTCATGCCACACATTTCCCTCTACTCAAAAGGAAGGCAATGATTTTACCATGTAAGAAAACATTACTAAGTAACTCTTTTTGCCTTAAAAAGAGATAAAATATGCCGTAGAGTTTTAAAAAAAAGCTTGCAGATTTTTATTTTAAATATATAATAAAATTAAGATCTAATTGAAGCGCCTTGATAAATAAATTTAAATTAATTTTGAAATATCAAAAAACACCATAGAAGAAATACAACATTTAAATTTTATAATAGTCAAGAATCAATTTAAATTTTATTCCGTGTATTATTTCACCAAAACATTTTCTGCATTGCCTTTGTATATGTTTTCTAAGTAAACTTACTTCAGGAAATAATATTTTTTAACTATGCTCGTAAAGGTTAAACCGCGAGGATGCATGCATGCCCAGCCAATCTGTGTTTGGCACACTTGTGCAATTAGCCAGCATCTTCATGTTGGTCGATAAGGCTTCAATGCAAGTGGATCCCTGCTCGTTAGAGTATAGGGAACAAGTAGTCTGCTTTGGTTTTATACAAGTACATTTTTAGTTTTAGAACTGTGAAAACTAAATGAGGTTAGTTTATTTTAAACAATTTAAAATTGAATTTATTGGCTACTTTGTGAAAACAAGATTTAAAGCTGCGATTAAAACATGAAATTAAATGGAATTTCTTACTATAAAAATCTAATGTAGCTGTATAAAAATATAACTCGTTTATTATCAAGGAATAGTGTTGTCCGGTTTAGCTCTAAACTCGATGTACAACATATTAGTCTACAATAAAATTGTTAGAATCTGTTTTTCCCTTTTGGCCTTGAAAATGTCATAACCAATAAAAGTTTCAACTGAATGTAAATTTCATACTTTAACCGAAATTAACGGTAACGTCCGGCAAGGAACTATGCTAATATGATCCATCTATATTTTACCTATTCGTTAACTAAGCTATTTTTTTAGCTTTCATTTCCAAATTTTACTTATTGACCAGCATTTTTCCAAATCAGATTTATTTTAGTAGAAATTATTTTACTCACTGATTAACTATAAAAAAAAGCCAAATATAGAAATTGGACAGTAAATACAGGTAGACTTTTATACCCATAAAAATTGCTGAATATAGGATCCGATAGAGCTTGCTTATGGGACCTGCTCCGCCGCTCAACCTGGCCTATTTCCAAACGTTTGATCTAAGGACTCAAAAGCAACTCGGAAATTTCGGCTACTGAACGGATCCTTTAGATTTCATAATTAGGTGCCTTACACACTAGGATATTCAGCTGCATACTAAAATTCTCTTAGTAAACTGTACAGAATGGCCCGGGAAAAAACCTATTGTTTGACTATCTAAATTTAAACTCAATATAGAACTCTTATAAATAATAAATACTTTTTATTCATCCACTAAAGTTCAAATACATTTGTTCAAACTTGTAGTGGATGAAAATTGATGTTAATATAGTTTTTTCAATAATAATTCTTAGTTACATTTAAAGAATTAATTTTAGTTTTATATGGGAGAAAGCTTCCCGCAAAAGGGGCAAGGTATGCAATATAGTTATTTCGTCCCATTTGGGTTAAAATATGTGATAACACATGATTTCATAAAACAACTTATTTTATATTATAGGTTATGTGGTAAAACAACTGTTTATAGGTTCTGTTACTTTATTTATAATAATTTTAATTGTTTATTGAAATTTAACTTAACTAAAATTTCTGTGTTGACCTATGTAGGAATTGACTTTAAAATAGTTTTATTTATATTACTGGTTTTAAAGTAGTTTAGTAAAACACATTTTCAATTAAAATAATTAAAAGTTCTGAAAAAATAATCTGTTTATATTTGACTTCAGTTTTACGTAAGCATTTAAGCAATTCCTTTTCAATCAATTTGAAGGTTTTACTGAGTCGTGTAATTTTACTGTTGTGTATTATTTGTCATTTTCGTGTTTTGACTTTTTACATTATAATGTAAACATGCATTCTCTCTTGTTCTTCATACTCAACTATTATATTTTAAAATTAATTACGTAATTAAAGTTTCGGTAAAATTTCCTGCATTATTATTAGCAACCCTCCTCCTCCTTATGGACCATTTCAAACCCAAATACGTCTGTATCTATATTGCATTAAAATTACAAAAATGCTTTCAACCGTCGTACTAATTATAAATCGAGTTAAAGCTGATATTTATATAACACCTACATAAACTGTACCACATAAGCTGTACTAAAATCAAGCATTTTAAATATAAACATAATCTGAATAATGACAGTAGTGATGATAATACAAGAAAAACGTTGAATCTGTGGTAAAAGCATGCATGCCTAAATGCATTTAAAAACTACTGACGTTTTGACAAAATAAATATCAGGCTCATTTTTTATCCTAGCATTAAACAACCCCCGTTACGACGTGATATACTAGGAGGCAATGTGGAAAATGAGGGGCATAGTGAAAATGTTGCCAAAACGTGATAGTTTTAAGTTATTTTCGAAATTAACTAACAACTTAATTCAAAGTACACAATTTACTTCAATAACTCAGTAATTTGAAAATTAATATTCCAAAAAAAAATTGTTTGTATTTTTTGGTTGTTCAAAAGGTTCATTTTTTCTTAATTAATCGTTTTCTATTTTGAACTATATCTGCTGAATTGAGGAGCGAGATTATATTGTTTTGTGTTACCAATTAGTGCACCAAGTAGAATTGAACATTTATTATTTCCGTTAACGGAAGCGAATTGTTCTGGGATGGAAATTAGGGATTAAGAGAGAAGTCAGCAGGGGCGATAAAATCTGGTCACTTAACCTAATAATAGGGTTATTAGGCTTACTCTTTCCTTTAGAATGTTATTTTCAACCTGACGAGACTATTCCCTTATCATTTTTTGTTCTTTGACGTTTTATTTTATTGCCATTAATATATATTTCGGTTTTTGCACAAACTATATTTCAACCCGAAATAAAAGATAGTTGTATTTAATTAGAACATTCTAAGGTATTAGACAGTTTTTGTTGAACGTTTTTCTTTTTTTAAGCTTTACCTTTAACGAGACTGTACAAAGCTAAGTAGTAAACAATGATTTTCCGAATTTGTTACATTGACGTTCCACCTAAAAGGATCGTTTAAGGGTATACATTGTCCCCAGCTTGGAGGTTTTACATTTTGATATATTTAGCAATTGAATCTAAAATTAGGATCTTTAAAATGAAAGTCTATAATTTGATACCCTACCATTCACAATAGGTAATAATTGTCCAGTGTGTTTTCAGTTCTGGTTTTGAGTCCAATATGAGCAAAAGAATATTTTTTATTAAATAATAAGAACAAAGATTTTTTATTAATAAATAATAAGAACATAAAAATATATAATACTGTTTAATTCATGAAAGAAGAGCTTTCAGCTTGAATTTAGTTCTAGAGGGTGCCTAGTGTTTTAGTAAACATATAATTTCATCAGAAGGGGAAATAACCAACCGTCCCTCACGTGCATCCATCCACTCTGTATCTTTCTTGTTATTATGTCGTAATGAATATCTCCCACTATGGAAACTGCATTATTTTTTAAATACAATATGACCTGAATTTTTAACACGGAAACTTTTGCTTATTAAAATGGCGTATACAAAATAGCTATAGTCTGCTATGGTATATATAAACTGTGTATTTTCTGCTTTACTCAACCTATTTTTTGTTGTCCCTTTCGGATTATCCTAATAACTGAATTGTATATGAAATTGATCGTCCCTTAAAAGAGGTAATTTTTATATAGTCAAGTTGTAAAAAGAGATTCGAAAAATGTAAGATCAGTTGTATATACAGTTCAGCAAATGGAGATGATCCTAAAGAAGATATTACATTAACAGGTTGGGTAAAGCGGTAAATAATGCACTCAGCATGTTGATGTTTATTAATTATGAGTTTATTGCCATTAGTCAGGTCGCACATTTCAGGCTGACACTATTATTGAACTCATTAATTTCAGTTTACTTTTAGCAGTGCTTGGTAGTGAATGTGTAGTGTATAAGTGTAATGGCAACTTATAGAAGGAACAAGAGGAGACTCAGCCTTTCCAGGACAAGGATAGACAACGAGTGTTCTATCAATAACAATGGCCTAATCACGACCACACAGTAAGTTTGTTGTGTAGTTGTAGTAATCGACCGTTTGTCGCTGTGGTCACTAGATACCGCTGGAGAAATTGAGCAGCCGAGGCAATGATTTTGTATTGCACGTTTCATTATGGGTTTCCTCAGAAATTGTTTTTCGGAAATGGACGCATAGTGGAGTTTGTTGGAGAAATTGAGCAGCCGAGGCAATGATTTTGTATAGCACGTTTCGTTATGGGTTTCCTCAGAAATTTTTTTTCGGAAATGGACGCATAGTGGAGCTCGTTGGAAAAATTGAGCAGCCGAGGCAATGATTTTGTATTGCACGTTTCATTATGGGTTTCCTCAGAAATGTTTTTTTTCGGAAATAAACGCATAGTGGAGCTCGTTGGAAAAATTGAGCAGCCGAGGCAATGATTTTGTATTGCACGTTTCATTATGGGTTTCCTCAGAAATGTTTTTTTTTCGGAAATGGACGCATAGTGGAGCTTCAATATTTGTTGTAGACAAAATTATTTGATCGGTTTTTGTTTAACGCACCTAGAACATTCGGTTCCAAATTTAGATTATAGACAACAAAAATTTTCTATTTAGTTATATCTAGTTATTTATTGTAAGCCTACTGATAACAGAAAAGTTACCCGCGTTTTGGGGGGCTGTGAACACAGAGATCAAGTTCATAATGCATTTGTATCATCTGATAGTTATCCGAATGGGGAGAAATTAAAATATAATGATTTCTATAAAGAATTGTAGCGTTACAGTTTTGGGATATTAAGACATATATTATTTCGCGATAGCAACTCGAGAGTAAGTTTTTATTAAAATGGCATTTTGTGAAATATTTCGGTCGTCCACTGATATTAAATACTATGTGAAACGTTTGCTTTACCTCACTAGTCAAAAAAGCGATGAAGTTATCCTTGGATCCCTGTCAGCATTTGTTATTAAAAAAAAAAAACTGTAATAACTCAGCATGTAAAAAAAAAACTCGTACACAATTTCCAGTGTATACTGATTTAAGCGGGATTTATACTGATTTTGTGTGCACATTGTCGTTGACAATCAAAGCAATATTTGAATGTCAGGTTATATGTTCCTGATCCATTTCCATGGAAATAAAAGTAATGCATTGAAAAGAAGTGTTCTGTGGTAGAATTGCGAGCTCTTGCAGTAGAGTTTCCCAGCTCCTGTAACTATACTAACAATCGGAAATAATTCGTATATTTGGGCGGTACAGAGCAAAAATTAAGGGTTAAAAACTTCAACAAATTATTAAACATATTTACGAGTAGTAAAAATTTAGTTCTTGAATGTTCTCGAATAAAACAATAGAGTTGAAGAATTAAAATCTATAAATGTACCGCATTCATTTACTTACATTGTTTGAAACTGTACACATATTCTTGCTCCTGACATTAATGATTGGTATAAAGCGCTTCCAAGTAAATCTGGGCAAACACGATATTTTAGATAAGTTTAGTACCTAATCTACCATAGAAGTATGAGTCATTCGTATCGTTTCTACAAGTGAATCGCGCCATTTACATTAATATCGCGTTTCATTTACTATAACACTGTAACAGACTTTTGTTATCTTGTCTGTTTAATGCACTTTCCGATACAGTCATTTCATTTCCTTTGCCTTGTACAGTAAACGTAAACACAAAAGTGATTTTGCTTTTGAATTTTTTTTTTAATTTTTAAAAATAATTATTCTATTTATATCATCACAGTAACTTATGAGAGATGAGGAGTTGCCTTACTTCAGGGCATACAGTTTTAAGTGAACTAATATGACCTGAACTACACGTAGAGTCGACCTGGCGACATACATTAATCAGCGCTACCGACCCTCAGTACCTTTAAGTTAGTAGTCAAGTAGTCTTCCCACTTAACATTTTGGTTGCCTTAACGATAGGTCTATAGTTTACAAATTCATTAAACTGTAATTAAAACTGTAAGTATTATTACTTAAGTTCTCTTAATTCGGAAGAGCGAGTAGCCATATGAATAGGAGGGAGAAAGTCCTTACTCGAGTGGAGTAAGGCTAGCCTAATCCAACTCATCATTCCTTTGTTAAATCCAATAGAGTTACGTTCTTGCAGGGGTTCTGAGGAAGGGAGGGAGTAAATTATAAGACCATATTAGACTAAATAATTATTTATTAATTCATACATTTGTATGGCCCAAGAAACGTATAATCATTTATAAAAGCTTCCAAACAATGTCTAATTAGATCTAATAATAACTACTGAGTTCGCCAATAGTCTATTTACTCTTAACACCCACTAAACTGGTCACTCTTGTCATAAAGGTTTTATTCTCTTAACTACATTACAAACACTGACTTCCTCCACTCTTAACAACCGTTATTATGTATGGACTTAGCACTTCTAGCAATTTCTAGCCGCGTCACTACCTGGAAAGCTCTAGGCTTTACCAGAAAGGTGTGGCCGTTGTGTCTGCTTAAGAGTGAAAGGACTTTTAAATTTGTCAAGCCGTGTGCCATAAATTACGAGGGAGAGACTTGTCCGTTAGTATAGGTTACCACTCGTGCAGAAATCTTCCGCTTTAGAAGTAGTGACACTTGTTTAAAGTAACAATTGTTTAAACAACTTGACCGATAAAAACGTTTGAACAAAATATTTTTTTTAAAAAATAGTAAAAGCTTCGAAACTAGTGCAAAGTATATAACTTCGATAATAAAACGGAAAAACAAATCTGTAACTTTAAATGTAGATTCTGTAAGTCGGAACGCGTAGTGACTGAGCCGGCTTTTGCCACTTGTAGCTAGCGTATATTTACCGCGGTGTTGCTTTCCATACTGAATATCTTTACATCAAATTTACATTTAAAGACAAATGTATATGCTACATAGCTTTAATGTAGATTTGTATAAGTGAGAAAACTAAGTTATCTAGGTATTTATCGTTACTATATTTCGAATTGAATATACAAGAGCGATAAGTAGATGAATAGATATGAATATAATAAATGTAAACGTTCATGTTTTTAAGAAGTTTTTGTCCGTTTTTGGGATAGTCTCTGTGTCTAGTAAGTTATATCCCTGTTTTATGCGATGCTAAAAATGGCTTTTCATATGCCTACAAAATTATAGAAATCAAAAACATAGATAAATCATATGTTAAATCTAAGTTAGAAATAATGACGTTTTACTAGACTCATATTCTTTTAGATTAAAAAAAGAATAAAATATAGATTTTAAAAAAATAATAGGCTATGTTATAAGATTCATACATTACAATCTATCTCAACCACAGTATCCTTAAAATTTCTATATTGATTGAAAATGGCCTTTCCAGATTACTATACTGAGTGTTTTTTACTTTTTTCCTAAAAACCTGTTTAATCGATGTCGACATTGATATTATTGCAAGAAAATTCTGTAAAGGTTCAAGTTCACTACTAAGTGTGGTATGTTTTGGTTTTACAGGACATTTTATAATAATTTTTGTTGGAAATAACTCCCGGCACCGCAGGTTTTACATAACCGTATAAAATTACAGGAAACATACTTATTTACTTACTAGCCAACGCCCACTCTTGGCATTTCTGCCATTTGGTGACGCGCTGACCAGTAAATCATGGAGAGTTGTTCCTCAGGTCTGAGCCATTCCACCTGTTGTCTGACATGTTCCAGAGCAGGGCATGCTTGGAGATGGCCTGCATCAAAAAGATTGAAGGAGCACAGAGGGCACTCGGGGCTGTCCAGGATACCTATACGGTGGAGGTGAGCAGGTAGGAGGTCATGTCCGGTGAGGGTGCGGAACGCTGAAACAGCTATGAAGCGGTTCAGGATAGTAGTCCGGTTCGGATTTTGATAGTTTCTCCCAGGTTTTTCCGGTGGTAGCCTCTTGGTACACAACTTTCATTTTGACAGTTTACACCTAGACCTAGACAATTACAGGAAATATGAATGCTGCTTTTAAACGCGCTTTGTAATTCTACCGAACACGTGTTTTTATAATGTAAATGTGAATGCACAACTGTAAACACTGAACAAGGATACATCACTGATAAGGGACACTATTTGAGTTAACATTTGTTATCAGTTGAGTAAAGTTAAGAGGTCACAAAGGATAAAGTCCAGCCGCTTGAAGGCGTAAACACTCGCTTATGGAAACTGTAAGTCGTCGATAAACGAAAGTTTTTTACGAGTTAAAAGTCTTTTAGTGTTTTAACAAAGTGAACTCATTTTTCATCCAATTATAAAGGCTTGTAAACGTCCTGAATCAGCTGAGTGAAAAGTGAGTGAAGTTGAACTTTTTAATTTGAAGAAAGCAAAACAAGTAAACTACTCGTGTAAAAACCTTGGTCCCTTCTACTTTCTTGATAATAAAACTTGTTCTTTGTCTTGAACTTCTCATCTTGTTACACTCATTGTCTATTCCTTAGGTTTTAGTATTGCAACCGGGCGTAGTACATTAAATTGTGTGTATAAAAAATAGTAAGTATTTTTATAGATGGGTATAGATTCGTATACATTTGTATAAAAAATAGTAAGTATTTTTATAGTTGGGTATAGATTCATATACATTTGTATAAAAAATAGTAAGTATTTTTATAGATGGGTATAGATTCGTATACATTTGTATAAAAAGTAGTAAGTATTTTTATAGATGGGTATAGATTCGTATACATTTGTATAAAAAATAGTAAGTATTTTTATAGATGGGTATAGGTTCGTATACATTTGTATAAAAAATAGTAAGTATTTTTATAGATGGGTATAGATTCGTATACATTTGTATAAAAAATAGTAAGTATTTTTATAGATGGGTATAGATTCGTATACATTTTTATAAAAAGTAGTAAGTATTTTTATAGATGGGTATAGATTCGTATACATTTGTATAAAAAATAGTAAGTATTTTTATAGATGGGTATAGATTCGTATACATTTGTATAAAAAATAGTAAGTATTTTTATAGATGGGTATAGATTCGTATACATTTGTATAAAAAATAGTAAGTATTTTTATAGATGGGTATAGATTCGTATATATTTGTATAAAAAGTAGTAAGTATTTTTATAGATGGGTATAGATTCGTATACATTTGTATAAAAAGTAGTAAGTATTTTTATAGTTGGGTATAGATTCGTATACATTTGTATAAAAAATAGTAAGTATTTTTATAGATGGGTATAGATTCGTATACATTTGTATAAAAAATAGTAAGTATTTTTATAGATGGGTATAGATTCGTATACATTTGTATAAAAATATGTAATTATTTCTAATAATTCGTAATCAATGTTAACAAACAGCAAATTTTATCATATTAAAGACATTTGTTTCATAAGTGTTTTTTTAAAGTAGAAGAAAAAAAAAGTCCAAACTGTTATATAATGAACGACTAAGGTTAGATTTTCTGTTTGTTGTATTTTAAAAACATTGTGAATTTAAACAATAAGTCGCTCGATTCCTTGAAATTTTTGAATGGCAGGATTGGTGTGATAGTAATTGCTCTTACTTTACAAGCAAGGGGACAGGTTTAATTTCTGCAGAAGTCAAAACAGTTTTTTACAGGCGAGATAGTCTGTGAACGATGCCATTCTCTTTAAAAAAATTTAAATTTTTTACATTATAAATGTCTAACTAAACTCGGTTTCGTTGTGGTTAGAAATAGTGCAACATTTGGCATCATTAAAATAGTTAGTAAACATTTAAATGTACACTTTAAATGGTTATTACAAATTAATCGATTCATATAATTCAGTGTGGAACGGACAAATAGGAGATACATTTTTTGTACAGAAACTAGAGGCAAATCCGGACCAACGTTTTTGTAAAATAGAAGAAAATTATGTAAACCATCGGTCTACAACGAGCCAACGATTTTAACCTGGTATCAAAGACTTCCCTCTGTGCCCTGTTACGAATACAAATATTAAACACTTATATTGTAAGTTGTAAAATACAGAAATAATTGGTTAGATTAAACGTTCTATGTTAATACTTATATAATAATTATTGTCTGCTACCTGTATGAACGTAGCCTCTTCGCACATCAAAATGCAATATAAGTAAACGACAAAGGAGTATAAAATACAGAAAAATCGTATTTGATATCTGAGGGGAGGGTTATATACATGACGCCCCACATGATGGGGCCCCATCGTAGGTTGTGATGACATTCCACAATAGTAAAATAAAATAATGCTTTATAAATCATACTTTTAGTTCAATTTAGGGGAATAAAATATAGGTAAATATTTCAAGACTTTATGAAAAAGGGCTATTTAACTCTAAAAATTCGCTAACAGTAGGTATCGCTGACGGGCACCGTGACTCATGCCGAACTGTCTATGTAATGTAATTAATACAATCGCATTCTAAACGGTGTATTTAAATTTGGTTGTATATTTTCCAATTTGGTTTACTTTGTTTCTAAGGGTCGTTTGGTTTAATAATTCTCTTTAAAAACCGGAACCTATAAATACCAGAATAGCATGAACATGTTCAAACATTAATTTCGATAATTTACTAAAATCCTGAAACAGCATAAAATAATGCTACTAATTTTTTTCTAAGTAGTAGGTCCTCCTCAATGCCTTTGATTGAGGAGTAATCAATTCCCTCAAACCCACGACACTAGGAGCCCCGCGATAACGAAAAGCGCAGGGCTCCTTAACTTCTAGAGCCGCTGCCGACAGAAACTATTGTAAACGTTTAGTTAGGAACAAGAAATCCCCGTAAGATTTAAAACCACCATAATCTCTACAGCATACAACAAAGTCTGAATATGTTAATTATAATTGCATCTTGGTATAAGGGGCATATTGTAAAATTGAAGTGATAGGCATGGAACCCTAGGGTAAGAAACGTGACACGCCTAAATAGGTATATTACAATTGAATCTTGTTTTAAAGGGCATATTGTAAAAGTGAAGTGATAGGCAAGGAATCCTAGGATAAGAAATGAGACAAGCTTAAACGGGAAAATTACAATTGAATCTTGATTTAAGGCGCATATTGTAAAAGTGAAGTGATAGGCAAGGAATCCTAGGATAAGAAATGTGACAAGCTTAAACGGGAAAATTACAATTGAATCTTGTTTTAAGGGGCATATTGTAAAAGTGAAGTGATGGGCAAGGGACTCTAGGGTAAGAAACGTGACAAGCTTAAACGGGAAAATTACAATTGAATCTTGTTTTAAAGGGCATATTGTAAAAGTGAAGTGATAGGCAAGGGATCCTAGGATAAGAAATGTGACAAGCTTAAACGGGAAAATTACAATTGAATCTTGTTGTAAGGGCCATATTGTAAAATTTAATTGATAGGCAAGGAACCCTAGGATAAGAAATGGGACAAGTCTAAATGGGAAAATTGCAATTGGATCTTCTTTTAAGGGGCATATCGTAAAAGAGGCAAGGAACCCTAGGATAAGAAACGGGACAAGTCTAAATGGGAAAATTGCAATTGAATCTTGTTTTAAGGAGCATATTGTAAAAGTGAAGTGATAGGCAAGGAATCCTAGGATATGAAACGGGACAAGCCTAAATGGGAAAATTACAAATGAATCTTGTTTTAAGGGGCATATTGTAAAAGTGAAGTGATATTCAAGGAACTCTAGGATAAGAAACGGGACAAGTCTAAATGGGGAAATTGCAATTGAATCTTGTTTTAAGGGGCATATTGTAAAAGAGGCAAGGAACCCTAGGATAAGAAACGGGACAAGGCTAAATGGGAAAATTACAATTGAAACTTGTAAAAGGGGCATATTGTAATAGTGAAGTAATAGGCAAGGAATCGTAGGATAAGAAACAGGACTAGTATAAATTGTGAAAATTACAATTTAATCGCGTTACATGCGATACGGCCGAATATTAATAAATAGAATGAGTCAGAATTATAGAGACGTAGGAACAGGAAGTGGAACAGATTGGGTCTCGCGCCTAAAAATGTACTTGTTAATACCAATAATATAGAAGAAAAAGACATTGAACAAAAAATTGCATTAAACCAATTTGGTATGTAAGCACATGCCTCCCCAATAAAATTAACGCCCTTCTAGAAACAAATAGAGGTTCGAATTCAATTATGGTAGTAGTATGGGGAAAAGTCCGAAAATTTGAAGGTGTATAATGAAGTCAGCAGGCGTAATGTTTCACCAACGTTTTTAAAAATATGAATAGTTTTATTAATATGTTTAGGATACGTGAGAAATATAGTCTAGTGCTTATAGTGAAGATTTAACAAAATATAGATATGAAACACTTATGTAGGCTCATGGTTTTTCATTGGGAAGTAACTTTTCATGAGTAAAATATTGTCTAAATTTAATTTTTCTTGCAAAAGATGGTTCGAACACTTGCATTTCGTAAGTTGGATCGTTATAATTCTGTAGAAGCCATTGCGTTTCATCACACAGGCATACAGTACTTGTATTGATATTTTACTTTACTTAGTGTATTATATTAGATGAACAGATTACATTTCCAATGTTTATATTCGCTTTCCAGTAATTAAAGCCAGGAAGGCTGGTCAATGTCTTAACACGGAAGGAATAACAAGATGGCTGTTATGTAAACACTTTGATTGTAGCGAGCCGTTTTATCGAGCTCATGCCTTTTTACCGAGCCAAAGCTCGATGCTGTCGTATTCCTTCATAGATCTTATTGAACAACCTACTTCTTCAGAATGGAATCAGAAGTGAAAAATATTCTTGTTTCTCTGCAATTCCATAATAACTGAAGTTTTAGAATAGACATTTTCCTAATCTTTAACTTTTTTTATATACATTATTTGTATGTTTCTTGTGTAGTATTGGAAAGAACAGTTTTAAAACTGAAGCATAGGGAGAAAATATGCCGGAATGATCCCGCTAGTTTTATATACAACATATAATAATTTTATTTATCATAGATATTCGGCTACAAACTTTAGTCTAGTTAAAAAATTATAAGTTATATTTAGAAACGTTAGTAGTACATAGTAGTTTTCCAAATTTTCCAACCTATCCTCTTGACGAACCATCGCTTTTCCTTATGACGTCCCATTTATTTTATTATTTCTGAATCTTCTTATGACCACCACGACTACTTTAACAGGAAGATCGTCATATCGATTCATTATTTATTTACTAAGGACGATATTGGTTTCATAAAAATTAGAGAATAGGAGGCAGACCATTCAACATAAAGCTTGAAATATGAGATTGTTTAATGTGCACTCTGGGATGGCTTCTTTAGAGTTGTACAACCCTTAAAATATATTTTGTAAGGCTTCAGTTTGAAGAATTTGGTTATTAGTGACGATTGTGCTTGTGTTGGACATGTTATGAATTGTTTGAGTGGAGTACCTGAACCTCCTTTCATTATGGTACGACCTGTACCACGGGTCTTGGCACCAAGCCCCCCGTTTCGAGACTTACACTAGTCAGCGGGACGGGAGTCACGAGTTTGAGGTTGGATTCGTGGGGGTAGAGGTTCATTGCTATAAGTGGATATTCCCTATCCACTTCAGACTGTGGTCTGTGCGTTTTGGCAGGAGTAGAGTCGTAAGGCCGGATCCTTGTCACTCTTCACTTTCACCACCTTTCATCTTCAATCGTTTCATGCCCACAGATACCGCTGCCTTATCTCACCACCTTTCATCTTCAATCGTTTCATGCCCACAGATACCGCTGCCTTATCTCACCACCTTTCATCTTCAATCGTTTCATGCCCACAGATACCGTTGCCTTATCTGTTATCTCATTGAAATAAGTCTTTTGAGTTGCTCTACAGAGGTGAGATGCTTATCGGGGAAATCCCCCAACAGGTGTGTTTGGCCTATACAGAATCAGATAAAGACAAGAGTTTCACCGTTATGAAATTTTGAGCTTAGCTGAAGATAATATGAAGATTTTAGACTAACTCAACCGTCATAAGTACATTTCCTGAAGATAGTAGCTCTGTGTAATAAGTAAGTTCATCTTCAGACAGAGATGTAACGATAACTTGTAAAGAAAATATTAATAACTCCAGTTTTGTTGTTAAGCAATAAACAACAAGCAATGTCAATACTTAAATATAATTAAAAAAAAAGAATTTCTATTTAGTTCAACAAACTGAAACACTGCGACTTTTTTTGCAAATTTTAAGGAAAGAAATTTTTTAAATAATCTGGAGTTTGTTTAAGAAATCTGAATAATTAACTTTTGTAGATTCATCAATTCCTTTTATTAAATTGGCAAGGATTTGAAAGCTTCAATTTGCCTGTAAACATGAATTACTTAACTACGTGAAGAGAGCTTCTTCATTTTTTCGATCGCGCAGATTAACAAACTGATATTTGCGGACAAGTTGCACCTACCATGAGAAGTTTGCCGCCGTTGTTATACTTTAGACAATCACTTGATATTTCAGGCGTTATACAGGTAGATTTCGCTACACACTAACAAACATTCAATCAACAACACACGTGGTCGTGCGCAGAAAATTTTCTACTGACGAGACCCGTACCTCGTTGGAAGTTCTGAGAAGATCAAATAATCTGGAAAGTATGTTAAACCGAAGAAGTAGGAGCGATCGTTCAAGGGGCAACCGCCTTGCCCTTGATTAGGGAGTGTTACTGCGGTGAAAACGTATCGGAGGCTGTTCACTTAATAGTTTTCTGCTAATACTTAATCATTAATCAAAGGAGGAAAATGTATCTCAGAGTTCTAGAGGGGGAAAAAGATCCGTAGTAGGGCTTGGTTCCCCGTTCTCGTAGTTCAACCTGTATAAAGTAACATTACTTTTGTAGTATACTTTTTTATTATTGTATTGATTTCTTTATTTTGTTGGAGTTCTCATAAAAACCGAACATGGAATCTCCATAATTCAAAACGCCCAACATTGTTAGAATTATAGTGTGGTCCTTATTAACGAAATAACTATAGGCTAAACTAAAAATCTTCTCTGTGCGCTTCTATGAGACAATAGCGTGGTAAGACGTTGCTCTAAAAGTACGTTTCTATATCAAACAAGATTTAAAATTTAGAACCTTACGTGATTTCGTAAACCTACGTACAAAATAATTTCACATACAAAGTTATTAACGTTTCCTGCTGTGGTGCCGTAAGTAACGGAAACCGTAGTGACGCGAATTGCCCAGAGACCTGCTGAACCAGTCATATCTCCATATATCGATTACTGAAAACCTAATACTTATTGTTGAGATTTCTTTCAGTCCAATATATGTTGAACTCGTTTATAACGAATTTCACGGAACCTAGCAAATGCGTCCATTAAATTGTTATTAGCTTTACTTTGGTACGATAAGAGGCGAGCTGCCCAACTTACACGGGGGGGGGGGGGGGGGGCGAGTAGCGGGCCTTACCAAGGCGTGGTGCAGGGTCCAAGAATTCTATTTCGAGGAATAATTCTCCTAACTGTGAGGTATAGGGATATGTAATACTCCCCAAAGGGGGGGGGGTCCAGGTCCATGCAAAACATTTTACAATTAGATGCAAAATAGTGCATTATGAGGCGGTTCGATAACTTCAATTGACTGATACACAGATCCAATTTCGTATAACTTTATTAAATAATTATTTCATTTTAAGTTTTTGCGGCCCCCGAGCCAGTTGGATAGCCTTGGGTTAGAGGATATAAACTATAGCAGTTGAAAATATTGGTCACAGGTTTAATGGCATGACAAATATTTTAATCTGGATCTTTTTAATTAACTGTATTGGAGGAATAAATCTAATACATTTATTCCTAACAAAAGTATATGCGGATACTAAACATTCTTAAAATATTTACAAACAGGTCTATTGTAACTATTTGTGGGTTTTTGTTACACAGGCTGCATACAGCAGAACGGGTGTTGTCGAATTCGTTTAATCTGTGTCAATCCCCCAAGTAGGGAAGTCGAACTGGTCCGATGGTTCACGTAAAGGTCAGTTCGAACTGGTCCGACGGTAACACACGAGAACAACTTGAACAAATTATGGAAATAATTGTTAGGTTAGGTTATTACTTTTGCTGCTCACTAGTAACAGCCACCATGGTTGTAAAGACGAGAAATGTCTTGTGGCAGTGAGTGTAAGGGTGGGGTTGCTGAGGCGTACTTACGTAATCCTTCCTGCCTCTAGCTGTTTAGTAACCATTGGACCACTTGAACCGTGACTCTTTTGATCAACAAAAATATCGTTGGAATATTTTGACTATCTGACCGGTTCGGTAATACCCAACAGAACATCTAGACTCGGAAGTGTCCTAGAGGATTAAGCTACCCTCGCACCTCTACGCCCACACACCTTCACACGCATTGATCTGCCTACCTGTCGCCATAATTTATCCGAGTCCCTCGGCCTTGGTCTACAAAAATATTTTTTTTTAACTGTTACATTTAGGAAATTTTCACTGACATTTTTGGATTCTACATATATTTCTTAGAAACAGAAACCAAAAACGACGAAATTATGTTAATATTTAATGAATATTCAATTTAATTTAATAAATATTAATAATATTATAAATCAATATCGACTGACTATTATATTTTGTATAAGCTTTAGGAGTGTCATAATTACGCCGTGTTTTTTAGGCTCTATTTCCAAGGGATAATATGTAGTACCAGTATAAGCTACCTAAATGTAACAGTTTAAAAATTTTAGTTGTCTAGAGCAGTGGTTCCCAACCTTTCTAGTTTGGGGGCCCAGTTATATATTTTTTTTAAATTTCGAGGCCCACCTAGAATATATATATATATATATATATATATATATATATATATATATATATATATATATATATTCTTCTAAGTATAAATTTAAATTGTTTTAGATAGGTCATTAAATTAAAACATATTGGGTAAAAAAGAAAAAAAACACTTTTACTGAAGAAACTTTATTTACAAGTACATTATCAAGGCTGTCCGAACTTAATGGGATTTTTGACATTGTTTATCCTGTACTAATGTATCAATATCGGGAACGAAACTTGACAATTTCAACCTTAAGTCACTCTCCACATTTAACTTATTCCTATACTTATTTTTGAAATAAACTAAAGTAGAAAAGGCTCTCTCTCACACAGATAAGTTGTTGAAAATCCCATCAGTTGTCTTAGTGCTATTTTGCTGATTGCGGGATAGTCTTTTCGCACATTCATCCAAAAAAGAATCAATGGGGTCGTTTTGAAACTTCATTTCAGAACCTGATCACAAGACAGCTCAATCAAAGAGTCCTCTTCACTTGAAGGCATGTTAGCCTTTTTTAAGTTATCTTCATCAAAAGGGTTTCTGATCCATTGAACTTCATCATCGATTTTAGGGAAGTAGCGCCTACAAAAAATATGAAAAGACTTAGTTTCTTAGTTACAGTTTCTTAATTATAGTTTCTCAGATCAAAATAAAAAGTAAGGAGACACAAAGCATAATATACGAATTTGAAATAAAAATGTTGATACATTTATAGTGTGAAATTAAATTTCAAATTACCTGAGATTAGATGCCAGAGATGAGAGGTGATCTTTTATGGTTGCTGTTGTTGGTTCATCAATTGTGACTTCGTTTGTTTCAAGGAAATAGTGTAGTACAGGAAATGCATCGAAAGCATTGTTTTCCACTTTTTGATCCCATCGTCGAAGTTTTACTATCATAGCTTCTATCTTGTCTTGTACAAGAAACATATGAGTATCCTTGCCCTGAAGAGTTAAATTAAGAGTGTTGAGGGCACTAAAAATATGTGCCAAATACGCCAACCGCTTCAGCCAGTTTTCATCGGTCACGCATTCTAAGAAAGAACTTGCACGTTTTCCATCATATTCGTCCTCCATGAGGAAAATCCTGAGTTCATCACAAAGTTCAAATAATCTTGATAGCACTTTACCTCTGGATAGCCACCGAATTTCACAGTGAAGTAAAAGCTGTTTGTGTTCACTGCCCATTTCATCACATAAAATACCGAAAAGTCTCGAGTTTTTTGCCCTTGATTTCATAAAATTAACGATTTTTACTGCATAGTCAAGAGTTTTTGTCAGACTCTCACCCAAACCTTTCACTGTAAGAGCTTCTCTATGAATGCTGCAATGTGTCCATTTGACAAATGGAGCTACTGATCTAACTTTGGCAATCAAACCAGTATGAACTCCAGACATAGCTCTTGCTCCGTCAGTTGTCAAACCTACACACTTTGACCAATCTAATTGATTTTCTGTGATAAAATTGTCAAGCGACTTGTAAATTTCCTCAGCAGTGGTTGTTGACGGTAAGCTATTGCAAAACAACATTTCTTCTTCAATATTTCTATTGAGTTCAAAACGAACAAAAGCTAATAAATTTGCCTGACCAGCTACGTCTGTACTTTCATCAAGTTGCAGAGAAAAATATTTACTTTGTTTCAAAACGTTAATGACAGATTCCTTTACACTCTGTGACATTTCATCAATTCGTCTTTTGACAGTAGTATTGGATAATGGAATTTCATTGATTCTTTTGGTACTTTTCTCATCAAACAAAGCATTACTTATTATTTTTGCTGCAGGTATAATTAGGTCTTCCCCCACTGTGTGAGCTGATCCCTTCTTTGCAATTAACAAAGATAGTTCATATGAAACTCTGGTAGTTATTTTGTTTTGTTTGGAAGATTTTTCCATGGTAGATTTAGTCATCGATAAATTTCTTTTCTTTATTTGAAAATATTGGAGAGACTTTCCTAAACATTCTGGATGTTTAGTTGATAGATGTCTTTCAAGTTTTGAGACTTTCATACATTCGTTGGATAGCATTTCAAAACAAATTACACACTGAGGCAAAGGCTCTTCTTCATTACCAGAACACACAAATCCGAATTTCAAGAAATCAGTATTATATTTTCGACTATACGTTTTACCTTTCTTGGCCATTAGGGTACTACTCGAACTTGGCTTACTTACTGCCTCACTAGCTGTAGTGGATGAGGAAGGTTCATCATTTGACACATTTCTCTTACGGCAAGATCCCGTCCGAAACCAAGCATCCATATTGACTTGTAAGATGCACGTATCTTACAGCAGACACAGTAAAATTCGACACGTAAATACAACCACTGCCACTAAAAATGTTACTTCCGCATAATTATTAATCCAAATGCCAACACAACACTACTACCACAACTGAACTGAACGTGAAAAGGTGACAACCACTGCACTGAGTGCAGACTGCAGAGAACCGGTTTTGAGTGTTTTGACCGTAGTAAGGATTGGGCGGGGGATGGGGTAGGAGGGAGGAGAGAGCGATGACCTTGCCGACACTGTTTTACAACAACATACTCTCCGCCAGGCCAACCTCGATCGGAGACAATTCCTAAATTAATATTTTATCCGCGACGACCTATTTGTCAATACCATACTTAATTTCCACGACTTTAATATAATTTTAAGTGTCACCACGGCCCAGTAGCAAGCGGCCCGCGGCCCACAAGTGGGCCCCGGCCCACATGTTGGGAACCACTGGTCTAGAGCATGGCCTAGTAAGTGACTCATGGGTGGCTGGTAGGGCGAGTGTGTGTGTAAATCACCCAATCCTCTGGGGTGCTTCCGAGTCTGAATGGAGTACGCTATGCTCTTTGGGTTTTGGTTTTCCTTACTATTTAAATTGTGTGTAGGAAAAAACGCTTTTCGAATTTAAAATTAAATAATATTCTCTTGTAATACTATTAATTTGTATTTTTATTATTAATTATTAAAAGTTAATATTACTTTTAGGCTTTTGTATACGAAAATGAAAGTTCTCGAAAACAACAGTCCATATTATAGTGTATTTTTTTATTAAATTTATAAGGGAAATTATTGTTTAATATTATCTCGGTGATTATTTTAGTACCATTGGTGGTTTCGGTCAAATGTTGATGCTAAATACGTACAATTAGAGATGTGCTTAAGAAACATAACAATAGAAATGCTAGAATAGAATATTATTGAGGGGAACGTATTTTAATCTCATTTGGTATATTTATTTTTCAAACAATTTCGGTAAAAGCCCGTTACATTGCTCTATATATATAGGCCTATAGATCTAATATAATACATTACAAAAGAGGTAAACGCCCTATGTTAGGTCCGGCCTTGAATTAAAAGTATAATATTGATTGCAAACAACATATGACCCAGCGTTTGAAGGGGTGGTGACATCTCACGTGACGGTTTATTCCCCCTCCCCCTGTAACTGTAACAGCTGTGGTTCTTCCTGCTGAGGCAGTAAATAAAGTTACATCTGGTAAAATAAAGATTTTAAACTGGCGTCGGTAGCTTATCTGTTTCTAATATGTCCCTATTCAAATTTCCTAGTTAGATCAAAATATGGACATTTTCTTGCTTTATTCCATGGTCAGGTCTGCTCAGCATTTTCACTAAATTTCAGATTAGCAATGAATTTAGGGCTGTTGCTTTAATATTATTTATAATATTTGCATAATCGTACAGCTTTCTTAACACTGAAAATTTTCTGCACATATTTTTTAAGCCTAAACATGGTAATATGAGATGGAATAGCTTACAAAAGATAATTTAACCTATAGTTTTTGTTATTTAATCATGTTATTAATAGCATTGTTATTGAAGTTTGTAATATATTGAGCATAGTTTCACAAAATTTTTAATAAGCATAATTGTTTTCTTTTGTGTTCTACATAATGCATATTTTGCTGTTATGATAGGTTTTGGATTCTCTAGGTAATTTTTATTATTATTTATAGATAGACATATTTACAAGTAGCTAATGAGTTTGAGGTCCATCACTCCAAGATTCATTGTAACGTTAGATGTAACCCAATTGATTTAGACAACAATCCTAAAAAATTTAACATAATTTGTAACTGGTATCAATATGGAAAATATGTTAGATTTAGTGATGAAACATCAGTTTTCTGAAAACCTTCTACATCTGAGGTGTAAGGAGTTTATAGAAAACGCAGTTTTTTAATGTTTAAATTCCTTTGCCGTTTTTTGTATCAAAATTATATTTTTTAGGTATAACAAAGACAACTTTGAGATTTGGTACATCAAAATTGAATTTTCGTTATTTTGCCTTCAAAATAGAAACTTAAAAAAAACAAAATTTATTTGGCAAAATTGAGTTAGACTATATACCTATATATTAAAACAACATAGGTTATTCAAATACAAGAATATTTATTCATTTATATTCAAAGCTTTTCGTTGGTAAACAGTACCAACATCATCAGGAATGAAAATTACATTGTACTTACAAATTGTAATTTTCATACCTGATGATGTTGGTACTGTTTACCAACGAAAAGCTTTGAATATAAATGAATTAATATTCTTGTATTTGAATAACCTATGTTGTTTTAAATTATTAAACAAGAAAACGTATTATATATATATATATATATATATATATATATATATATATATATATATATATATATATATATATATGCTTATACGTATTCCTTCACGGATGGAAAAATATGATGAATAGTTACTATCTGAAGTACATCCGTTCATTCTGCAGTCCATAAATTCACAGTTCCGACGTTTCGCTAGAATCTCATCCAGCATTGACGAGGTGAACAAAACAACAGCAGAAGAGCAAGTCTACTGTTGTTGGGTTCACCTCGTCAATGCTGGATGAGATTGTAGCGAAACGTCGGAACTACGAATTTATGGACTACAGAATGAACGGATGTACTCCAGATAGTAATTATTCATTCATATATATATATATATATATATATATATATATATATATATAGTGAAATAAAATAATTTTCATTTTACAATATATATATATATATATATATATATATATATATATATATATATATATATACACACACAGTTTTTCAAAATTTATCAAATTTTTAATAACAATTTTAAAAAACCATAAAAAATTACCATTTTTTATACCCAATTTATAGTAAGAGTAATACCAAACTTCTTAAGTTATACAAGCATGAAAGTATTTTTTTTTAATATTCATCGGGGTTTTTTTGCATTTGTTTGAGCTAATTACTAACATATTTTGGGTTACTATCTCAAATACACTGCCATTAATATACCTAAAGTCAATATATTTCTGATGTACTTCTTATAAAAGAAGCATAAATAAAGAGTTTTAAATAGATTTTCCCTAGTTGCTACTTAAACAATTCCTTCTACTCCGGTGTTGAAGGTATTCAGGAAATTGGTGTTTGATCATTAAATCTATCCATTCTTCCATATAGTTCCCTCTGTCATGAATTACAGTATACATTTTGAATAATGCTACGGATGTAATGAGCATCTAGCATATTTTAAGAATTGAGTTTGTTAACCTTGATCTTTCTAACCACTATTGAAAGGTACATTTGAGAAAATGAAGTACAGTATATAGAACTGCCTAATTCAGTGAGATTTAACCTTTCTAACCACTATTGAAGGGTACATTTGAGAAAATGAGGTACAGTATGTAGAACTGCCTAATTCAGTGAGATTTGACCTTTCTAACCACTATTGAAGGGTACATTTGAGAAAATGAAGTCCAGTATATAGAATTGCCTAATTCAGTGGGATTTGACCTTTCTAACCGCTATTGAAGGGTACATTTGAGAAAATAAAGTATAGTATATAGAACTGCCTAATTCAGTGAGATTTAACCTTTCTAACCACTATTGAAGGGTAAATTTGAGAAAATAAAGTACAGTATATAGAATTGCCTAATTCAGTGGGATTTGACCTTTCTAACCACTATTGAAGGGTACATTTGAGAAAATAAAGTACAGTATATAGAATTGCCTAATTCAGTGGGATTTGACCTTTCTAACCACTATTGAAGGGTACATTTGAGAAAATAAAGTACAGTATATAGAATTGCCTAATTCAGTGAGATTTGACCTTTCTAATCATTATTGATGGGCACATTTGAGAAAATAAAGTACAGTATATAGAACTGCCTAATTCAGTGAAATTTAACCTTTCAAACGACTATTGAAGGGTACATTTGAGAAAATAAAGTACAGTATATAGAACTGTCTAATTCAGTGAGATTTAACCTTTCAAACGACTATTGAAGGGTACATTTGAGAAAATGAAGTCCAGTATATAGAACTGTCTAATTCAGTGAGATTTGACCTTTCTAACCATTATTGAAGGGTACATTTGAGAAAATGAAGTACAGTATATAGAACTGCCTAATTCAGTGAGATTTGACCTTTCTAACCACTATTTAAGGGTACATTTGAGAAAATGAAGTACAGTATATAGAACTGCCTAATTCAGTGGGATTTGACCTTTCTAATCATTATTGATGGGCACATTTGAGAAAATAAAGTACAGTATATAGAACTGCCTAATTCAGTGAGATTTAACCTTTCTAACCACTATTGAAGGGTACATTTGAGAAAATGAGGTACAGTATGTAGAACTGCCTAATTCAGTGAGATTTGACCTTTCTAACCACTATTGAAGGGTACATTTGAGAAAATGAAGTCCAGTATATAGAATTGCCTAATTCAGTGGGATTTGACCTTTCTAACCGCTATTGAAGGGTACATTTGAGAAAATAAAGTATAGTATATAGAACTGCCTAATTCAGTGAGATTTAACCTTTCTAACCACTATTGAAGGGTAAATTTGAGAAAATAAAGTACAGTATATAGAATTGCCTAATTCAGTGGGATTTGACCTTTCTAACCACTATTGAAGGGTACATTTGAGAAAATAAAGTACAGTATATAGAATTGCCTAATTCAGTGAGATTTGACCTTTCTAATCATTATTGATGGGCACATTTGAGAAAATAAAGTACAGTATATAGAACTGCCTAATTCAGTGAAATTTAACCTTTCAAACGACTATTGAAGGGTACATTTGAGAAAATAAAGTACAGTATATAGAACTGTCTAATTCAGTGAGATTTAACCTTTCAAACGACTATTGAAGGGTACATTTGAGAAAATGAAGTCCAGTATATAGAACTGTCTAATTCAGTGAGATTTGACCTTTCTAACCATTATTGAAGGGTACATTTGACAAAATGAAGTACAGTATATAGAACTGCCTAATTCAGTGAGATTTGACCTTTCTAACCACTATTTAAGGGTACATTTGAGAAAATGAAGTACAGTATATAGAACTGCCTAATTCAGTGGGATTTGACCTTTCTAATCATTATTGATGGGCACATTTGAGAAAATAAAGTACAGTATATAGAACTGCCTAATTCAGTGAGATTTAACCTTTCTAACCACTATTGAAGGGTACATTTGAGAAAAGGAAGTCCAGTATATAGAACTGCCTAATTCAGTGAGATTTAACCTTTCTAACTACTATTGAAGGGTACATTTGAGAAAATGAAGTCCAGTATATAGAACTGCCTAATTCAGTGAGATTTAACCTTTCTAACCACTATTGAAGGGTACATTTGTGAAAATGAAGTCCAGTATATAGAACTGCCTAATTCAGTGAGATTTGACCTTTCTAACCACTATTTAAGGGTACATTTGAGAAAATGAAGTACAGTATATAAAACTGCCTAATTCAGTGAGATTTAACCTTTCTAACCACTATTGAAGGGTAAATTTGAGAAAATCAAGTACAGTATGTAGAACTGCCTAATTCAGTGAGATTTAACATTTCTAACCACTATTGAAGGGTACATTTGAGAAAATGAAGTACAGTATGTAGAACTGCCTAATTCAGTGAGATTTAACCTTTCTAACCACTATTGAAGGCTACATTTGAGAAAATGAAGTCCAGTATATAGAATTGCCTAATTCAGTGGGATTTGGCCTTTCTAACCACTATTGAAGGGTACATTTGAGAAAATGAAGTACGGTATATAGAATTGCCTAATTCAGTGGGATTTGGCTTTTTTAAATTGAAAGTAACAGTCTTGATTTGAAATGATTTTAATTGGATCTGAGTTTCAAATTCTGATGTGTAGTTAATTTGACTGTGTATATGAGGGTCCCAGAAGACAAGAGATATAAGTGACAGCTTAGCACTTCAGAGTATAGTGAGTTTAAGTTTGATAAAGTATAGAAAAATGTTGTGGCAAATAAAAATAACTTAATTGTCACTGATGTGGAGATATGGTAGTAATTATATTTACAATTAACCCATTGTTTATCATAAGTTTTTAGCTTTAACCCAAATTTTTGCAAAATAGTAAGAATGTCTTTTATTTCCCTTGGCTTCTCCATGTATCCTTTGGACGATACTAATTACATAATAATCATTGTCACATTTTTTATTTTTTAAAACAAATTTAAATTCTAAAAATTGTCTCATCAATTTTAAATTTTGTAGTATAGTCGAAACGATTTCTTCATAATTTAGTCCATTTCTGAAATGGAGTTGACACGTTTTATTTTGAAAAAAAATAAAGGTATGATCTTCAATACATTTATTACAACTGTATTTAACCACAGTTTTATAGAACTACATCAAATTTGTTAAAAAAACAAAAAAATGTTTTTCATTTAACAATTACAATATATTTTACATATATAACTAGACTATCTACTGTCAACGTTAATATTAAAATATGTTTAAACTCCAAAATGAAATTGAAATGACTAATAATTTTAAAGTTAAATATTAGTATTCATTATTATTTTTTTAATATACAAAATAATAATCATTGTTGAAATAGTCTACATACTAATATTACTATTACAATATGAGTATTAAATACTTTATTATAAAATTAAATTTATGAAAAAAGTGTAGATAAGTAGAAGGTAAATTAGATTTTTTGAAAAAATAATACTGTTTTAAATAGTTAGAACCATAAGATCTCAAATTTTATTTTATTATGAACTTATTTGATTTTATTAATTTTCAATTATACAAATTTTAACATGTTACAATGATTCTTTAAAGAATAAAAGTAGTTCATTGAAGTTAATGTTAAAAAAAACAAATTGCAATTAATTATTACAATCTTTTGAACAGGATAAGGTTATTAGGCACATAATTCAATTTTAATTACATTTTCTACTTTGTAGGCTCTTGCCACTGTAATTAATTACAAAGCAATTTACTTCAGCATGTAAACTAACCTGAACAATTTCCATTTAGTGTCATTAGCTTTAATTAATTTTAATAGCATCACCAAAGAAAATCTATAAGATTGAAATAGTTGTGTAACCTAATATTTTAACCAGTAAAGAAATTATATGGAAATATTAATTTTATTCACAAGTCTTTGTAACTGAAGTTAGAACTCCGTTTATAATATAGAAGAGAAAACAGGATTTTTTAAAAAGATTTGTGTGATGCTGAAATATTGTTGGAACTTATTGTTTTTAAAAACTGATTGAAATTTAATTTAAAATAAAAATGTAACTATAATAGAAACGTACTCTCATTGATATTTCATAAGCTATTTTACGTAAATACATGATGGGAAAAATAGTAAACATGGACCTTTTAAAATAGTATTGTAGTATACTTTTTTTTGTAATTTCTTACTTAATGGTTCTGTAATTTTGACTCTTTAAAGTGTTGAAGTAAAACTGTCTTTACCTAGATAAAATGCTACCATAGGTAACCTGATGTCATGCTTATTACAGAGTAAAGTGCCTAAAAAAAACATCCATTTTATATTTGATAATAGAAAGTAGTAAGAAAATTATGTTTTAGAGCATGTAATATTTACTCTATCATGGTATGCATCAATTAAATTTTACTATAAACAAATATTAAAATTCTTATTCAATAAAAAATACAGCATTAAAAATTAAATCTAAAGAATACATTCCCTATCAATGAAAATGTAACAGCCTATTGTATCCATTTTGAATAGTTTTTAACTAGATTTTCTAGTTATACATTTATATAATAATATTTCTTTTATTATTTTTATTATTATTATTATTATTAATATTATTACTATTATTACTTATATACAGTATTATTATTTACTTAAAAATAAATTAAACAGTATAAAAGTATGAATGCGTTTGCTGACTCACTTTCTTTAAATAATTGTTTCACTTTATAATGAATACTGTAATTGTACATAAGATTATGTTGACAGCTCGCTCTTGGATTGGTGGTCGCCACATACTTCCTCGACACTCAACATTAACAGAGTCCTCCTTGGAAGGCATGCCACCAATAAGGTGTTTACATTTACTCTTAACCGTTAACCATACCCATTGTACTGAACATAAAATGTGGCCATTAGCTAGTGTAATGGAAATATAACTCAATTAACAATAATAATTTAAACAGTAAACCTAAATATTGAATGTCTGTATATTATTTATTTTTATCTTAAACTTGAGGTACTTCATTAAACTTATCTTTTCATTTTTAAAATATAATTTTATTTCTAAAAGTATATAATAGCATGTGTTGTTGATTGAGGGCATGCATTTTAAGATAGGGTTCCTGTTTTGAACTCTGTAAGTTGAATTCAACCACATCTGCTGAAATAACCATCCTTGTGTACAAAAAAAGTACTTCTTTTAGTAAAGTTAATTTTCACTATAAAATAATGTTAATTTGTAATTCCTAATTTCAAAAGAATGATGTAATTTTCAATACACACTTCAGTAAAATTTGATTTAATTTGCAAATTTAGACTAATTATTCATCCATTTATTATAACAAGGAAATGGCTAAGGCGTTACTGAAAGACTTCATTTTATTATTTCTTTTCTTTGACAACTGGACTACTGTAGTTACAATTCTTGAATATTATTTCTAAATTACTGCTATTATACTGCCTTTGTTTAATCAGCTTATAACCTTTTCTTTTAATTGTTGTCTTTTTGGGTGGAATTATAGTATTTTGAACATTACTGACTTGTTGACTGCCATTCTAATTACCGAACCTGATAATATACAGTTGCCAAGATTTAACAATATCTTAATATTTAAGGAGCAAATTAATTAATAGTAATTATTAATAAACGCTCTTCATAATGAAGGTTTTTCTGAGTTCAATATTGTTTAATGTAAATAATTATTGGTCTTATATTTTTAAAATTTCTTTCATTAAAAAGGAAATATGCTTCATTAACAAGTTTGTTATTTTATAATTTGTCAATGAATTCATTTTAATTTGGAACTATTAAGTTATCTGATTTTATTACAAAAATATAATTATTATTGCATATTTATTCTTAGGTTCTGTAATTGTTTAACAGTGGCCTACACTTGTAATGTTTTGCTATAATTCAAAAAATGTGTTTCATCCAAACAAGTGTGTGTGTGTGTGTGTGTGTGTATGTGTGTGTGTGTGTGTGTGTGTGTGTGTGTGTGTGTGTGTGTGTGTGTGTGTGTGTGTGTGTGTGTATGTGTGTGTGTGTGTGTGTGTGTGTGTGTGTGTGTGTGTGTGTGTGTGTGTGTGTGTGTGTGTGTGTGTGTGTGTGTGTGTGTGTGTGTGTGTGTGTGTGTGTGTGTGTGTGTGTATGTGTGTACAGTGTGTGTGAATTTTTGTCCTATTAGATTGTTTGTTATAATGTTATCTTGTTACTTGCTTGGTGTTTCTTTTTCAAAACACTTCTGTGTAACATTCTGTTTCCATTTCTTATTTTGGTTTTGGCAAAACATGAAACTGTTGTATAATTTAACCCATTTCACATAAAATCGTAGGAAATATAAACAAATTTGTATTTTCATTGAATGTGACACAGCTTTAAGTATTGCTTCGCATTTCCCAACGTTAATAATATTTAATTATGATCTCTCTATTTTTAGAACTAAATAACCTACATTAGGTGATTGGATTAATACTACTTTTTTTTTAAAGTTTACAAAACTTTAGACTACTATTATTTCAAAAACACATTTGTAATTATAGTAATTTTTTTGTAATTGTTATAGAAATTCCAATAACTAAATAAAACCAGTGTAATGTGAATAAGTAAATAAAGTTCCATTTTATGATTCTTGTAATCATTATAAAAAATATTAATGATTACTATTAATTACTACTAGTAAATAAATCATTTATATAAATAAATAATTTTATTTAGGTTTAGTATCAAATAATATAATAACAGACATTTTGAAGTCTGTTAAGCATATCCCAATGCTGGTTGGCATTCTACCTCTAAGCACAACTTTTGTGGAAAATCCTACTATCAAAAAGGAAATCAGCTTATATATGTGAATTTGATGTACAGTTTCATGACCTGGAGTGTTGTTTCCTCGGTCCACTACAAAATCCAAGACCCATTTTTTTAAAAAATGATGATAATTTTCACCATATTCAGAGAAGTGAAAGCGTTTTGTTTTGTTCTTGGCTCTTCCTATTTTGAACCATTTTACCCATTTTTTTTGTTGCTAATTCTTTAGTCAAATCTGATGGTTGGCTTGTGATTCAACTTTCAACTCTTCCATAATCAGAAGAAGATAAAAATACTTGCAAATTACATTGACATTGTTTTCTTTTAGTTTAAAACCTTCTTCTGCAAAATTCATGTTCACCATATCTTTTCCTTCGATAATACATTAGCCGTCTCAAATAAGAAACTCTTGACAAAATAGATCCTTAGGTATGACAAAATATAGGTTAAATTTGAAAAATTTTAACATTGTTGACCAATATGAAACAAATCTTATAACAAATGCTTATTATCAAACTGAGTTTCTTTATAAGCTCTAATTTATTTACATATTTTATTCATGAATGGGAATAACAAAACATGAAATTTATTTCATTATGTTAAAATATGCTAATCTAAGTAGTAAAGAATCCAACTTATACTTAAATTAATTAAATGCTTTTTTTACAGTTTATAATATTTTTATGTTTTAGCTTTACAGAAAAATGTTTCAGTACTTGAGTAAAAGCAGGTGTCTTTCAGAAGTTGTTATTGATTGAAAAATGTGTTTATACTATCATGTTGAATATTTGACTTTGTGTGCACAGGTCCTTGATTCTCCTTGTAATGGTGGCAGTACAGTATTGGCAAGGATTCTGGGTTGGCCAAGCAAGGAGGAAGTATCAGGACCAGAGACCAAAGAACAAGATGAACGCCGAACCACACCAGAGGTATGTTTCCATCTTTATTAAATAGGTTTCAAAAGATGACAAAAATCATACATATGTAATGTCTAAAGTTTCTTTGTTGTTACACTTTACGTATTGTAATTTTAAAAAGTAATCATTCTCCACAAGCTCGTTATAAAGCCAAACCTTCATTATTAATACAGCCTAACTATGGCTACCATATTCTTAACTAACTATTCAGAACTTTTAATCTTTTTTTAATTGTAAAATTTTCAAAATAATGCAATTATCTCTTCTCTCTACTTTAGAATATAATAATTAAAATATTGTAAAATATTTGTAAACAAAAGTTACATTATCTTTTAATATCAAACATTAAAATAGTATAGTATTCATCAAAGCCCTTAAAAAAATAACATCTTTTTTACAGTAAATAAAATATTGAAGTTGGCAAAGTTAAAAGAACGCTAGCCTTAGGTTTGTAAGTGTTAAAGAGCTACTTAGATCATTACTGTTTAATATTTCATTTAAAACTGATTTACCAATCTCTTATGATTAAGAGATGGGTGTTCATTGTTTTGGCTTTGTGATATTCAAGCAAAGTAATGTGTGGCCCTCTTGACGCAATTGTCCAATATTACTTTATGTTTGACTCTAGCCAATGTAGTTTAAACACAAGCCGCCTATGGTATAAAATTTGGGGGCCATATAGCTAAGTATTTAAAAATATAAAACAAAATTAAAATTTTACTTCTGCCCACTACTAGCATATTCAGACGAATTACTGGGAAATGAAAGGTAGTGGGTATCTTTTATTTATGTCTTTTCTTCAATATGCCAAAGTGAGTATAATAGTTAGCACAATATTTCTTTTAGCCCCTCCTTGAAACACACGGAAAATCAAAAGAACACCTATAAAACTTTGAGAAGCGGAAAACACTAGAAATAAATCTTGAAAAATTCAACCGAAAATTTCAGAAATTTTTTTTTAACTATAGTTAAGAAAATAATCCAAAATCAAACAATATAAAATATTCTGTATTCCCTTAAGTGTTATAAAAAAGAAAAATTATCTGTAATTTAACTGCGAGTTTTTGTTTGTTATCAAAAGACTGTATATAATGTAATTATAAAACCTATAAACTCATACACCTAATGTAAAACTGTGTGTTATGTTAATGTAACTTTTCTAATAGTAATTTAGGTATCTAATTATTAATCTGTAAATTGTCATAAGAAAAGACTAAATGCAAAGCTGTTGTTATTTTTTATTCAACTACTTTCAATTAAACTTTCAGTCAACTTTTTATTCAATTCTTTTTCTATGAATTTTATGTAAAATTGACATTAATTTTATTTAGTAATTCTAGTCATTAATAAAAGTTTATGAAACAAAATTCTTTTTGAGACAGTTATGAACAAAAACATATTTCTGAGTTCTGAACCTTCGCAGACACCGCCAAAGGCACTTTAATGAGGACAACAAAATTTTATCGCCAATGGCAAAAACAATTTTGTTGATAGCTATAAAACGCCTTCAACATTCCTTGTTTTTTAAAAAAAACAGTCATAACTATCAAATTTTTACATTAGTTCAGAATCTCAGTTGGTATCAGTAGAATTACAACCCCAGGCATTCGTTAGTTGGCATTTTTTTAACACAATTTTCTAATTTGATGTGAAAATTACAGTTTCTACATTGATTGATAGAACAACACAGCCTTAATTATTTCTTCTGTTTTTTAATTGATATTCTTCTAATGTCCTTGGCTGACTTGTAAACCTGACTAAATAAGCTAGCCCCTCAAATAGAATAACTGGATATATCCAATTATCTTTGGGGCTATGGAATGGCTCTGAATCTTGAGATGACAAATAATTTTCAGTGATCATACAGTGGCAATTGTTTGCAGTGCTTCTGTGATGTCCCACCATCCTAATGAAACCAGGTTTTTATGACATTGTGGGAAATTGTTCAATATAGATGCAGGAAAGTCACAACATTCTCACCTAATGTGACATACACTGTGGTCCCGTCTTCATTTTCCAAAAAGTAAAGTCTGATCACTTTATGACCCAGAACTGCACACCATAATGTTGGTCTTACTAGTGTGAAAAGGGTGTTGATAAACTTTCTTAGAGTTGCTGCCCAGTAACTGTGGTCCGGCTTGTTTCCATAACCTGTAAGATAAAAATGGGCCTCATCTGGGATCCATAGCTTGACCAAAAGTGTATTGTTTTCTTTATAGATTTGGAAATACAACTGGTGATCATGCTTGCTCAGTTGTTGCAAAATTTTAATCTTGTTTGAATAAATTATAAATCGAAATGGAATATTTGGCGAACATTCTCTCAAGATACAGAGACAGCAGTTGCTTTTCTGGGGAGTTTAAGGACTTTTAAATTACTCTGTTAGTTTATTTTTAAAAAGGGTCCGGTCTTTTAAAAGCTTTTAATCAGATTTTTATTGCTTGTTTTGAAGGAACAAAACCATTAAATTATTAGTTATTACTGAAATCATGACAACCCTAAAGTTGAAAATCATTGAAACACCTTCAGCGCACATTTTAAACTATCATTATTTTGGAAAACATTTTTATTGCAAAAATATGATATAGACTATTCCACTGCTTCTTAAATTGTATAATTGTTCAGTGCTTAGGGCTACTCTACCATAATGCAGCCAACTAACTGTACGTTGCTGCCACTATGCACTACAAAAGTTCTGTTTTTTGTGTCATCTTGTATTTGAGAACTATCTGTTTACAAGTTCAGCTTTTAATTTTTTGTAACACAGTTATTTACATAAAATAAAACCTTGCTTATTACTGATCTTCTATGTAAAAGCAGTGGCCTGAATCTTCTAAAAATCTTTAGGCAATAGTGCTGGTTTATTCTTCCTAACATGAAGTTTTACTATTAGCATTTTGTTTGAAGCAACTTCATAATTTTAAATTTCCCAAATTATTTCTTCTAATTAAATTTTCAATATTTATGAGTTGTTATTAATTGCAGTTTATCGCACATGATACCTCCTAGCCTTACGCATATTTTGACTATCAATAAATCGTCTGATAGTGTTTTTTTAATATTTTAGTGAGAACTTGAATGCATTTGATATTATTGTACAAGCTTCATGTAATATAATTTGTACATCATTAGAATTACCATTATTGAAATTATCATAAATAATTTGGTCTGACTATCCATGTTATTTACAATTAAGAAAATCATATAATTTTATGATTATTAATTTGAAAACATGATATTTGAATATTTCTTGTAGAGAAAAAAAACTGGAATAAAAATATATATTTATTAAATCATTTTAACATTAGTTTATGACTATCCGAACTTTAAATTTTGTAAATTTGTAAACACTAATATATATTTATTCTATTTCAGACATCAGTGTCTATGTCTCCAGGAGAGAGCCACAAATGGAACCCTACAGATTATAACCTCTGGCATAGTGTAGGTCCGGTTACAAACAGGCAACTTGACACTGTAAGTATACTTTTTTAATACATACTAACTTCTACTTTTTTTATTAATAGGGGAGGCAAAAGGCAATATGATTGAGAATACAAATATAATATTGACATAATGTTTAGTTTTTCAGGGTATGTTTGATGAGTAACAAATCTCATGAACCAATGAAATTACTATATTGGTCCATAAAATCCTTGAGTAATTCTAAGTTCTTGTACAATATCATACAGTACATAAATACACAAAAATGCACAATTGTTTTATTAATTGTTGGCAGAAGAGAATTGTGTAGTGATTTTCTGCTCTTTGGTATCAACAGAATAAAGAATACATTTACACTTTATCTTGAAGTCTTTTTAGGGTAAGGATTTCTGACACTGAATACTATTTTCCTCCGCTCAAGTTATTGCAGCGCCTGGTCGGCATTTACTGTATGTGAATTACAATGCAGTGAGTGACACGCATGTAGTGACATGAAATAATGGGCCAATCTGCCTTCCCATGGTTGCCCAGTGCTGGATTACTAGACATGCTAAATTGGTCCACAGCCAGATTATAGAGACTGTATCTATATTCATTGTGTTATAGCTACAATCTATATCATGATCTGTCTTTCTTTGCTGGTATCTTTATTTTTAAACACGATTCAACACATTATATCTGCCATATTTATACAAGTAAGATGCTAATAGACGTACTGTGCTATATGAAACTGAGCTCAGAACCCCTTATGAATAAAAAAGATGTAAACATATAAAACTCTCAGCTTTGCATATAAGATGTTCGTATATTAGAGATTTATTTCTTGAAAAATCTTTTAAAAAGACCAATATGGTATAAAGCTGTTTTGCTAAATGGTCAGTGAATACTATATTACAAGAAATTAATTTAGCTCTTACCAAATGTGTCTTTTAAAGTGTTTTCTTTCAGTTACAAACTTTGCATGGGTATCCTCAGATTTTATTTTTTTATTTTATTGCTTCATAAACAAATGTAATAACAGTTCTGTAAATCAAAATATTGTAACATGAAAGCAAATTTATGACTAGAAATTTTTATAAGCACTTGTTTGTGTACTCCTGCCTATATTCACTGTTGTTATAATTTTATTCAACATATCTGTATTTTTAAAAAAATGAAAGAGAGATAGTAATGGAATTTAACAGAGTTTATTTAATAGAATTTGTTATTTTTCATAACATATTTTCACTGCATGTACTTATTAACTACAAACGAATAGTAATTTTTTTCTATATTCCTATGTAGGAAGAGACAAACCTTGGACCTAGGAGTTACAGTCAGCATCAGTTAGGAGCAAAGGTGGAGATGGTTTATAGTTTGCTGTCTATGCTAGGTACTCACGATCGTGATGAGATGACTCGTACATTACTTGCAATGAGCAGCTCACCAGAAAGTTGTATTGCTATGAGGCAATCAGGTGTGTATGTATACTGTTATATACTGTCGGTTTGTTTATTTTGTTGAATCATTGTTATATCTTGGTGAACAGCAGACTGTTGTAAACTTTCCAAAATGCTCTTACTTTATAAAAAGTATGAATAAAATTAAGATTTTGGTTGTCTGAAGAACAACAGCACTGAATGAGCTTTACCACAAGCAGTATCAATGCTTGTAATTGTACAGTTTAGTATCAATCAGCCTAAACTTGGTTGGCCTACCAAGAAAACGGTGGCTACAGGACCTTGAGGAAGATTTAGAGTACTCAGAATTTTTACAGCATGGAAACAGAAGGCTAAGGATAGAAGTACATGGCGGAACATTGTTAAGGAAGCCAAGGCCCACACCGGCCTGTAGCACTACGTAGTAGTAGTAGTAGTAGTAGTATCAATCAGCCTAAAAAGTCCACAGTTCAATACAAAGGTCAGCAACCCACGACCCGTGAGAGAACTTTTTTGTGGCTCACTATAGCTCTGGAATATATTTGATAATGACAGGAATTAGCGGCTTACCAAATATGTTGGATAAAGGAGGTGAACACTTATATCATTTAACTAACACAATAATATAATACTAACAAGCTCAATGCTAGTTTTAACTGCAACCCTCTCTTGGCCTTTTAATAAGTGAAAAAGAGGATGAATGAAGAGGTGTTTGAGAAACTGTTGAGCAAGGTTTGCCGTCTGATTAAAAAACACAATACACGGGTAGGAATTACTAATGCAATATTTTGTCAGCCCCCTTGCACTAAGATCTACATAGTATTTACATGTAAAAATAATGTCTAAACTTTCAAAAAACATTTGAAGGCTCTACAAAAACAGGCAATATTTGTGTTTCTTTTTTTTTCATAGTATTTCTCCTCATACTTTCAATATATTTGCATAAAATTGACATCATTAAAAATTGTAAATTTTTTTGCCAGTTGAAGAGTCACCTAAGACATACAAAAATGTAATTCTGTAGAATAGAAATCTCTTTGAATACCCCAAATTATCCAAATTCCCAATTAGTGAAAGTTTTCTGTATAAAAAAAAAAAACACTTCCAGAATTTCATTCTATACTCCATTGAATTGTCAATAAATTGCTCTAATTGTTTTCTGTAAACCTGCATAAATGAGGTTGCCACAATTAGTAGATAAGATATGTTTTTATTCACTAATAAAACTGGTAAAATGATAGTATTTTAATAACATCTTGTTAGTTTTGTGTTTTCACTGTGTTTTTGTATTATCAATTTGAGTTGTACTTATAAATTTATTTAAACTTGTGTTTTGGACATTTTGTACATATTAATATATGAGTATATTACAAATATGACATCAGATTAAGGAGATTACAATAAATGAAAAAGTGCTATTTACAATTTTTAAAATTATATTGTATCAGCACAATGAAATGATAAGCAATAATTTTTTTTTAAATTGTGAACACAATTTTATAGGCCTGCTATTTTTTTAAAAATTTCTTATACAACTATTGCATACAAATTTAAAATATTGTGTTATAAAATAAACTTTTTCAATAAATAATTTCTTAAGTTTAAAAATTGTACAAATTGATATGTGTAGGTTGTTTACCGTTGCTAGTGCAATTAGTTCATGGAGGACAGGAGTCACCTTTGGTACGTAGACGAGCAGCACAAGCTCTACACAACTTGGTTCATTGTCACAGTGACGATAAGCGTGGTAGAAGAGAAGCTAGAGTACTAAGACTGGTGGAACAGATACAAGAATACTGTTCTAACATTACATCTCCACAGCAGTCTGATCAAGGTAATCAGCAGTCTCAAGAACAGTGATTAATAAAGTTAATTTAGTACCTTTGTAACAAAGTTACAATGTTTAGATGGTAATGTTTTAATCTGATTGTTATGAAAATATATCCATGTTTATTTTAAATGTACACACTTTCAAATATAACCTTTTCCTAAATTTGTAAATATTCTGATAATGAATCTGAAAATGAATTGGTGATATAATGTAATTAACATTCAATTACTGTTAATAATGACTGCTATGTTTACGTTGCTTGATGTAATCATCTTGAATTCACTGATTAAACAAATTTTAAAAATACTTAACTAAGTGAATACGTAATTTCTTACTTGCTGACGCTATCGGTCAAACCGGCAGGTCATTCTAAACACGCTTCGAACAATACATTACCCCAAAATACAAACAAACCCTAAATCCAGCTATGCAAAACACCTAAAAAACACCTACACACGCACACACCGACATACACACTAATTTAAATGTTCTACACACATTAAAAAAAAATAAAAAACTAACAGCCTTAGAAAAATATCATATCTACAAACACTACACAACAGATAAAGAAAACGTATTAAATGATCACACACACTTTGAAGCCAACAGCCTTTTCTATTATATGACACACAATTTAAACAGCCCACCCCATTTTATAGTTATAAATTCATTCCTGTTAGAGCCTTTACACCTAACCGATGCCGCCAGTAGAGGGCTAGCTTCGTAAGAGGAACGAATGTTTTGAAACTCGTCATCAAGTAAGCAATTACTCATTCACCTAGTTAAGTATTTTTAAAATTACTTAGTGCTATGTTTACATTTGGTATGTTATGTTAAATCTCATTGTGGTTTTCTTTAAAGTGTTAAAATGGTAAAAAGAGACCCAGAAGTAGTGTTATATTTATATATTTTTTGTGGGTTAATTTTTAATTGTGATTATCTTTAAATTGTTTCTTAAATTGATAATAATAGGAGACTCAGATGTATAATAATTCTAAATAATTTTGTTCTTTCCTTTATTATGTACACCAAGTTTGTTAGTATTGTGTATATTGATATGTTGAAGTTCCAAAGATTTTAAACATTTAGGAAAGGTTTTATATTTTAGTAAAAAAAAAAAAAAACAGATGTGGGTTCAATTCCGTGTAGATGCTCTTGTCATGCCTCTTGTAAGATTGTTTATTACTCCTTTTAGATATGTACATTGCTTCGTATTAACAATGTAACAACTCTGATACTTTTAAATCTCTTTAAACAGTGCCACTTCTTTTGTGTTTGTGGCTTTCTTTTATAAGGACCAACGGGTGTCCTAAAACACTCCTCTTGTCAATTTAATAAAATATGTTTCACCTTGAAGAAACAGATATTTCAGTCGCTACATGATGGCTTGAACAGACAATTATATTTCATTTGATTTTTATCCTATGTTGTGACGATGTGGGCTATTTAATATTGTTATTAATCTCTGTTTTATAAGATAAAATAATATTGATCCTAAAGTGACTAAAATTCCTGGAATGAACATATAGTTTTAATAGTGATTTAAAACATCAGTACTGTTTTGTGGAAAACAAGGGGAAAGTTGTGGGTTTTGTAATAATAGCATGTTTGTGTCTAAAAAGAACAATGACTTTTTCATTAATCATAACAAATTTAATATAAATTCCCTTTAAAATTTTAACCAAGAAAAGTTAAAATCAGAGGTTTTAAAAATAAATAGGAACTCAATATGTTTTAAATCTTTTCATCTGAAATTTCACTCTAAATTAGCTTTAACTTTGGCAGTAATTTTGTGGCTTTCAGGTTCCTGGTATCTGGTCCTCTTTTCCATCAACAGCTGTTGTAGGAAGAATAGTGTTAGAGTGCACCGGAATAGTGTTGGAGTGCTATTGCCTCAGGAATATTGTTGAAATCAGAATCTATTAAACTAAATGACTGGAGTTTTTCACTTTTCAACATTTTTTTTTATAGAGAATGCTAAAGCATCATTTACACTTCCTATTGAACTCAAACTGTAAACAATTAAAAGTAAATGAATAAATCATTCAGATTTATTTATAGTTTTTAACACGAAAAATGTCTTTAAACAATTTTATAATATGATTTTATATGGGTCTATGTCAGTAGTGAAATAGGTATGCATGAAAAAAATATACACGTTACAATTAGTCTTGAACTCAAATTGTAAATAATTAAAAGTACAGTACAGTCTCACTAATCCGGACTTGATGGGACCGGACCCTGTCCGGATCAACGAAAGTCCGGATTAGACGGAAAAACCAAACAAATGCATACAATATGTGTTTTAGGCGGGGAAACATATTGAAATTGTAGTTTTAGTGAAATTGAGGCCTAAATATAGCTATACAGTACAGTATTTCATAGCTTATTTAGCAAAAAATCCTGTAATTGTAACAGAAAAGGTATGACATGAATAAATATCAAAGCATCTTTTTCGTTGAATAAATGTATTCACATAAAGTTATTTACACTACACTGTATAAACGCACAAATAACTCAAACAAAAATGAAACAAACAAAAATAAACTTTAAAAAACTTAGTGAAAAACGTTTGTAATGTTCTTTTGTTTTAACTATGAATGACGTCGTTTCACAGTACGATCTCGTAGCCGTTTCAAGGTCAGTTGACGTTCTATCAGTTTGTTTCTCAAAGTAGGTCATCAACCCCTATAGTAGCATTGCAGCCGCCCCATCATGAGTTGGGCTGACCGGTTCGTGTGTGTAGTCTTCCTCTTCCGAGCTGTCATTTTTTGCGTTTGCAGTGCACACCGCGACGATTGAGCACTTGATAACCAATGTCATTATCACTGATAATCCACTCGGAAATATCAGTGTCTTTCAACTCGGCCCAACCCTCCAATTGTTGAAAAATCTGAACAAATTCCGCGTCGTCATTAGTAGGTTAACTGTCGGTTTTTTCACTTTCCTGTGGCATTTCAGGCCACAATTTTTCCAGCTCTTTTGGAGTGTAGACGGTTGAATTTCCTCCCACGATTCTGCAGCCATATAAATGACATCCTTTATAGTAACTTTTTTAAGAATTTCAATAAATTGTGTAGCTGGATCTGCTTCTTACAAAAGCGATAAAATTAATTTTTTCCTATATCGCCGTTTTATCGCCTCTGACCATCGGCTGAATGAGAGCTGTGTCGTTAGGAGGAAGAAATTTAACAAAAATGTCACCATGACGCAATTCTTCATTTGGGTGGCATGGGGCATTATCAATTAGTAAAACCGCTTTTCGAGGGAGTTTTTTCTCTTTTAAAAACTTTTCTGTTGTGGGAACAAAGTTTTCAAAAAACTTCAGTCCTTAAAAATTTGACTGTTCACCCACGCTGATTTTTTGGAACTTGTATTGGGCCGGTAGAACACTTAAATTTACATTTTAAATAACCCTAGGCTTTGCGGATTTCCCTATCACCAAAAGTGGAAATTTTAGATCGCCAGAAGCATTACTGCAGGGCAGCAAAGTCATACGTTCTTTCTTAACTTTATGGCCTTTTGCTACTGAATCTAATTTGGAAGCTAAATTTGTTTTTAAGAACATTTTATAATTTAATCCGGTTTCGTCAGCGTTTATCACCTGACAAGGTTGTAAGTTTTCATCTCTGAAAAATTTGTCTTTTGAATTTTTCACTGGCATCATTGTCACCTGACAAAATTTCATTACTTATTCCGAGTTTACAGATGCCGTGTCGTTCCTTCCACCGGGACAGCCAACCCACACTGGCAGTAAAATTAGGGTCTCCTTTTAACTTTTCATTCAGTTTTAGCGCGATCGTTTGTAAATTTACACCCGATAATGGAACACCCTGTTCCCGTTGGCAAAACCAAATATACAGAGCATCATCTCCGGTTTCATTTTTTGATTTTTTTAAAGTGCTTCGCCGCCTAAACTGTCTTTACTAACCATTTTTGCAAAAAAATCTTCAATTTCCTGTCGCTTTTTCTCCAATCGGAAACAGTTTGTTTTCCCACGCCTAACTCTTTTACAATTTTAGTAAGCGATTCACCTCCATCAATACGAAATAAGGCTTGGAGTTTTTATTCCATTGTCACTGTCACTGACTTACGTTTAGTCGCCATTTTCACTGAACAGTGAACGAGACGTAAATAAAAAACACAGATCAATATCGTACTAGAATTAAATGATAACAGCAGAAATCTTGCGAGAAGCAGTAAAGGTGGCATCCGTCCGACAACACCACTGACCTGACGCCAGACGGATAGACTGTCTATCCGTTTAGTCAGCGGTCCTTTATCTTTCGTTTATCGCAAGATGTCTCTGATGTCACGTGCGTTGTAGTGTTGGGAGATCTAATGTGAATATATTTTTTCAAAGACGTTTTTCCTACTTTAATAGGCAAAAGAAACAAATAATATGGTAAATTCATATTTTAATGAATAAATTATATTATTTGTCTATTAGAATAGGAAAACCCCTTTGAAAAATAACAAATATAGACGTATAAAAATAAATATTTTTGTGAACGGCAGACTGATTGTGCACTGTAAAATACTATAACTAAACAAAAATTTTGGGTCGTCCGGATTAGCCGGAGGTCCGGATCATCGGAGACCGGACTAGCGAGACTGTACTGTATATGAATAAACAGTTGAGATTTATATACATTGTGTTTAACACAAAAACTTTACAAAATTTTTGAATATGATTTTATGTAGGCCTGTCAGTCACACAAAAAAAGTTGAACTTCTTAATAATTTTTTTTCTTCCAAATACATATTGCTAAGGTTTTTTGGTAAACTGTCTATATATAGTTATTTGCCCCATTATATAAATTGGATTTCCAAACTAGTAGAGTAAAAAGAGTCACATAACTCATTTTTATGGATTAATACGTTATCAATGCTATTTTTGTTAGGTATCCTTTGATCATTTCAGTATATAGAGACCATAACCAGTGTTCAAAATATGGGATTTGTTGTGGCATTATTGCCAAAAATAGGAAAGTAGCACTTATTAATAAAACTATCAAAAGTAGCATTTTAGGGTTGCTATATAGTATTTAGCAGACTCTGATTATGTCCTGTACATATTTTATTTAACATACAGATTAAAATATTTATGGCTATAAGAACAATAAGCCAAAAAATGTCTTTATTTTTCTGGCAAGAAATAATAGTATGCCCCAACTATTGTACTCGTTGCAGCTACAGGCTTTCTTATTTGTTACAGAAGACCCACACCCTGGTGCTGCTATTGCTGCTTTAATGAAACTCTCATTTGATGAGGAACATCGTCTTGCTATGTGCCAGCTTGGTGCTCTTTATGCCATTGCTCATCTTATTCAAGCAAGTCATTTTTTTTTAAACCGCTTATAACTGTTTTTTTATCTTTAGGATTTTAAGAATCTTTACTGTAGCTATTTCATATTGAATATCGATTTGTTAATAGAGTTATAATTCAGTTTGATCAGGATTGTAAAACTACATAGTTTTAATAAAGTAACTAATAAATAACAGAAACTGAATACCAACATAAATTTATGTAAATTATTTATACCAAACAACAAATGTAGAAAACAGTTACAACAGGCTAAATAATAGGACCATGATCTGAGCTGTGTTTGATAGATTTTTATATTTGAATTCTGGTCTTTAACAATCAAAACTGTATAGCCTATATAATCATACATCATTATTCTTTCACTTAATTTAACCAAATTTTATTAATACACTTTTATCAACCTTTTTTGTTAGTAGCTTTATATTAGTGAAAAGTGACTTTAGTATAAAAGTCTTTTTGTGCTAGCACCAAACATGTGAACATACTGTGCTCCGTAGATTTACTTTTCAATTATACAGTTCGTATTACCGAAGTAACATTCATAACCAAATTTGGTAAGTTCATTGAACCAGAATGCTTATTACTTTGATTAATTTGTTTTGGATTTTAAATTACGAGCAGATCTTGGACAATATTTAATATTATCCCAGTTGATTGATAATACAAAAAAAAAAAAAAAACATACACAAAACTCACAAATTAATCATTTATTGACTCATATGCGTTTCAATGACAAAGTCATCATCAGTGAGTGTTACTACTACAAACTCTAACTTACAACTCCCTTTGTAGTAGTAACACTCCCTAATGATGAATGTCATTGAAACGCGTATGAGTCAATAAATGATTAATTTGTGAGTTTTGTGTATGTTTTTATTTGTTTTAACATAATTTCACAAGCTAAGCTCAATGAATAGTTGATTGATAATATTTAATAATTTTATATTTGTTTTAATTTCATATTTTGCCAGTTTATAAAAGCCTAACCTTTCTTAAATATTTGTCATTGATATAATTTTTGCTACTGAAATTATACTTTGGTCCTCACCTTGGATAGATTTTATGCAAGTTATGTAGTCTGTCACAATCTATCTTCACTCATCAACCCATGTATGCCTATTTTTTTTAAAAATAAACCTTTTTTAAAACAAAATTGTTATTTAGTTGTATCTGTGTATGTACAGAAGCCATATGTACAATTTTACAAAAATATCTCCTACATGTTACAAATGCTAAGGTGTCCTAAAATAGGACAGTCAAGTAACATTACTTTAATTATTAAAATACATTCTGAAACGATATTTTTTACAATTATTATTAATCATGTTTGTTTTAAAGGTACTACAAATTATTTTGTTTAAAAAGTGAAATGATAAACTTGAAAATTGAATTTTTTCTTTCTTTGAAGTGATAAGGGATGAAACAATCCTTTCATAAAGTTACACTATACTTTTTACAAAAGATAAGAGGCTTCACATTGCAGTTCTCTCCTTGGCATTGTCTTTGTTTGTCTTGATATAAAATTACCTCTTTCATCGTATCTGATGTCTGTGTGGATGTTTATTAGGATGTATTAGCTGCTCTCCCTTGCTTTGAAAGTTTTTTTTTTCATATATAAAATTGCAACATTCTTCTGAATTCATGGAAATTCTTGATAAAGCGAGACACCTTCCTGTATACATTTACAATTGCCATGACAAGCATTCAAGTAAATAAACTCCAGTACCACTCGTTACTACGAATAGAACTAACAATCACCTGCTAGCCAATCATTGTGGTCAACTTCACTCATGTATTTGTTGTAGGATTTTATAACATTTGGTTTTGGAAAAAGCACCTCTAACTTGATGTCCTTCTCCACTGTAATGCATGATACAGGGGATAAACAGTGTCAAAATTTGTACCAACTGCGATACTCTTGTTGTCATTCCACTTAACAAACAGAACTTCACTTTCTGAATCAAAAGTGCCCCTGGGCTCTTTGGAAAAATTTTTGGATCCTTTAAAGGACATTTCTACAGACGGTTATGCCTCACAATACCAGTAGCTCTAAAAACAACATCTCTCAAATAAATAAGCAAATCTCTTTGAAACAAGGGACCATAAAACCAAATCTACTCTTTTGTTTTGAGCTTACCACAGTCTAAACTGAAGTTGAAACAGTATCCACTTGTCTTCTGCAAAGAGGTTAACAATTCAACTAAGATTATTTAAAAATAAGCTTAAAATATTTGGCAATTTTCTGGCAAAACGCCGATATTGTGGCTAGGAGCTACAGTGTTAAATAGTAATTGACCGAATAGCAATAGACTTTGATTTATAATTAAACTTTTTAAATTCTTTTTTATTCCTATAACTAATACAACCTTTCTCTCTAAATGACAAATGTATTTATAAGTTTTGAATCAGTTGGGCTTGAACTTTGTTAGCATTTTTATCACAATTAGCTAAAAAATTTATAACTTACTTCTTCTTCCAGCAGACGTCCAGATTCAATTGTAGCCGATGGCCCGATGTCCATGATAAATTGTCATCGCAGAGTCCCAATGTTTTTTTTTTGTTAGAATGGTATTAATGTCCAATCCCTCTACCCTTAAAAGCTCCCTGGCCAGATTTGGATAACAGCATTTAATGAGGATATGCTCCAGGTCTTCTTCTCCACTTTGGCATAGAGCGCATTCTGGTGATGCCGCTAAATTGAACCGGTAAAGATAGGCCTCGGTTAAAATGTGCCCAGTCCGAGCTCTGGCTGTGTAAGTACATAGCCTTCTTTTTATTCCGCTATACATGTCTTCTTTTCCCGGTTCATTCTGGAGGTTAAATATAGATCGACCGACAGGACATCGTGACCATTCCTCAGTCCACTTTCTCCTGTGAAATTGCTCTGCAGATTTTTGACAATATAAGAGGGAGTATATCTTTTGGTCAGCGGGTTGCATTGCTGAGGCCAATTTTGCTACTTCATCAGCTTCTTCATTCCCTCTCAACCTGCAATAGGCAGGGACCTATTGGAAAACTACCCTATTGCCCTCATCTTGCAACATCACAATTAACCTCCTCAATTCAACAATTTTAATAAAGGAGTATGACGTAGTGTATGGCAACGTCAGAACTTGGAGGGTTGATTTCGAGTCAGTGAGAATACAAATATCCAATTCGCAGATAGATTGACAGCTTACTAATGCAGCGTTAATTGCCAGAAATTCAGCATCCATGCTAGACCGGACATTTGCCGGTGCGAAAAAACGTTCTCCAGTTTCCAGGTTGAAGTAGCTCGCTCCTGATTTCCCCTTCTCCGTGTTAACTGATCCGTCCATGAAGATTTTTACGTGCTCATTATATTTCTGGTGGAGCATTGCTACGGCTTCAGCGTGTAGGTGTTCTAGGTGACTCTCTTTTGTCAGTTTATTAGGTAAATCTATCTCAATCGAGATTCCTATCCATCTGTGAGAAGACTCATCATACACAATAGGAATGAGTTCTGGGCTATTGATAGGTAATTGTGATGAAATTTTTCTCACCTGATAACTGTGCACGAGCTTGATAGGATCCCTCTTAAGGGGTGACTGCTAGCTGATGACACAATTTTCAGGTACTTATTCCACATTTGTCTTGCTATATATATTTCAATAGGTTCAATGCCGAGTTCAATGTCAATTGCTGCTATTGGTGTAGTCTTCATACAGCCCAAACAGAGCCTTAGAGCTGCCGATTGCAGCTGTCGTATCTTTGCAAGGTGAGTTGCAGCAGCTCCACCCCATACTTCACAGCCTTAAGTCACCTGGGATCGCACAAACATTAAATAGAACGTTTTCATTGTTGTTGTGTCAGCACCCCATTGTTGGCTGGAAACAGCTTTTAGTGCATTTATTCTACGCATACAGGTTTCAAGAATGTGGTCAACATGAGCTGCCCAGAAGTTTATGGTTTCGGTGTGCTTTAAGGATTAACGTCGACCTTCAGGCTTGGAGTGAAATTGGCTAGAGAGTTCCTTCTTGTGAAAAATAAACATTCTGTTTTTTCAGCAGACATTTTAAGATTCCATTTTCTGCACCAACCCGCCATGCAATCAAGCACTGTCTGAATCAACTCCACTGCCTTTTCTTGATTTGAATTAGTGGACTATATGGTGTTGTCATCTGCATAGGTGAAACAACGTATCTCCTCAGGTAAGGACTTTGTAAGATCATGCAATGCAATATTGAACAGCATCGGACAGACAATGCCTCCTTGTGGGATACCATTAGCAAAAACGTAAAAAGATGATTTGGTTCCATTAACAGATGCTTGGATAGTTCGGTTTCGCAGGAAGTTATTAATACCCCTAATCTCCAGTCTCATGCATTGAAGAATCACTGTTGTATGTGGCACCCTATCAAATGCCGCTTCAAAGTCTATCATTACCGCAACTGTTGATTGTTTTCTTTGAAATCCTTTATAAACGCAATCCATGAAGTATAGCAAAGCATCAGTAGTACTTCTTTGTTTCCGAAATCCAAATTGGAATGCATTTAACAGATGGTTCCTCTCAAGTCTCTATGAGAATCAGTTATTTACTAGGCGCTCTAGAAGCTAAAAAAAAAGTTTATAACTAATCCTACATATTTAGGGCGAAGTTTATATTATATTTACTATGTTAAATAATATAGTAAGATAATAAAAATAATATAATCAAATATTATATTATATTTAGGAAGTTGTTTAGATTATATTATTTTTGATACATAGTTGATAATACTTTTGTTTGTTGTAGGTTGATACAGAAGCCCATGGTAGCGAAGTAAACAGTCAGAGTTGTGTAACACTGAGGAGGTATGCAGGTATGGCTCTTACTAACCTCACTTTTGGAGATGGAAACAACAAAGCATTGCTGTGCTCTATGCGTTCTTTCATGGCAGCTTTAGTGGCTCAGTTGAGATCACCCAGTGAGGACTTGCGCCAAGTAACAGCAAGTGTATTGCGTAATTTATCATGGAGAGCTGACACACAGAGCAAGACTATGTTACGCCAAGTAAATGCTGTTGTGGCACTCATGATAGCTGCAATGGATGTTAAGAAAGAATCAACTCTCAAATCCATTTTATCTGCTTTGTGGAACCTGTCTGCTCATTGCAATATGAATAAGGTAAATGGAAAGATGTATTGAGCTAGTAATAATCTAATAACAGCAATAGGCTAGTAACAGTTGGACTCTTCTATATTTAACTTTCAAGATACCAAAAGCACAGTGTGCAATATATTTCATTAAACATATTAGAAAACCCCAAATACCACAAACATGATCAGAAATAACTAATATTACAAATTACCTAAGTTAGTTTTTTTGAGTATTTTTGGCTTATTTAATTTTTCCAATATTTTTATGGTTTTTTGATCATCTTAGAATAGAAAATCATATCTTTTATACAAAATGATCTATAGTCACTGTCAGAATAAGAAAAATGTTCATGTGAATTCAAGGTCAGTACAAAATTAGCAAAAATGTCGTAGAAAATCTAACATACTAAACTTTTTCCAAAGTTATTCTGTATTCAGAGAATTATAAGTAAGACAAATTTTGTTTTTCTGCATATTTCAAGCAAAAATTAGTTTTAATAATAGATATACAAAAACACATTATATTATCATAACTAAATTTTAAATTGTATCAAATACGGCTGTTAATTATTTTATAATCTGTTAGAAATTTGTCTTTGCAGAAAAGTTTTAGTTGCTAATTAACTTGAAGAATTTTTAATGGATTGGGGCGTATTTTCAGTATCTTTGAAACTGTATTATACATAATTTTACTTTTACTTTATATTTGTAAGGTAACAGCACTCTACATTAACTAACTTTGACTTTTTAAACTTACATCAAGAGAGTTGATAGGTAATTATTTTATGCCCCTCTTGAATTCATCTTTCAGTCAATGATAGGTTCAATTTTTCTGCAACATTAAAACATTTTTTTTTTTATTAAGTCCTCAATATTAATATTTTTAAACTGTATATTATTCAAGCAAAACTCGTCAACATATTCAAATAACACATTAATAAAATTCTTTCATGGTATTTATATTTTCTTATCACTTCTAGTATTAATTTGTCAATATCTACTTTTGTTACAGGTGGACATTTGTGGTGTTGAAGGAGCACTTCAGTATTTAGTAGAAATGTTGACTTTTCCTTCACCTTCTAAGAGTTTAGCTATAATAGAGAATGCTGGTGGAATCTTGAGGAATATTTCCAGTCATATAGCAGTACGTGAGGATTACAGGTGTGTAAAATGATCAGCTTTAATTTTTTTAGAAATTAAAAAAAATTGTTCCTAAACTTTAAAAACTCCAGTCATTGAGTATGGGTTAAAATATTTCTGAAAAGTTTTTCGAAAAGTTCAAGGTATTTTCTAGAAAATAAATTTTAAATTTCCTAAATAAATTATAAGGAAATCTGAAACACCATAAAGTCAGTAAATCAACTTATTTCTATTCAATTGAAAATATCAATAATAAAATTAATGTCTGTAGAAACAACACACACAAACAGGTCTCAAAATTAATGCAGAGTGATTTCCTATCTATTATAAAATATTCTGGTATTCATGTACATAGCGTAACTGTAAATCACTACAATGTATATATAGAAATATTATGAATGTATTTGTAAGTTGTTTATTTTTTACTTCAATTAATGATTTAAAACTTTTAAATCAAATTATATTTAGTTTTAATTTAAAAAATTAATTAACTAATTAAATTAGTATGTTAATTTTTTTAAAATTAATTTTAAAATAATGTGAATTGTTAATGTGTTATTTATTATAAAGCATTAGTAAAATCTATAAAGTTTTTTTAAATTAAAAAACAAAAACAAATAAACAGGACTTTTAAAATGTAGATAGAAAATTTCTTAATATATTGTTTTTTAATAATTTTATTTTACTATCTTTGTTTCTTATGAATCGAAGATTTTTTTCAAATTTTGTTATTATTTTGCTACAGTTTTTTTTTCAGATTAGCACAAAGCATTTAAACTATTAAAAACTCTTGTCTTACCTTTTGCTGCTAGTAAATACCTGTAAAGGAGGTCTGAATGGAGTAGGTCTGTTTTCGGTAATTAACCCTGTTACTATGAGTACCATGATTTCTCCACCCTCCCAGTACCAGGGATCTTTATAATATTATCTAAGTTTCAAATAGGGATTACGTTTACTTAATAAGTTAGTTGGCCCTGTTCAAGCCATTCCTACCTCCTATACTAAATAAAATAATTAATTCATCAATGGTTTACCAAATTTAATAAGAGAATTTTAAATTCATGCTGAGCTAGACTGCCAAACAACAAATTTTAAATAAATGTTATATCTCTTTAATGTTCTATAAATGGTTGGCTTGAAAATAACCTACCTTAGTTATTAGTTTTTGCCAGAACATTAAAAAAAAATTATTTTTTAAAAATAAACTGCTTTAAATTGTTTTTTTTTTTTGTAAATTTAGCTATTCTAGTGATTAAGGATAATTTGCATGTGGGCATTGGTAACAGTGTAATTGAGGAAAGGAACACTATTAGTAATGGTAATTTTTTAGGTAAGATAAATATAGGTGACCAATTGTTAAATTTTGGTTGAGGTGACTGGTGTTGAGAAAACTGCAGCTATGGTAATTTGGTTTTGTTTTCTCAGTGTGGTGTCAATAAGAAAAAATAAATTCAAGTATGCACTAAGATGTAAGAAATTGGTTTTATACTTTGTGTGGAAATAATTTTTTCATGTGCTACAATAATATTACATCAATCTAGGTCTCAATTTTTAAAGAAGTTTATTAATCATTGCAGGACGATTCTACGAGAGCACAATTGCTTGCCTATCCTGTTGCAGCAACTCAAATCTCCCAGTCTGACAGTGGTATCTAATGCTTGTGGCACTCTTTGGAATTTGTCTGCAAGATGTCATCAAGATCAGCGTACTCTCTGGGAACTCGGAGCTGTACCAATGCTCAGGAGTCTTGTACATTCTAAACATAAGATGATATCCATGGGATCTTCTGCAGCACTCAAGAACTTATTAGCTGCTAGGCCAGAGGCTGATGTAATGGATAAAGTGTCAAGAGGTGAGTTGGGATAAAATTAAAAAGGAAAATATACTTTATAGTTTAGAAGATATAATGACTCATGGGACATTTAAGAATAAGGATTTATAACTAACCTACTATTAAATTTTTTTTTAAATTCACTTTTTTCACTGATTTCATATTTTTATTTTTCTAAATATTCTTAACACATTCAATGTATCCTAACCTTCTGACTTACTACAGGTACTGAATTTTTTCTTGAAACTTGTAAGACTGGTTGTATTTAACTTAAAAGTACAAAATAACTTCATTTATAAAAGTTAAAATAATATTTTTATAGACATTTACAGAGTGACCTCATAATGTAACCAAACCATGAATACAATATTTGGATATACAAGTACACTACATTATTTAGAAATATTACAAAATAAAACTATAATAACTAATAAAGATTCAGTTTTTTTCTGACAGAGTTTGGAGAGATTTTCTTGCTTTTGTACAAGAATGATTCTTTCCCTATTCTGTAGGCTACATTTTTGTCTTGCAACTCACATGCTTCACCCATGTTTTATCATCAGCTACGATATGATCAAGAAGTTCATTACCATTGTTTATTGTAATGTTTAAGGAAAGTTATTGATAATGCATGCTATTCTTTTTTGGACATGAATTTTCTGAACCCACCTTCATAAAATTTGCGGTAGCTATTCCATGATGACTTTATGAGCTATGTAGTTCATTAAGTGAAATTTGGCAAAAATGTTTTTATAGTTCAATAGTTATGAAACAACAATTTTCATGAATTTTAGATTGAATTTCATTAAGAAGTAAACCAGGGTGTCTAGCGACAGGGAAAACCGGAAAAACCTGGAAAAGTCAGGGAATTTTAAGATTCTGGAAAATTCAGGGAAAAGTCAGGGAAAATTTTAAAAAATCGGGAAAATATTTATTTTGATTAGAAACAAAACTAGTGGCCATTGCTCTTGAATATTTGGTATTGTAAGCTGGTGGGCTGGTTTAGGGGCAGGGCAGTCAGGAAATAACACTTCTTTATTTAGATGCCCATTATTTATTTGATAAGCCCGTTGCTATGACTTCAGGACTTATGTCAATAAATAATAAATGTGTCGAGTTGGTACAGCTGGGAAGTTTTAGCCTGGACCGTGGCCTTGGGGTGCGCAGTGGTTCGGTTATCATATGAACGGGAGGGGATAACAGATAACTCAGTCTGTTTCTGACCACACAGAACGCTGTGTAAACATTTGTAGCCAGCTATTTGTCTAGACTCGTGATAGTATGTGTTTTATATGACGGTGATTATTTTTACACTGTTTATTTCAACATGGAAGGTTCCAGTTTTCATTGCCGTAGCGGGCAATCGCATCATGCAGATGTCGTCATTACCCCCCCCTCCTTCCTTAGGATAAATATAAACTAAAAGATGAAGTAACCAAAGCAGAGATTATATGGTGGGTGAATTTAGTAATGCAACACTTCTTTACGCAATGCAGAAAATAGTGTGTGCCTCTTTCCAAGGATGTTCCCTGATAGCACCGGTGCACAGAACATGAGATTGCGGAAAGATAAAGTTTTCTATAGTGTTGTATTCGGTTTATCAAATTATATTAAAGACCTGTTACTGACATCATTTAATTCAAATTCTAACTATGTAATTGGCTTTGATGAAAGTTTAAACAAAATATCACAAAGAGCCCAAATGGATTTGAGTGTTAGGTATTGGGATGCAGAGACGGATGAAGTGAAAGCTCGATATTTTGGTTCTGTGTTCCTTACAGACACAAAAGCAAAAGAGTTACTCAATTCGTTCTTAAAAGGTGTTCAAAGTCTGGATTTATCCAAGATCCTTCAGATATCAATGGATGGGCCCAATGTAAACTGGGCTTTCTATAGACATCTAAAAGAGGAAAAGTCAGGGAAAACTCAGGGAATTTCTTCAAGCGATTTTACTAGACACCCTGTAAACCATTGCTGTCTCAAGTGAACATTTTTAAAATCAATTCACTATTATCCTATTCAGATTTAATTCGTTTTGTAGTTTTTTGCCAACACAAAGCTAATCACTAAATGCACTCCACAAGTAGCAGAATTTTCAATTGCAGCGTACATTTCATCTAGTAAAAGTTAGAAAAGTAGGAGAGATACAGTCCTCTCACTACCACAGCTTGATTTGTGGAAATATTTTGATACTAGTATTACAGCTTTAGATGGTAACAGTTAGTACCAAATGTTTGTTACTTTCTGGAATGACCTTGTATATGATATTATGATATGCCTATTTCAAAAAAGAAGAAGAAAAGATTGAAGATGTGTATAAATGATTGAATATCCAAGTGTCAGATGCCCAGTTTATGATGTGTTACTCTATATTATTTGTATAAATATTGGTTAGATTAGACCAGATATTTATATTCTGTCAGAAAAAGGTAAAAAAAAATTACCTGTTTTATGTCTGGAGTTGGAAATTGTTAAAGAACTAAAGGGGAAGGTAAAAGGAGGTTATCTGATGTTGAGGTTAGGAGGCACACTGATTTGGTGTACCAGTGGAAATTTAACGCTTTTATAAGATTTATTAGCAATTAAAAATATTATAAAATTGAAGTGGAATACTAGATACCACGCAAAGGTTTTATCCTGAAAAGTACTTAACCTTATTTTAAATTAAATTTCAATGTTTTTTTTTTGTTTTAGTATGTATTTTTACTTGAAAATTATATTGTAGTTTTTGATTTATTAAATTTGCCATGCCTTTTTTCTGATCATCTTCAGAAATCAACTTGACAAGTACAGTTATGTTGGATAAAGTAAATGAATTGCATTACAGAGTGTTTCATTCACAGGTCTGCCAACATTGCTGGTTCGTAAAAGAAGAGCTTTAGAGCAAGAACTGGATGCCACTTTATCAGAGACCTGTGACAACATTGAGCCTCCAGAACGTTGGGACAGTCGAGAATCTGTTACTAGTACTCATTCAGAAAATATTTTTGATAGAAGTGCCAGAGCTAGCTGTTTGCACACAGGATCTTTGCAGGTATAATTCGCGTGTTGTTGTAGTTTGTTTTAAACATTGGTTGTTCACAAATGTTGAATTATTAATTTTGTATTGATAAGGGTAGAATATTTAATTATTATTTACAGTTTATAGATCACAATGCACAACTACACAAAAATAATTATTTTAGAACTTTTAATCAGAAGTTAGTGAAGTAAGTCTTATTTTATTAAAAAAATAATAAGTAGGTATAACATTAAAATTGAATATTTTTGAAATAAATATTTTTTTGACAAAGTTATGTAAAAGAATTTGAAATAGTTAGTTTCATGTAGGAATATTTTGGGCTGACATTTAGTAAACTTGTACAAAATATGCAGATGATATTCTCATAGTCGTTCACAGAGCAAGACAGACTGAATGATGTGAACATTATTACAAATGGCAGAATAACATAAACACACTATAGTAGCCTACACAGTTGGTAGTATTAAAATAATGGGATATTTAATTATATGAGGCAGTAACTGAGAGGGTAGCAAATGCTGACTGTCATATTCTAATTGCTTAAATTGTAAACAAAAAACATGTCTGTTCTCCAATTTCTTGCCAACTACTATAATCAGTTAATACAAATCATCAGTGGCATTGAATGCAAATCATAGAACTACTGTAATGAATTAGTGCTAAACGGGTAAGTGTTAAGCAAGGTTTTACTGTAATATTTTGAAACATATTAAATATTGCAAATGATGAGGGCTTGTAGTTGTATTATTTTGAAACATATTGAATATTACAAATGCTGAGGGCTTGTAGTTGTAATATTTTAAAATATACTACATGTTGCAAATGCTGAGGGTTTGTAGTGTTAATATTTTTAGATCGGCTTTTTTATACTGCTGAAAGTAATTGGAAAATTACGTTACTTATCTGTTAATGTATTAATGTTAAGTTCGAAAATTATAATGAAATACAAATAGATGAATTTATGAGGCAAAAAAAATTCTAAGTTGGAAAGGTAAAAAATATATCCGTATGTTAGAGTAATAAGTGTATCTCTTGTTAAGCTCTTTAGATTTGAATTTTATACTATAACTGCATTTTATAATTTAAAAAATTGTGATATAATGAGGTCAATTAAAAGCATTATATATACCAAACACATCATTTTAAAAATGAAAACCTTTGCTTTACAGGTTTTTGGATTATAGCATTATTTTCATTTCATTAGTTTGAATATATGAGTAATAATTGTTTTTAAGCTGATAAATAGAACTGAATCTTACCAGTATAATATATTTATTATGTTTCTATAAATATAATGTTACACAAAATGAATAATTGATGTACTTATTGATGTACACACATCATTATAAAATTTTATTTTATTAGTAACTACAAAATTTTGTCAAATGATAAAGATAACATATTTTTATACTAAATTCAAATTTATGTTTGAAATAAACAATAAATACAAAATTGTATACAAAATAATACACTATTTCAATACTAAGTAGGGGAGGTCTTCTAGGTAAATAAATGTAAGCTAATAATATAGTGTACACACAAATTCTTATTTAAGTAGAATACCCATCATCTAAAATAAATGTGGATTGAACTAAACAACCTTCCTTATAAAGCTTTATTTGATATCGCAGCCAAAAGTATTTGAGGGTTTTTTTACTGATATAACTTGAAGGGATAGAAATAGATCAAAAATAGGTTAGTAATTCAAACCAAAAATTGAAGAAAGGGTTGGAATTTTATAGGCAGGTAAATCTTCATTCAATTTACCAGGAAGGCTTCCTGTTGTAAAGTACTTCTGTTTGACTTTTTGGAAGGAATAAAAATGTTATGAGTTAATTGTTCGTTTATGCAGAATTAGAAAACAAAACAAGTATCATTTAGAAAACAAAACTAGTATAATTTTGTTTAAGTTACAATCAATACATTGAATGGATATCAAGCAATTGGCACTAAATTGACGCCTCATAAACACAACCTTTGTCAATATAGAGTCTTTATCAATTTTTAACAGTAAGGACACTAAATATACAATGAATACTTAATACATATATATAAATTTTGCGTTTCGTTAGCTTCCTAGAAGTCTGACAGGAGAAAAACATGGCTAAACATAAACAAGTATTTCATTAAACTACGCATTTTCAACCCTTTTTTGTAATATGCATAAATTTATAAAAAGTCACAATTAATTATTTAGTTGCATTGATAAATAATATGGCATGGATAATAATTCTAAGAACTCCATCTGATCAAAGGGTTGAAATGTTTGCATTTATTTTTTGAAAAAGAAAATTATAAAAGACTAAAAAATACTTTTGAGTAACAACCCTAGTGATTTGACAAAAGACATAATTTCAAGTAGTATAAAATTGAAAGTGAAAATGATATTGTTTCAGAGTGTAAGACGTATGAAGGATGTAGACATAGATGCTTCAAATAATACACAGCCAGAGGAACTGAATGCACAGATGCAAAGACTAAATCTAGAAGACTCAGCAACATCCGGAGAACAGCCTGTTAACTATAGCTTAAAGTAAGTACAATAAATAATGGTCTTTCAGTCATATTGAATTCAATGCTTTTGAGAGAAAAAACTGACCTGTGTTGTGTTTATTAGTAATAAACCTTGAACGTGTTTTTAACCAAAGTGCTAAAGTGGTATGCAGAACACCATGTCCTGTTAAGAGTTGAATGATATAGACAACCCCCCCAAATGTTTATTAAAAATAGATTTTAATATAATGTTTGTAGTGTTTTTTTTCATCAATAGAAAGCAAAACCAAGTTTACATTATTATATTTAACTGAACACATATGTACAATTTGGTAACCATGTTATTATTGCTTTTATCTCAGAATAACTTTGTCTTTTATACTGATTAATTTTGTCATTTATTCAGATTATATATTTCCAAAGTGCTCAAATAATATTATTCCCTTTTTCCTTTAAAAATACAAATTATATTTATTATTATGTTTTGAAATATACAGTTTAAATACTGTTATGTTTAAATAAATATTCAATGTTTTATATTTTATAATTATAGTAATTAAATTATTTTGTAATAATGTTTTTTTTTAAGGTATAATGATCCTGAAACTCCTCCAGTCACCGAAGTTAACGGCAGACCTATTGATTACAGTCACAACTTTTTAGTTGAAAATGAAAGAGAGGTGGACCCTCCTCAGCCAATAGTAGCATATGAAAGTGCGGATTATGCAGAGACTGACCTTGACCAACCAACTGACTATAGCCTAAAATATCAAGACAGTGAACATTCTCATGGTACTGTAGAGAAAACCATTGCAGAAACGTTAGACTTAGTGGATCGACCGACTAATTACAGTCTCAAGTATGGAGAAAGTGGGAGTGTAGTAGAGGAAGTAAAAAGCAGTGAAGTTGTTGTAAGTTCACACTATGCCGAGACAGACCTGGACCAGCCTACAGACTATAGCTTGCGCTATGCTGAAGATGATTCTGAGAAACCACAGACGTATTGTACTGAAGGGACACCTTATAATTTCTCAACTGCCACATCTCTGTCAGATTTGTGTACACCTGATGCCAATAAGGTATGAGACACACACACACACACACATATATATATATATATATATATATATATATATATATATATATATATATATATCCTTGATATTTTACGTTATCCATTGTTTTTCCGTTGCACTGACTTGATGAAGTTAAAATATTGCTATTGTAAGTAATTTTATCCACCATTAAGTGCAATAATTTTACCTTGAGTGATGAGGCACCTTTCGGTCACTTGACCATTGTCGAATCACTGATATTTTTCTGGTGTAGATGTTCGGTCTGTGATATTGGTATTTGTTGATGTTACACGCATTTTCTCGTGATCTGTGTGTATGATGTTTTTATATAGTATGTCTTCTGTATATGTTGTTTGTATTAAATTGTTGTGTATGTTTTTATAAATGTGGTTTTTTTCTAGTGAGTTTAGTTCTATATATATATATTTAGGTTAGTTCTGGTTGGTAAAGATTATTTAGATTTTTTGGACTAGGAGACTGACAGACTTACCTTGGTAAGAGTCCACACTGTAGTCTTGAAATAGAAACACATAAAAGCACTTAAACAATGATATATTTCAACCACACAGTGGTCTTTGTCAATCGAAGAGAAAACACAAAAAGAAATATGAGAGAATGAAATAAAATAAATATAAGTTGTAATCACAGATTGTGTAGAGTAGAAATCAGATGTCACAGATGCACAGATTAAAGATATATATATATATATATATATATATATATATATATATATATATATATATAAATTTTTCTTTTTGTGTTTTCTCTTCGATTGACAAAGACCACTGTGTGGTTGAAATATATCATTGTTTAAGTGCTTTTATGTGTTTCTATTTCAAGACTACAGAGTGGACTCTTACCAAGGTACGTCTGTCAGTCTCCTAGTCCAAAAAATCTAAATAATCTTTACCAACCAAAACTAACCTAAAAAAAATATATATATTTTTTAGTTTAGTTTTGGTTGGTAAAGATTATTTAAATTTTTTGGACTAGGAGACTGACAGACTTACCTTGGTAAGAGTCCACACTGTAGTCTTGAAATAAAGACTACAAAAAAAATTTTGATTTATGAAGATCATTTTCGATCGAAACATTCCAATAGTGTGTTGGGTTTTTATATGTGTCTATTTATTTATTTCCAAGAGATTGCAGTTTTTGCCATTAGGTAAGTCTGTCAGTCTCCTAGTCCAAAAAATCTAAATAACTTTACCAACCAAAACTAACCTAAAAATATATATATATATATATATATATATATATATATATATATCGATGATATTGTCAATTATTTTTCCGTTGCACTGACCTTATGAATTTATTATTAATAATTGTAAACAATTTTTTTCTACCACTAAGTGCAATAATTTTACCTTATTTGATGAGACACCTTCGGTCACTTGACCATTGTCGAATCACTGAATTAATTTTCTCTATTATTCTGGTGTGGTTGTTCGGTCCGTGATGTTGGTATTTGTTGACGTCATACATGTTTCTTCATTGAGCCGTGTGTATAATGTTTTTGAATAGTACGTCGTGTAATGTGTATGTTTTTATAAATGTGGTATTTTCAATTGAGTTTAGTTCTATTGGGTTATTATTTATTTCAAGTATGGTTAGGTTTTTTTGTAATTTATTTCATGTTTATATGAAATTAGGTGTACTGCTACATTTGATGCTTTTTTATTTTTATTTTTGAATGCTCTGTAATGTTCTTCAAATCTTATTTTAAATGATCTGGTTGTTTTCTTATGTAAAATGTGTTGCAGTCGTTACATGTAATTTTGTAAACTCAAGATATGATATGTTTTTATGTATTTGCTTTGTGGTTTGTGTTATTAAGATATTTTATTATTTTGTTGCTTGGTTTGTATGTTGGAGTGTAGTGTTCTTTGTTGTATATATCATGTTATTTTTTTCTATTTTGCTATTGGTGTATTTATATTTTAGGTAGATTTTTTGTTTTTGTTATTTTTGTGTTTAGGTTGTAGTGTTGTGCTAAGGTTAGGTTTTTTTGTTAATTTATTGTATATGTTTTTTATAAGGTGTTTGTTGTATCAATTTTCTATTGCTATTTTTGTAATGTTATCTAATTCTTCATTTAATTTTTGTTTGTTATCTTGTATGTATTTTATTGCTTTATTTATCATGTTACTGTAAGTGTTAATTTTGTTTGTCCAAGGGTGGTTTGATTTGTTGTGTATTTTGTTATTGTTGGAAGTTGGTTTTCTGTGTACTGTAGTTTCTATTTTATTATTGTTTATATTTAATGTAATCTCAAGATAGCTAATTGTTCTGTTTGTTTCTGTTTCAAAGGTGAATTGTATGCTTTTGTTGTATGTATTTAATTTGTGTAGTATTATGATGTGTTTGTTGTGAATGGTAGGTTGGTATATTATACGTATATTATCTACGTATCTTGTCCATAGCAAAATGTTATGTGTGTTTAGTATAGGTTTAATTATTATTTCTTCAAAGTGTTGTAGATATATTTCTGATATGACTGATGATATGGTTGATCCTATGGGGAGTCCAGTTGTTTGTTTATAGTATTTATTGTTAAATTGGAAGTAATTTGGTTACATATGTGTTTGATTAGTGTAATAATACTATTTATTGTGTTTTCTTTTTCGTTATTGTGTATTAGTTTGTTTTTTATTATTTCTCTGGTATCTTCTAATAGGATACTAGGATACGCGTTGGTTATGTCATAACTAATTATTTTTGTATTGCTGTTTGTTTCTGTTTTTTTATTTTATTAATTAATTAGTATCCATTTTTTATATTGTATGTGTTGTTGATATGTAATTTAGATCTTATTATTTTGTCTAGTTTTTTTGTGATTATATAAGATGGTGCTGTTTTGAAATTTATTAGTGGTCTAAATGGGGTGCTGGTTTGTGGATTTTAGGTATGGCTGTTAATATTGGTGCACATGGTTTGAATGGGTAAAGTCTTGTGTGGTATTTTAATTTATTGTTATAGTTTAGGGTATATCTGTGAGTTACTATTGTTTTTTATCAAATGAAAAAGTGAAAAAATATGAGTTTTTAAAAATAAATAAGCATATAAAAAAATACATCCGTCTTTTAGAAATTAAATATTTTAAATGTATGTGATAGGTAAATGGACCCAAAATAGTGAACAGAGTTTCCAATTTGGTGAACCCAAGTAAAAAAAGTTAAAGTTTAAAATAATTTTAGAACTGCTTGCATTTATCTATGGCAGATTACATTGATTCAGAAGAATATGCACAAAGTTTCTTGGGCAAATTTAGATAAAGTTGGATGTTATCATGAACAAATATTTAATAAACATTCAAGATTAATAGTAACTGTAAAGATCAGTAACTGTGTGATCATATGGTTAGTAGTGATGTATGTAAGCTTCAATATACATAATTGTTTGTGCATTATCTCTATCACTTTTGAAATGTATTGCTGTTTTGCTTGAATAATTATTACACTTGTAATAGTCAGGGGAAGTGGCAAAACTGAGTGGAGGCTTATCATCAGTGGGATCATTGACTATGTTGACAATAACAGCTCATGAAGATACAGACACTGGAAACAATCCTGTAATATCTGTCACACCGAAGGAGGAAACAAGAGAAGGTAAATATAAAAAATAATTTATTCTTTGGTTTCTAATTAAGAGTCAATCATAAATAACTGTCAAAAACCTCATTACACTACATTGGTTTCACAAGAATGGTATATATTGTTTCTACTTGTATATACAGCAAAGTTAATACAATTTCTTTTTAATTAAAAAAAAAATGCTCTTAACAATTTTGTCATACTTGTGGTACAAGCCGTACCTCATTCTTGCTAACATGTACCTTGCAAAGTTACACTACCTTCAGTAAAAGCTACATGTGTTTTATACTTCCAGCTACTATATAGGCTATCCTCAATATTAAATAAAAACATTTAGAACTTGAGTTGCTTATGCAGACAGACTACTCACGAGTTAAAACCTTTAAGGGTTAAAGTTATTATTTAAGGATGATATATGGGCATGTATTTGTTTTGCATATATGATCACTATGTCAATCGGCTCCCTGAATAATTTAAATGAAAATTACCATGACCAGTATATTAGCCACCTATAGACTGTAGTTATTACCTAATATTTAATCTAAATAGAAGGCTTTTAAAACATAATTACCTTTTGAAATGCTAGTTAATGATCTCTGTGATCATTACATATAAAGTCTAACAATTTATAACTATTAGGCAAAATTGGTTTTCTTCAAGATTTGTGTATCAAAATTTCTATTTTTATAATTTTGATTCTTAATGTAGCTAGAATAGCAATGTTATACACATTTAATTTTGTATTCAAGTGGAAAATGTAAAGGTGATTAGAATAAATAATATCATTAACCCTTCAAGTTTATGAAAATGTTTTTGGTTACATTTAAGAATTTGTGTGGCCTAACTATGTTTTCTTTACAGGCCGCAAAAGGTTTTAGTTGAATTAAATGTAACACCTGATACTAATAATTTGTGTCAGTATTGAAACTGTTAGAAAACATAATATTTGAATGTTTTATTACAGGGAAAGTAGTGACATTTGAAACACCTCTAATGTTCTCCCGGTGCAGCTCTCTTGGATCCATCAGTAGTTGCGAACCCCCAGATGACAGAAGCTCTGTGGTCAGCGAGTTTAGGTAAGAATCTACATAGGTTTTCACTTTTCTATAAATTTATTTTGATTTTGTATCATAATTTTTTTGCATTTTGTTAATTGATTAAAGTTAAGTTCACATTTCTATTGTTAATTTATTGCAAGTTCACATTTCTATTGTTAATTGTAAGCTATTATATTAAAAACACCATTTGCAATAGTTTTTAATATATGCATATAAAATATGATAATTTTGTTATAGCCTTACATCCTGATACAGACATTTAAACTTTATATAGTAATAATGCTTTTTAATACATTTTAGCTAGTTTAATGATAATTAATTGCGGTTTTTGCTTGTTTTAATGGAGTTAATAACTCACAATGAGAGTCATCAGGGTAAGTTAGAATTGTAGGCTATTGTAAAACACACACACACAGAAATATAACTTTCAATCGTCATACCCTAAAGCTATAAATTACCTCAATAAAGAAGGCTATTATGACTGACCTGACTAGAGTTGATAGTATTCATTGTAATATTTGTTTTCATTAATAATTAACTTCGTTTTTAATAAATAATTAACTTAGTTTTAAAATTATTTGATAAAAATAAAATATTTGTTTTTCTGTTTTATTTTGTGATCATTAAATAGTTGCTGCAGTGCTTAAAGAGTCAATAAAATGCAGACACAGTTAATAGGTTTTTTTGTTTGTAGTGCTAAAAGTTTGGTTTATAAATTGTACAATTGTAAAATTATAGATTGTAATCATAAATTTTACAATGGTAGAATGAATTCTACAATTCATATAGATGGTAGCTTTTATAATCGAGTTTCAAATCCTTGGTTACACTAGACCTATATCTTGTTGCCAATGTCATGTAGTAACACTGTTTATATTATAGCATAGTACATTTTCGTGACTTACTGATATAGACTGTCAACTTGTGGATGGCATTAAATCAGCACTTGAATGTTGATAGCACTAGATATTGAATTATATTTCAAATATGAGCTTCTAATTTTGGCCACTTCTTTTTCCACACATGTGCATTAAATGAATGTCAAGAAATGACAGGCCTAAAGCTTTATTTCATGTTTAATAATTATAAAATGAATCATTGTAAAGTTGTCTGTTAAGTATACTATAGTTATTTTACCCCCCATTTTTAATTAATTAGTTCTTGGGGGATTTCCAGTTAGTCATATATATCAGAAACTATACTATTGAAAGGTGTAGGTATAATCCAAATATGAATGGTTAGTGAAGGAAATAACTGAATTGCCTAATACAGAAATGGATTTGGATAATTAAAATCTGTAAAATAAAATAATGTCCGAAAAGTGGACATTCAAAAGTACAGAATATAATGACAGAACAGGTCATCATAATATGTGTCATGATATTTTCTAATTTTCTCCAACCTTAAAAATATTTAATATTCCTGTTTTGATATATAAAATTAGTTTTACAATCTTATTTATATCATTGTATAGGTCATTGTACAATATCCTTTGTAATTATTTATTCATTCTTGTTAATGACCAAGAGTCCATATACATATGTATTCTATCAGCTCTATTTTTTTTTTTTATTATTAACAAAGTGAAACGCATCCTCATTAGCAAACACATTATTCTTGACACCATTTTTTGAACTACAGCATATGATTGAGAGGTACTTGCTCATTTTAGCTACAATTAATATTAATAGTTTTGCTAAATCTCGTCTAATGTAATAATATCCTTAACAATCTAAACCGCATTTTAATCATTATCGTACGTAAACTTCAAATGACTTCTATTTATAATTAATTTAAAGTGTCAAAATAGGTTAAACGTAGTGGGTGTGTTTGTACGTACATAGACACTAACATGGAGTGGATTTTTTGTATTAAGTTATTGCAAAATAATTTATGTATTTAATTGCAGTCGTATGACCAGTGGCATGGTATCTCCCAGTGAGCTCCCGGACTCACCTACACAGACGATACCTCCCAGTCCTCGTAATGTCAAGCCTGCTCCAGGTAATTTTTCATAATTTATTTGTTACTATATCTATTACATTCAGTATCCTTGAAACAATTTTCTTTTGCAAATACATTCAGAAGATGAAGTCCTTATCAAGTGCTTTAAATTTTAAAAATATTTAATAATCAACACAGTCTGACATTTACACACAGCCACATGCACACAAAATTATCAAAGAAGTTCTTCACTATTCAAATATCATTTTCAGAAATTTTAGTGAGACTTAAAAACAGAAATTATTGTTTTTATAATTTGTTATAATGCCATAAGTTTTTGTTAGTTCTATAAATAATATTATAAAATTAATATTATATTTAACATTTAGTAAATATTTTATGTTTTTTTTTTAATATGAAGTTATATTTTAATATTTGTAACCTAATGGTAATGATTGTTTAGTAATAAAGGCAACAAGTGGAAGCGTGTTTGAGGAACGTGTGTCTGTCTTTAAAGAAGAAAGCACCCCTATTCAATTCTCCACGGCCACCAGTCTTAGTTCACTTACCTTTGATGATGAACCTAATGTAAGTGTAATTCTATTAATCAAAAATATATTTGGGATTTTGGACTCAAAAATTATAGCGTTATTTTTTTCCATTTGGACACATGATGTATTTTATCTCTTCATTTGAAATTTATATTATTTCTCTTTTAAAATAAATTATGAAAAATGAATAGCTTGAACTTGAACCATAGAATAATTTATTTTCTCACACTATTAAAAATATTATTTATTAATGACTTTAGATACATTAATCTCGATTATGTTTTATTAAAATTCAGCATTGATTTTTCACAAGTTACCTCAAGAATATCAATAAAGTTTTGCATTCTGATTAATCAGGTCAATTGGAAATTAATTGTAAAGGAGGGACTTTTAATTTTGTAATAAGGATAGTCATTTTCAACCCCTTTAAAATTTAAATTGTTTCATACCATTAAACAATAAAAACTATTTTACTATTAGACAAAAATAGTTGATTCTTCAGACGAGCTATATTTCATGTATAATGATAACTCCTTCCTATATTCCCAAGTTAAAAAATTCTGCTAAGCTTGCTTTTTCAAGTAAAAATTGTTTCTAAAAAATCATTTAGGGTTTATTAGCTATTATCTTTGTTATATCAATAAGTAAGTTACATCGTTACATAAGTTAACACTTTGAGTGCTGCCCATAAAATAATTAAATACTTACTGTTTAACTGATATTGAAAACATATCATTTCTCTGAAACTATATTTAATAAAAACAAAGTATTTGGATTGCTGGAATCCCTTTCATTTTTTTTTTATATTCATTTCATTAACACATATTATTTGTGTTTATTACAGTTTATATTTGATAAAAAGTTTTTTGGTACTTGTTTTACTGTAAATGTTTTAAAACCAGTTTCTTGATAATAAAAGTATTCTAAACACGTTTTCTTATATTTTAATCATGTTTAGTATGGATATATTTTTTAACACTTCAAACGCATAACTTCACTATACTTTGCATTATTTTGTAGAGGTAAGTAATTTGAAATATAGCTCTTGTTTCTACATAATTCAACTTTACACTTGCAGGACCAGTTTGTAAACAAAAACAAACACTATATAAATAATTAGTAATTTCACATGGTTTTCATTATAAATAAATATAAGTAAAATGGCTCATCAATTTTTTAAATACAGTTGATTTTCAAGAGCAAAACAATAACATAACAAAAAAATGCTAGCAAATGTTGAGAACATTCAATAACTTTCCTCCTGAAGTGTCACGGATTGTCATTTTCAAAGACAGAATTATCAAGATTTACTAAATAAATTCTCCATATCCCTAAAATATTGTTGATTTGTCTATACAAATCCTTGGAAAATAGCTGTTTTGAAGAGTATTAAACAAAAACCTAGTTAAATGCAAGCCAATAAATTTTACTTTGTAAACCAGGTGGTGTAATATAGCTTAGATATTCTATTGCTGAATCGTGTTATCAAGACTCTTAAAGAAATCATAGAGTGAACAAAAAAACATTCGTATACCGGTTTTATAATTTAATTTAAAAACGTCACTCATGTTTTAAATTGTAGTCTACAATCAAAGTGTTGCATGAAGTTTTCATAATACAGTTTTTAGATGAACTTTAAGCACTAATCTTTAACTAGGAGAGCCCGAATCTTCAGTAAAATAAACTAGCAAATAGATCTGTTTACCTGTCATAATTTGTCTTAACAGAACTCTGCAGTAATCTAATGATTTTAGTACTAAATAAAATAATTGAGGTTCAAGTGGTTTTGTAATGTAATTATACTTGTGTTTTGTCAGTTTATACTTAATCTTCTATGTGATGTCCTTATAGTTTCCATTTATTTGGTTTGCTTTGGTCTTCTTTGATTGATATGCCAATTCTTAACACATTCAAGCCTACACCTGAGTACAGAACGGGCCACTTAGTTAACGCTAGTCACCTATGCCTGTGTGTAGCTTGGTATCCCGTATTTATTTCCATAGCAACGTAATTCCCGCATATTCCCAGTGTTGTCAATGTCTTTCTTTATATTGATGTGTTTCTACTTTACATGTCTTTACCTAGGCTAATTTAGTCTTTACCTAGGTTGCTTTTACAAACAAAACCCTAATTTGTAAAGTGTCACGACCGAGAGTTAGCAGATAGTTGTTTCACAGATGTTTGTTTGATCAGGTAGTGAGTGTTTTGCTAGTACGAGTTGTTTACGTTTCGAGTTTTTGTTCTTCGCTCAAAATTTTATCTTTCAGTTATTTATTTTATTTAATTTTTATTGTTAGAGATATTACACTGTAGATATAATGGTTAAAGACACTTTAGGAAGGGATTCAATACAAGATATGTTGCGTTTAGACAGTGACAGTGTGTGTCCCAAGCTGCTTCAAGTTATACCACACCAAATAAATTATTTGCAATGTAGTGTAGTGTTATTTGTGGGTTTTTATTCTTTGAAAGTATTTCTTTAACTCCCAACCAATATAATAGAATAGGTTTTATAAATATGTTGGCCATTATCTCTAAATTACATTTTCTTTTACCTTTAAAATGATATTTAATATGTAATATTTATTTTCATTCGAATGTAAAATATCTGTAGTAAAGTGCAGATGTACAGTGTTGCTATTTTTTTTTTTTTAACTTTACATTTTTTAAAGGAGCAGAACATCATCTATATTTAAGTAATCAATTCATGTCTGTATATGTCTTGAAAGCTTGTTTCATTCCCTTTACAAAAATATATAATTTGTTGCAAATATGGTATTTATTACAAGTCAAGCATTTGTTATATTTCACCTAAGAACCTTCAGGGAGATAGAGACGGGCGCCTGTTAAGAGACCAGGATTTAAAGTGTTAATCTATTTTGTGTCTGTTAGATAAATGGTGTGCTTTATTCCTATGAATATAAAATGTATTGTTTGTCAACAGGGTACTGAACAAGTGCTTCCAAAAGTGGAAGACAAACGGCAGTCTGACGTATCAGCTGCAGAGCTGGCGCCTGTCAGTGAAGAAGAAGATGAGGATATGCTGGCAGCTTGTATCAACATTGGCATGCAAAATAGCAACAGGTAAAAAAAAAGTTGTTTTTCAGTTACTTCAAACCCAATATGAGTAAATTCAGTAAACATTAACTTGAAGTGAATGAATAGATTCTTCCTTTTTTATGTTAATTGTTTTCTAATAGTTAGAATTCTGCAAATTTAAACTTACATAAAAAATTATTGTACTATTCGTAATAGATTAGTGCTTGTATGTATTATAACACTGTTTTGTTAATTAACCGACTCTTGGTATATTCTTGAATTTTGTAGTCTATTAAGTTCGGTGAAACTTAATTAATCACTTTTACATTAGTTTATAACTATCCGAACTTTAAATTTTGTAAATTTATAAAAACGTACTGAGACAGAAGTGTCAGAACTATGTCTCAGTAAGTTTTTATAAATTTACAAAATTTAAATTTCGGATAGCCATAAACTAATGTAAAAGGGATTAATCTTGATATATGTTATGAAATAAATTATTTTAAGTACAATTAATAACAAATATTAAGTCAATTTAGTATTAAATGCTCTTAATTCCTATATTTATAACCATTAACTTGGTTTATTAATAATTAGTATTAAATTCATTTGTTTGGCACCAAATCTGTTATTAACATTCAAAATCTTCAAAATTCCATTTATAAATGAAAAGATATTTTTAGTAAAGAGTGTATAGAGAATGTAAACTTTAAAGTATATAAAAGACACTAATTTTTTTCATGCATCATTCCTTAGACTCAAAAGATTAAGTGAAAAACTAAATATGCAATAAATAATAATGAAACTATTTAGTCAAAATGTTTGGTATAGATGAAATAAAATTTATAGGATATGCATTTCACTAATTTTAGCTATGGACATATATCTCAAAACAAAAATTAAATATATATTATTTTAAGGTTGTAGAATGTTATATCTTTGTGCATATAAAGTCATTATATGTGTGTTGATCTCTATTATAATCAAAGTCATTCAAATGCAAAATGTTTATTTCCTGTTTCTTAATTGTTTTTAAGTTGTGGTTCTTCTGTATGTGTATAGACTGACAGTTAACAAAACAAATGTAGATATAAAAAACTGAAAAATAAACTGAGTATTGGGCAAAGTGTAATTACTAAATAATTTAATTTAATTTATGTTATACTTTTTTTTGTAGGCAGAGAAGCTTAGCTACGCCAATCATTGCCAAAGCCACACCAATAATGCGATGCCCTCCTACACAGAGACGTAACAGCGGTATCCCTGTTAAAACTCCGCCTAAGCGTCATTCACATCTCAGTGAATCTGAGGTAAACTATCACTAATTTCAAAAGTAGTTAATTTTGTAAATCGTATCATGATACTTTAATAAATGGAGATATTAATATCTCTTTAGAAAAATATACTACTTCTGAAGCATGAGGTTTACTGTAAGCACAGGATAAAATTTTGATCATTGGTTTTAAATTATTAGTAATGAATTACCAATAACAAATAAAAAATGTTAAAATAATGTGATTAATTAAAAACTCATTATTTAAATATAAGATGTTTTTTCAAACAAGTTGGTACATTTTTATATTACAGAGATGATTAACAAAAAGCTCATAGGTACTACTAACATTTAGGACTGCTACAAAATGATATTCATGTATACATATTATTAGTTATTATAATTAAATAATACCACACATCATCTCAATCAATAATTTTTTTTCTGAAACACTTTCAATGATACAATCATTATCATCATCATCATCATCATCATCATCATTAGTGAGTATAGCTTATACGACATTCCATGTTATAAATATGCTAGCCAAACCACATTATGAATTCTAGTGTAATCTGCTGTCATTTTATTTTTACTTAAGATGTTGTGTTAGCAGGTATAATCACTGATGATTGTCTTATAGTTGAAATGCTTTTGGGATATAAATTATTGCTTATGAGTTGATATTCATTATTTAATTATTAAATGAGCTCACGAGTTGAAAATTTTTGTAATTAGTTTATTGACCAATATTTTTTTGAATGAAAATATATATATATAATACATAAAATTTTAAAAAATAATAAAATAGTTATAACAATTTCTAAAACAATATTAATCAAGTGTAATAACAAGGTATTTACAAAAAATGTATAAAATGTAACAAAAATTTGTGAATCAAACTAAATATCTGGTAGCAATAAAAATAAATTTTATTTTTAAAAACTCTTGGTTATTTTTTAAAAACTATTTTATGAAATTTAAAATTACAGTTCTAATTATAATTAAACAACAGAGTTGATATTCTAAGTAATATACATCTTTTGATAACAAATCCGGCAACCACTTAACCCTCATTCTCATGGGTTTAAGTGTGTGAGCCAAGTCTATTCTTCACCAGCCATGAATAAAACATAATAGCAAACTAAAGAGCCTTGTTTAAAATTCAACTTGGTAATTTACACTTAAAAGAAAATATTCTTTTCTGTAAATTTACAATTTATTTTCAAATATAATGAGTTAATTTTCATTAGGAAATATTAAATTGGTTGTGTGTTTGTAAACCAATATTAATATAAAACCATTCATAAATGTTATGTAACAAATGCTTGATTTAACAATTTATTATTCATAAATTTAGAATACATTGTAGAAAATAATGAATTTTAATTAGTAATCCCTATTTTTGGCTTTAAAACATATAAAATTTTCCATAATATCCAGTAATTGAACTACCCCACGTTTTAAATTTAAATTGAATTCCACTATTTTTCTGGAGTCAATGTCTTTATCAATATAACGATAATTCAGATTTTAAAGTTCACTCAAAACATTCATCAGAAAAACTCATTAGAATACTGTCTCGATTTATTCTTTAAATTTCTATTTTTTATATGGAATTCCTTGAAAGTTCCACATTCTGCTGCTGTCTATGTAATAGGCTTGGTCGTTGTATCGAGAGTCTTTTTCTTAATTTCAACAATTTTGATTAAAAACTGTAACAATTGAAGAATAATTCTTTCTATTAGAATCCATTTTTAAAACTGGCAATGAAAGAACAAGTTTGCAAAATATTTCTAAAAGTTTGTTTAGACAATATCATATCTTAATAGTGTGGAAAATTTGATGAATGTATTTTCAAGTGTGTAGCTGATGCACGAAGTGTTTTGTATAAGAATCGCTTCTCAATATTTCTGATAACATGATGGAAATCTTATCAAACCTACACAAGAAACACAAATTCCTGTATTTGAGAACAGGCCTCTTGAGTAACTGAAAAAATAAAGCATTTCCAGTATAAGGTTTCAATTATTCAAGAACTAAACTAAGATTACAAGAAAAAAAATGTGTTAGTATGAATGGTTCAATAATTTCATTGAAGAAAATGGAATTGATATGCTTAATAAAACATTTTTCACTGGTGCAGTTGGGCTTCACTTACAGAGGAACAGAAACTTGTAAAATTTGTGTAACAGATGAAATCCTTTTTGTATTTTTGAAGAAACACTTCATTAAGTAAAACCTAGTGTTAGGATTGCAATTTCCATACACTGAATTGTGGTTTCATATTTTTAGATAAACCTAAAGAGATACTTTTGAGGAATTCTGTATCTAATCATAAGCCATCATAAGGTGAATGAGTGAAATACTGAATGGGTATTTCTCAACTACTTATAAAGATGTCTTTTGTGGTTGAATAATTTCCTTACTTGTATGGTATTAATATGTTTTGCTTACTATGGTTACACAGGAACTTCACTTTCAATTCTTAACCCTTTTAAGAATTCAAATAGCATGCGAGAAAGACAAAGCCATTTTCCCAGTTTTTGTAATACTTTTTTCAATGCTGTGTAGATTCCATATAAATACAGATAGAAATCTGATTTTTGTGTTATTTGTTTCATAATCACCTAGGTTATTGAATAGTTATGTTTTAAAAAAATCAATAATTTTCAAAGATTTTCATACATAGAATCAATATGTCCTACTTTACCATCATCGTTTTTTTTTTTTTTTTTGATTGATCCAGGTTGCTGTGCATATAAAATCTTCAAAACATCCTGTCACTTTGAAACTCTCACATATTAATCACTCAAAAGGTATCTACATGTTGTGAATTTCACTTGTCTAAACTATAAAAAAAACCCCACTTTTAAAAATTTTAGTTTATATTCGCTACCATTATTATGAGTCTGAATATATCACTAAATTGTTCAATATTTACACTATAACTTATTTACATTCTATCTATTTGTCTATATTATTTCCTTAAATCTATAAGTGTTCTATAATATATGTGAAATGAAATTTTAACAATTATGTTTATAGATGCATTGCCCATGAAGTCCCTTATCCCATAGTACGCATACTCAGTCCATGATTGTTTTCTTGTCCTGGCTTTGAACATACATTTTTTATATCATCCATTCCATATCTAAAATATTCCTTTCTTTCTGCCATAATTGTTAACTATAACTATTATTCCAAAATAAAACTAAATACTCACTAATATCACCATTACTTACTAATCAGTTCACACACAAATAACCTACTTTACAAACGTTTACACAAACTAAAATTGAAAAACGAAATTATATAACAAATTAAAAATTGTCAGAAATAATACTAAATAAGTTGAAAGATATTCATAAAATAAAAAATTATGAAATGCATAAAAAAATGTACACTTGATCACCAAAATACACAACAGAACAGACTACTTGAACAACAAAAACAAACTATAGTGAACTGCCGTAAGAAAGCTTGCAGCTGTCTAAATATCTTCTCCATTCATCGCCATATTTCTTGGAATATGTTGTGAAAAAAACCATTATGCTCTACATAGAATAAACTTTCATTTAGTAATAATTTTAACATGATCTGTTAATTTTGAGAACTACAACCTTTTAAAATTCCAAACCAGTATATCGCGGCACGGTCTTTTTCAATTGATCGGCTCATGGTCTTAAAAGGGTTAATGTGAAAGTAAATAAAATTTGATAAATATTTGACCTATATTACATGGGACTTGTTTAGTCTACAGAGTAGAGGAAATCAGGGCTGTTATTTTAACATTTACTATGTGTTGCGTGTACAAGTGTTGTTGGAAGGAATATTTTGAATACATTGTATAATTAAATAACTACTATACTATGCTACAGCAAGTGCTCTAAGTTAACTAGATTTTGCAAAGTAGTAATCATATGTTGTTCTTAGCAAAAATGTGTTCCTCTCTGTGTTTAGCACCGAGTGAATAAATTTTGCTAAAATTTGCCTCATGTTCATTACATCATACATAAAAGCCTAAAGTTTCATTCATATATTTATTTTGCTAATAGTTTGAAGGAAGATCTCATTAATTATAACAATGTTTTCTACAATGTGTTATACTACTGTTATTTTGTCTTGAAGACTCCTAAAATTCCCAACCCTTTGAAAGTTCTTGGCTAATTTGAATTTTAATAACTGAAGATTTGCTGTAGGTAAATCATGCCTAGTTTTGCCCAATGTGAACCACATTATATACTTATTGTTTGGTCTTTGGACATGCTTTTATCCTATTGCAACTCTATTGTTGAATTAACTTGTAGGGGTGTGTTACTGTCAAGTTTGTTGCAAGGATGGTTGAAAATCTGTCAAGACCAAAGCTGTTACAGATTTCAGTTAAATAACATTTCAATTTAATAGCTGCTTTAAAATGTTTTATGGCTTTAACATGATTAATTAATTTGACTATTAACTAGATAAATGGATAGTGAAAGGATTTCCAATAGATAGTATAGGGTAGTCTAATTCCTTTTGGGGAAATAAGGAGGGTATCCCATTACACCTCATTTATAAACAACGATAGATTGCAATAAAGATAGGATTAAGGAATGGTCAAAATGGTCTCCTGATCTTGGAGTAAGGAAATATAATGGTGAACATAGCACTTGAGGAAGAACCCCACAACTGTAGTACTCTGATTAGCAATATCATGGTCTTTCCCTCTATTAGATTTGCTCTCACTTGGGATAAACAAGAACGGATTTAAAACAATTACGCAGAAATTTAAAGATAAATATAGATTACAGTCAATAAATAATTTTCCAAAATTATAGTGCAAAAATAGGAAAATATTTTGTGAATGCAATGTTTTTTTATGTGATTATAAAGTCAAATTAAAATTTTTTCGGCTATAGCTTCCAATAATTTTAAAACATACATATATAGGTTCTAGGTGACTCAACCACAGAGTTCTGTACAGAAGACACTCCAGCAAATATCAGTCATGCAACTTCTCACTCTGACCTGTCTAATTTGTGCAATCTGTCTGATGATGGATCTTCAGATCATGATAATATTTTGGCAGAATGTATCCAGTCTGGTATGCCACAGGTAAGCTTATATATTCATAAAGTTTTTTGTTTTTAATTAAAATATTTAAATATAAGTAGCATTTTTTTTGACAATTTTGATAAAATTTATGATGCGAGAATATTAATATCTGAATGTGTCAAAAAGGCGCGGATGCAACAAAATAATTCTACAAAACGAGTACCCAAAGTAGCCACAGTGTTACCGACTCCTGGAGTGAGAGTCTCATTGCTTCCTTCAAGACACAACCCCTCGCTTCCTGTTGCAGCTGTAGGTGCCACACCAAGAAATTCAGCTAATATCTCTCCTTCTTCAAAAACAAATAAAGAAATAAGGTTAGTTTTTTAAAAGACAGTTTAAGTAATTAATAGTGAATATTTACTTTCTATATATTAGCTTTCTGTATTAAATTTAGAAGTGCAGTGTTTTTAATCCTCCAGCTGACAAAACAATAAACCATCAGAAATGGCAATTTAGTTTTGGATTGTTAAGAAATTACATTTTTTAAATTATAAAAAATTAACATGATAAATTTTTTTTTATAAATTAAAGACTGTGATACAAAGACAATTAATTAATATATAGTTTTTCACCTGGGTTTTTTCTAGTAGAATACTATATTTATTTTGTTTATGCATGGTTTCCACTAAAGTTATTAAAATATAGCAGCTTGATACACAAAAGTTATAAAAAATGGCTTTATATTGTGTGATACTAGACTTGTCTGCTAATACAAAGATATGAAACATTGAGGCAATGTGCTGTATTCTACCTACCAATGTAAACAAATCTGCTATTCTTCAACACTATGAACGGCTTACTTTGTATCTACTTCAAAAGATACAATGTTCTTGAAAGAGTATAAAATGTTTCTACAAACAGAAGAGGTTTTTACAGTAGATTGAATAGGTGTTTGTTTCATTCACCAACACTAATAACATATTTATTTTAGTTATAAACAACATACATCCCCATCAGATGACAGGGTCATAAGGTTAGCCATACTTCTGACAAACTATTAGAGACTAGTTGTTTTAATAACCCCCCCTCCAGTGGTAAATGACAGTTCACAAGACCTTTAAGCAATAGCATATAAGATGGAAAATACCATTTAAGTAGATTCTGTTATGTATAACTTTGTATGTGAAATTCCACTGTTAATTTGGTATATACCTGTAATATGTGAAATTACTGCGCTGTATTGTGATGGAGTAAAATTTATAGATTTAGCCTCAAAATAGAAATGACCTGTCTGTCCAATGTAAAAAAATTTAAAAAAGTACAATATTTACAGTGATATTTAGATAGATATATTTTGTTTGGGAAAGAAGTAAGTTGGATCACTGCATAGACCAATTCATTGTATACAAAGAATAAAGAAGCGATTTATTTTTTAGATTAAATCGATAAGTCAGTTGTAATACCATTTGATTCTATATGAACTGCCAGCTATAGTGATATAAGTGACGGCATACTCCAGTGGTTAATTGTGTTTATGATTAGCTTTGAAATATTGTAAGCTGTGAAGCCATCTAGAGCATCATTTTTGTCTGTGTTCGAATGGTTTGCTACTGCTATTGTTGTAAAACTGCAGTTTAGTGATTTAATATTATATCTATTTATTATATAGTGGTTGTCAAAGTGTTTTATATTATAATGTGAACTGTAGCATATATTCAGTTCAGAGACACAGTTATATAAATAATAACTGTATCTATATGAAACATAATAATATTTGCTGTAAAAAAATCATTGTTTTGATCATCTAACTTTATATACATAATATGTAATAAAATTATATCAAGTTTAGTTTTTCTTATAGAAAATCGTATGAACTTCAATTTTATAAATATTTTACAAATGAATAAATAAATTTCACTTATTTTACATATAAAATTTATGTACAACATTTTTTACAGCTTGTCTTATTTTAAAAAAAATGGAATAATTAAAAATATAATCTTACCATCACAGTTTTATGAAGCAAATTGTTTTAACTTTTGTATATTTTGAATTTTGAAAAAAAATCATTTTTAAACCTTTCTATTCTTTGGAAATTTCAGTTAAGTAATTTTTGTTTTAGATTTTGCAATGGTTAAAAATTGGAAAATATAAATTTTTTCATATCAGTGTCACAAAGGTGTTCATTGGCATGTCCGAAATATGAAAATATATAATAGTATAGATAGGCCTTTCATTAGTAGAGTATCCTCTGTCAGGCTTTTAAGGAAATTGTACTCCGATAATAAAAAGATCCTACCAGCATAGAGGTTGTGGCTGCCAGATGCAAGATGGAAGAGCATGTTTATTTACAAATTGATTTGTTTTTATCTTTGTTGCATAGATTAATTGAAATAGATTTGTATGTAGTTCTAAAATTCTTCGATTTCAAATTAAACCAAGCTAGATTGGATACAAGTGTTTATGAATTATGGTGGAGTGAAGACTAAAATGCAAGTACCACTTTATTATAATATGTTTCGAGCGATTAAATGAGCTGAATAAAATATTATTGGTGAATAGCAAATGTTTTAACTTTTCATGTGTTTCAATTATTTTGGGAAAAAGTGGTAATTTTTCAACTAATGCGAATCTTGAAATACATTTTTGTATTTGTCTTTGTTATGATAACAAAAGCTTCTTTCCTTGGTGTTTAAAACATTCTGACAGGTTCTAATACACATTTCATAATCACATATGACATTTCGTAATCAAAAGCTTACAACTGAACTCTGAAGGTTATTTGTTGTTATTGACAGGTCTGACATTAATAAGGAATGTAATTTTAATCCAAATTCTGAGCAAGACAGGTAAATAATTTTCTTTTTCCTACTAGGATATTATTAAGATTTATCTGAGGTCTTAACAAATCCTCATTTAGCAAAATTTTATTTTTTTCAAGTGAAAATTTTAGAAAACACGCTTAGAATCTCTATAATTTTGTAAACAGAATTTATGGTTATGTTGGGGATAAATAGTATTTACTTAAAGTGTAATTTCAACATTTACAATAAAAATAGAAAGGAATGCTATAACTTAAAAATTTTGTGTATACAAGTGTGATAAAAAAAATACGGTGAATAAATTTTTGTAGCGGCAACTGCTTACATAAATGCTTCCATATGATATAATTTGCCTAGTAGCATGATCTGTCGAGACAGGCAGAGACAAGTTTCAACGTACTGGACCTTGTTAGTCGACTGCCAGAACCGCTAGAGTAAGGTTGTGTTTATCGTGTCTATCACGCATCATAGATTTCGAACAAACCCATTAACATTAAGTTTTGATTTAAGTTGCGAAAGAATGCCAAAGAAGCTCACAAAATGTTAAAATCTGTGTATGGCGATAATGTGGTAACTATGAAGACTGTGCACAAGTGTTATGATCGATTTAAATGAGGGATGAACACAAAGAAAACTGTGCGTCACTCTGCACAGAATTGAAGGATTGTCGTTTAAGCAGATCTGGACTTCATGACCAAAATTGTAACTAGAGATGAAAGTTGGGTCTATGGATATGACCCTGAGACCAAAATGCAGAGTTTCCAATAGAAAACCAGTGTATTTCCTCGCCCTAAAAAGGCACATCAGTCAAAATCGAACATCATGGTCATGCTCATTGTTTTATTCTGATATTGAGGGCATAGTGAGATCAGAAACAACTGTGAACTCTTAATTTGATAAGGGCGCACAACAACATTTGCAAAATGACATATGAAGAAAGAGACCAGAAAAATGGGCCAATGACTTTCATTACAATAATGCGCCGTGTCACACCTCGCTTCTCAATCGTGAGTTTTTGGCCGAAAAAAGTGTTCCTGTCTGTCCACATCCACCATACTCACCCGATCTAGCACCTTGCGACTTCAGGCTCTTCAAAAAATATGAAACTGTTCTTCAAGGAATTTTTTGTATACACCATTGGTGACATTGAGAGAGCCACGACCAGGCAGCTAACTGCCCTTCTGAAAGAAATCTTCCAGAAATGTTTCCCATCATGGATTCAATGTTGGGATAAGTGCATTGCCAGCCAAGAGCAGTACTTCGAAGGAGATTAAATCGAATTCGATGTAAGCTAATTACTTTTTGAAATAAAATCACTGTATTTTTTTATCACACCTCGTATTTAACACATTGAGTGCTGAGGTTATTGTTGGCTGAACTCAAAATATTACCATACACTCTTTCAAATATTTTTGTAAAAATAATAATAGTAATGTTTGTCTCACACATTTAATGGCGAGCATATCCCATAAAAATTGGACTTTCAATGTGTGTAAACAGCTATGAAATTTTTGTAGATCAAGAGAAAACCGTTGAGGATGTATATTTTTAAGGAAGTAAATTTGAATCAAAACAATCTATTTAACCACTTTCACTTCAGTATTGAGATAGGTTTATCCTTGACTATCCACTCCTCTCAAAAACAATCTATTCAACCACTTTCACTTCAGTATCGAGATAGGTTTGTCCTTGACTATCCACTCCTCTTAAAAACAATCTATTCAACCACTTTCACTTCAATATCGAGATACGTTTATCTTTGACTATCAACTCCTCTCAAAAACAATCTATTCAACCACTTTCACTTCAGTATCGAGATAGGTTTATCCTTGACTATCCACTCCTCTCAAAAACAATCTATTCAACCACTTTCACTTCAGTATCGAGATAGATTTATCCTTGACTATCCACTCCTCTCAAAAACAATCTATTCAACCACTTTCACTTCAGTATCGAGACAGGTTTATCCTTGACTATCCACTCCTCTGAAAAACAATCTATTCAATCACTTTCACTTCAGTATCAAGATACGTTTGACCTTGACTATTCACTCCTCTATAATCTAAGTGATCCAGTTTATTCCCCTTATTTCTTCACCTCACTTGCAGAATACTTTTCTTTTTTAAGTTTATATGACCTACATTGTGTTAAAATCTTATTCTATCGTTTTCGTGTTTTGCTATAGTATCTTACAAACTCCTAATTCAGCATTCTAAAGGAAAAAGAAACAATTCTACTAGTAAACTAATACCATTAAAATAATCAAATCCCTAATGGAATTAGCTGGGAAAATTGTAGTAACATGTAGGCTGAATATGTAAAGGACTAAATAATAACAGGTATAAAATAGGTGTAAACCCATTACTACAGACGCAATTAAATTATTTCCAAAGAAAAAAGATATATGAAATAGACTACTTACCAACAGAGAATAATAAGGGTATAGATAAAAATACTTTATAAAATCTGTTTTTAATAAATAAATATATATATATATATATATATATATATAGGAATTTTTGGACTAGATAGGAGACTGACAGACTTACCTAATGGCAATAGTCCAAAACTGCAATCTCTTGGAAATAAATAAATAGACACATATAAAAGCTTAACACACTATTGAAATATTTCGAACAAAAATGATCATCATCAATCAAAAAAGAGAAAAAGTAATGACTTCGGTCTTTTCTTTTTCTCTTTTATTTCTCTTTTTTGATTAATGAAGAGACTATCTAGTCCAAAAATTCCTTAATAAGCTTTAAGCTCTACTATACACACACACACACACACACACACACACACACACACACACACACACATACACACACACACACACACACACACACACATAGTTGAATCTCGATAATTCGAGGTAGATGGGACCGAGACCCTCCTCGGATTATATGGAAATACGTTCCTGTGCATTAGCAAAAATAGGTGTTTTAATGAACCCGTATACAGTACTATAATTAAGAATGTACACAATCTGTTTATAGAACTTTATATGGACATTTATTGAAAGTCAGACTTATTTCCTTTGCATACCGTATTGATATGAACATTTCTTAAAACCCCAATTCATCATTTTCTTTCAAATAGAATTAGGTTCGAATAATCGGGACTTGGAGTACCGATACTCTATTGTATATAAAGATGGATATTAAATTAATTTTTTTCAATAGTTTTTATATTTTTCTTAGCATAAAATTTTCAGAATGTATGCAATTTTAAGTAATATAATTTACAGATGAAAATAACACTGATAATGGTAAACATAAATATTACTGTTTTACTAAAAACAAAACTCATTGACAAATTGTATGAATTGTAATGGAAATATAAAAGCACTATTACGGTTATTTTGTACAGTATACATTGGTAGAACGCATAATTCTGAATAATAATGTACAAGATTGTTTTGGGTTGAAGCCAAAAATATAATAATCTACTGTGTATTCCTGATCTGTTGGAAATAAAATAACCAAAATATTTAGTGAATATAAAGTTATAAATAATTTAATAGTATTTTTGAGGTTAAAAAGTGAACTATTATTTTATCGTGTAAGTGTACATACCTTTTTGTAACAATCTGTTGAAAAATAGCTAATTTTAATGCGTAGAAGGATATGTATCCAGTTATAGGTCTAAGTCTAGCTATTTTATGGCTTCCCATTATTTGTCAAGCCAACTTTTAGTTTCAATTTGTATATATGTTTATATTTATTTTCAATATATATTATAGTGTTTTAAAATAAAAAGAAATCACCTGCTTCAATTTGATCACACATCAATCTTAAATGCAGGCAACTTGCCTTAAATTCTCAACGCTATTAAAAAGCATTACCTACAGATGATCTACAATTAATGTGAACTACAGATACTTGTATTTTAGGTATATAATGTATGTTATTTTCTTTTGATAATGGCTACTTCTAATAGAGGGTTGAATTACATAGGTGCTGTTTGATTTCTCCAGCTGGTGAGGATGGAACATCACCTCTTTCATCTCTTGAACCCGATGGTGAGTGAAAGAAACGTCATGTTAAATTTATTTTTATTAGTAAAACAATAGGTGTTATCTAATGTGTTTAAGTAAGCAAGTCTACATACAAATAAATAAACATATTATGAATTTTATAAATAATATATTGATTTAAATGTAATTTACATTATTAAAATGTTTATTCTACTTTGTCAGTAGAAGAAGCTGTAACGATTCTCTCCCGGCAACCTTCAGTTGGCTCTTTAAGTGAGGACTGGACGGAAGAGCAAGTGTCATTATCTGAGCAGGTGTTATTGGAACAGTGCATAACATCAGGAATGCCCAAGACAAAAAACGGGATAAATCCGTCTGCCGGGGTTATTCCGGTAGACGTAGAAAAAGAAATGAAAAAAATGGACGCCATAGACATTGCAAAGACTCCAGTGACAGACGTGATGAAAGAAAGTGGTGATACTTGGAATGAAGAATCTCCTAATGATGTGTCTTTCCCAAGCATCAGTCTTGTAGCACCAATGATGACTTCATATAGGAGTTTAGCAGAAGACAATGGAAAACAAGAACAGTTATCAATACTTGAAGATATTTCCTTAACTGATTCTAGAATAATTGAATTGGAAGCAGGTAAAGTGGCTATTATCTCCAACATGGAAATGGAATGCAGTTACCACTCATTGGATTTGGAATCTGTACGTCCTCCTTCTGCAATGGGCAGTTTGTTGTCTTTGACTGCCAGTGTGTCAGAAGCAGATAGAAGAAAGGACAAGATGCGAGGACTACTGGTAAGACGAGCAATTGGAGACTCAAGCTTAAGTTGGAACAATCTAGACAGCATTAAGCCTCCTTCTGCTATGGATGAGGTATAGTGTAATTTTATAACATATCTAAAGTAGAGTAATGTGGGGAAAATTTTATAACTTACACCCTTTAATAATAAAATATTTTATATTAATTTTACAGTGGGTGTATCTAAATGATTAACACAGGTAGTTGACTGTCCAAGTAGTCTATCCAAGTAGTTGACTTTATCAACAAAACAACCATAGTTTTGTGTTGTACATCTTGAGGTTTTTATAGAAACTTTATTATTAGAAACTGTATTACAAACAAGTGTAAAAACAACCATATTTTTTCAGGGAAATTTATTAAACACTTGATTACCATATATATGAATATACTGTATAAATAAATGTGTGTATGTGTGTGTGTGTGTGTGTGTAAATACACATCTGCGTGCATGCTTATGAGTGTGTACATGACATATAAATACGTGCAATAAAAAAGTGTTATTGGGTTGTTTGTAAAAGTAATGACGTAATAGTACTGAGTGTTGTACTAATAAACTGGGGAACCAGCATGACCAGTTTAGGGATAAACTAAAATATTATAATGGACAGAAAGTAAGTTTTACCTAATTAAAGTAATTGAATGTTGAAACTAGTTATTGCAGTTATATATATATATATATATATATATATATATATATATATAGATTTTTTGGACTAGGAGACTGACAGACTTACCTTGGTAAGAGTCCACACTGTAGTCTTGAAATAGAAACACATAAAAGCACTTAAACAATGATATATTTCAACCACACAGTGGTCTTTGTCAATCGAAGAGAAAAAACAAAAAGAAATATGAGAGAATGAATTAAAATAAATATAAGTTGTCAATAACTTCTGTCAATACAATTTATTTTATTTTATTTTATTTATTATATTATATTATTTTATTTTATTTTAATTTATTTATTTTATATTATTTTATTTCATTCTCTCATATTTCTTTTTGTGTTTTCTCTTCGATTGACAAAGACCACTGTGTGGTTGAAATATATCATTGTTTAAGTGCTTTTATGTGTTTCTATTTCAAGACTACAGTGTGGACTCTTACTAAGGTAAGTCTGTCAGTCTCCTAGTCCAAAAAATCTAAATAATCTTTACCAACCAAAACTAACCTAAATATATATATATATATATATATATATATATATATATATATATATATATATATATATATATATATATATAATATGTTTTCTTGTTTAATAATTTAAAACAACATAGGTTATTCAAATACAAGAATATTTATTAATTTATATCCAAAGCTTTTCGTTGGTAAACAGTACCAACATCATCAGGAATGAAAATTACAATAATGTTCATATTACATTATATTGTAATTTTCATTCCTGATGATATTGGTACTGTTTACCAACAAAAAGCTTTGGATATAAATTAATAAATATTCTTGTATTTGAATAACCTATGTTGTTTTAAATTATTAAACAAGAAAACGTATTTTATATTTATGTATATATATATATATATATATATATATATATATATATATATATATATATATATATACATATACATATATACACACTCGCACAAGTTTTTCTTGTTAATTTGAAGTAGATAATCCTTAACCCATTTGTGGTCTCACCTATATCTCCAGTCAAATGCTTTAATTGGCAGCCATTTCAGACAATTTCACAAACTTTTGATGAAACTTCATTAGAAAAAAAAAACTATTTAAGCAATGTTTGTATGAATCTATATTATTAAGCTTTATTATTAATGATTTTCATAGAGTGAGTACTCTATGACATGAAAATGTCTGCTTAGGAGAAAATTATCTGCAATTAAATAAGGAGCTGAGACAAAAAGGTTAAACACACGCCATTTATATTTGAAACAATTAAAATAAACCATTATATTCTATTAGTGGAATTACTTTGCTAGATAAAACAAAGACTTTAAATGGATTTTAATAACCCATTTTCATTTTAGTTTAATTGACAGCCCTTTCAGACAATTTCACAAGCATTTGATGAAACTTCATTAGGAAAAAAAAACTATTTAAGCAATGATTGTATGAATCTATATTATTAAGCTTTATTATTAATGATTTTCATAGAGTGAGTACTCTATGACATGAAAATGTCTGCTTAGGAGAAAATTATCTACAATTAAAATAAGGAGCTGAGACAAAAAAGTTAAACACACGCCATTTATATTTGAAACAATTAAAATAAACCATTATATTCTATTAGTGGAATTACTTTGCTAGATAAAACAAAGACTTTAAATGGATTTTAATAACCAATTTTCATTTTAGATATAATTTTGTATCATATATTTTCAATTATAATACAAAAATGTGAGAGTGCACTTTGACAAACCTTATAAAATTGACTCTAAACCTCTATCTTTTGATGTGTGGCTGAATTTTTTACACAATTTTTTTTTTTTTTTAATGAACCCTTCAATTGTAAGAGGGATCTCTCGAAATAATTCTGATAGAAGCAATTAGCAATTCAAATGTGATTTGATACATTATTTAATGTAAATTTATATACAGGCACACACAAACAGTTTATTAAGCTTGTAGTTTGTGTATTTGTACCTCTTCCCTGGTAAAAAAAAAGAGTACTGTGCCTGTAAAAATTACTGCACTTGGTATTCTTCCACATCAGTTTGGCAAGAGGTGCAATCCACTACGATCAGTTACTGTGCCAGTTAAAAATGTGTGACAAAGTTGGCAATGTCGCCAGTAGTAAAGTTTACAGCGTTATTTGCTGTTTGAATAATAAAAAAGTCCTACCCATCAGAATTTATATACAGATGACTAAGGTTTATAGTAATGAAAAAGCATCTGTTCCATCGTGGTGGATCATGTTTAGTGGCAAACAAATGTTCACGGTAAAGAATGCTTTAGTTTTGAACTCAAATCAAGGATTGAAATGAAAATTCAATAAGATAAAGTTTCACAATTAGGGGCCTAGAGTCATTCTTTCCTGAAATTTCAAAAACTCTATTGTACAAAATTGTTAGGGACAAGCAGGCTCTTTGAATTTTAACCAGACGAAGAAGAACATCAAACCAAATGAATGGGAGCTGACATTCCTCACTCGCTATGACATGGATGATGATGAACTTTTTAATCACATTGTTACTGGTTATGAGACTTGAGTCTCACATATCATTCCAGAAACAAAATGCCTCTCTATGAAATGGCATTTTTTGTAATCCCCAACAATTCCGAAAAAAAACAAAACATTTTAAGTACCAGGGAGGTTATGGCTATGGTGTTTTGGTAAGTGTGTCTTACTCATCGAGTATGGGGCTAAAGGGGAGACGAAAAATGCAGCTACCGACTGTGAGACACTTCTTCGACTTCATAATGCAGAATCATTGGAAAAGGACTTGCTCCTTGCAATTATCACTTATTCCCCAAATTGAAAGGTTTTTTCAGTGGAAAACAATACAAAAATGATGATAAATTTGAAGAAGCTGTTAATCAGTGGTTCATCACATTAGTGGCAGCAGAGTATGCAGACGGCATAGAAAAGCTGGTGAAAAGGTACAACAAGTGTTTAAATTTGAACGATGATTGTGAGGGAAAGTAGGTTAGGTATCAAAATATATGTGTAACAAATTTAATTTTATTACATTAAATAATAATCTGTTTAGTAAAAAAAACCTTCTTTACTTTCCGAACAATCAGAGTAGCACACAGTGTATATGAAGACAAACCTTGAATCTTATAACTTAGGTTAAATTTCAGTTTTATTGATGCCATAAACCTTCTGAAAAGATGGTAATTTTGTTCAGACCCACTTCAAACCTGTTCCAGTTAACCAAAACTAGTATACATTTAATATATTTTTATTTTGGTTGGAAGAAAGGTTCAGTTTATAGAAATTTACCTAAAAACTGTCATTCATATAGGGATATTCATTTATTAAAATTAAAACTATAAATTTAATTTAAATTTATGCTATTGTTATCTCTTATTCAGTTTTCTATTTTTAGGTTTTAGAATTAGAGAACAGTATCCTCTCATGCGCCAGTCTCACTTCTGAGATAGCAGACTCCCTGACCATTTCTCCACCTAACTCTGTGAGTGAAGATATCACCACCTCAGAAACACTGGAAGCCACTTCTCCCATTCCTTCAAGACTTACGCCCAAAATGAAGAGGCAGATGTTTAAAGACAGGTAATACAAGTTTAGTCAAAAAGTAATTTAAACAAATTATTTTTGCAACGTGAATTTTGTTACATATTTCATTTTAATCTTGTTTTTGCTATAATTTCCTCTACTTTGAAACCCATAGACCTTTGTAGTGAAAATTGCTGCATTTTCAAAATTATAGCTTCGTTTAGATTTGACCTTTTATCTACAAGCATTAAGTTTTACAAGGTGTACTTTTTACTATAAACAAGCGTTATATAAAAAATAATTTTATTATTTTTATATTTCACAAAGAAAATTCTTATATTGTTTACTTGAAAAAGAATAACATATTATTACTTGTTATATTAATAACATGTTTTATTATCAGTACAATGACAGTGGATTATCTTGTCAAATGCTGTTAATTTTTCGTTTGTTCTTTGTGAGGGGCTTCTTTCAGTTTCTGCAGACTTTGATTAATAATCATATCTTTTGATTTGTTTATCATGTAATGTGTTTAGAAAATACATTTCAAATTCTATATTTTTAATTTTTATGAAAAATATTAATTTTTTGTGGTTGATATTGTATATAATGAATTGTTTTATAATATATATTTGGTTTTATAACAATTTTAAATAAAGCAAATTTGTTTACTAGTTTTGTTGTGTTTGCATAGGTATAATACATACACAATAACAAAAGATGACAGTAGAGAAAGCTCTTTAGAACCTGATATTAATTTAGAGAGTGACATCTTGGAAGTAAATATTGAACAAGAAACTAAAACTACAAAACCAAGAAGATTGACTCCAAAGCAAAGAAGGATAGCAGACAAAGATAGATTCAGGACCAGGACCTTGGGCGATGAAGAGATACCTGTTCCTAGATCTCCGAGAGAAAAGAGGTTATCTGATAAAGACAGGTTTAAAACACAAACGTTGAATACGTCCGAATTTTTAGTACCTAATGAAAGTGGAATAACAGAAGATGAAGTTGTAGTTTTAGGAGAACCGGTTGTCTTGCCCAACTCAGTTGAAGAAGACACCGTGTCAGATGGTGAAGAGAGTGATGAGAACAAAGCACGTCCCATTGTAGTAAAACCAAGTGAAATGAAATCAGTGCGGGGACGGAGAAAAGTCAGAAGTCATATCCCTATCGTTTCTCGAAGTAGCCCTGCAACAAACATAAAAACACCAAAACCTGTCAAAACCCCACCACTTCTACAACGACAAGGAACATTTACAAAAGATGAACCAAGTACACCTTCTTCAGGTATTCCAATTTTTTCCAAAAAAACGACTCCGCTAAAATCAGTTCCTGGGAAAAAGAAGGCATTACCAATATCTACAGTATCAGCTCCACAAATAAAGAAAGTGGCTGTTACAAGTGTTGGTCGGGGCCGAGCAGGAAGTCTTCCAAGAAGTGACCCACCCAAAAAATTCACTGGAGTCCGTTCTTCTGTCAGTAACCAAAGTTTAAAAAGTGAAACATTGGGCAGTAACTCTAGCTTGAATTCAGGCAGTGCAAGATGGAATAGTAACTCTAGTCTAAATGCAGGGACAACTAAGAAAGAAGCCACCAGTAGGATCGCAAGTCTTTGGAAGAAAGTTGAAGATTCTAAAAAAAAGAAAGAAGTTGCAGGCAAGGACACTAGAGTCTGGATAGGGTCTGCTGCTTCTCCACATTCCAAACAGGTTGGTTAAGCGTTTAGCTAATTTGGCTAAAAGTAGACAGATTTGCGTTTCATTTTAGGTTATAGATTAATACTATATAAAGTGTTTTACATTTTAAAATATATTGAATTTTTAGTATGCTGATTAGAAAGTTTAGTATCCTATCCATTTAGTGAAGTTATTGTGTCAAGCTGCTACCTGCTTATTGAAATACTTCTGATAAAATACTAGCATTTACATTTGATGTTTTGGTTATGTTTCAGCTCTTGATCATATATATTATAAATATGTATGCTGTATATATGCATATGTATATATTTTTTTTTGGTAAAATATTGCGAGAAGCTGAATACAAAGAAAAACAATTTCCATCTCTATTATCTAGAAATCAATCCTGTAGAACTAATATATTTTGTACAAAATAGTTTGTGCCTTTCAATTGTTAGTGCAACTTAATTGTTTTTGCTCCATGCATATATTTATAAACAAATAAATGTTACACATTATAAATATGCCATTTTTTTATTCATTATGTTGAATTTTCGTTAGTTTATTATATTTTAATTTATTATTTGTAATCATTATTAAAAAAATAATAAAGAACTATTTACGGTTTGAAGCTTAGTAGTTGGTTGTAGATGCCTCCTATCATTCCCGCAACTAATTGTTTACTTTAAAATGATATAAAAAACGGTATTACTAAAATATTTAAAAACCTATTTACTCCATTTTTTAATCGAGAATGTTTCACTATTCAATCACAACTGAAATACACAACCTATAAGAAAGATTTAACTGAGAACTTGACAAGAATTGCCTGCCAGATGATAAGTTGATTTTAAAGAACTATGGTGGCAGTAAAAATCCTGCTTTATTTGCCTTATCATTCCAAGAACACAATTAGGACAGTTATAAATATCTTTTACTACTGTGATTGTTTCATAGTCACTGAAAAAATTCCCTTTAATGATCAGAAATGATCACATGTGCCTTCTTGAAACATGGAAACCATAATATAATAGCAAGGATCAAGTTGTAATAAACATTTTAAAAAAAGAATAAAACGTTAAAAAGTTGCTGCAATGGTCCTACTTTTTTTTTTTTTTTGCTGATTATTTGGATCTACACCTACCTGTAAACCAGCTGATATACAATTTTACAAATTGTAAAATTGGACAAGCAGATCCGACTGTAATGCTTGACAAAATTCTGCCAGAGAACCAGTCACTGGTGACAGTAAATAAAAACTTATATCACAGAATTTTTAACCTTTTGGTTATTATATCCCGGGGAATGAATTCCTAGAAGGCATCACCGCCTAATGACCATGGTTTGGATTATTTAAGAAAGCTATATAATTAAAAGCAAATAAACGCTAAATTGTAAGCTAGTATCAACATTGTTTTTATTACTCTAAATTTGTCCACTTTTGTACGTATTTTTGAAATGGTATAAAATTTTTTTTAATATTGTATATTTTAACAAAAGTATTCATAACTCCTAACTTCCCCTCTCAAGACTGCTAAGCTTCTTATCTAATTAACTGTATATGTAATATAAACAAAATATTTATTAAACTTAATATAAAGAATACTTGTAAAGCATAGTTATTAAACATAACTTGCAATAATATTAAATGAATCAAACAACATTTATAACTTTCATATCATAAATAATATGTATGTGGTGCCTGCTATCTTTTAGCTAATTTGGTCCTTGTAAACAATTTAAGTACTGAAAAAGTCATAGTTACTTTTCATTATAAGTTCAAATTTATTTTGACCTTATGTTCCATTTATTTTTGATTTTTCAATGCTTTTATTTAAAATACAAAAAGAAAACAAAAATTAATGTATTTCTTAATTTTGGCTTCGTAATATTTACCACATCATTTAATTAAAATAAATAATATAAATATGTAATAAATTTAAAATATACATCTGAAGTTTTTTAAATTAGTTTTTTTTATTTAGAAATTTATTTCAAAATTCAAGTACTTTTTAATTCCAAATTTCTATCAGAATATGTATAAAACGCAATTATGTTTAACCAAAATTTAATTATACAGTAGCTGCTGCTTATTCTAATTATATTTGTCAGAGAAACATATTCAATAACAATAACCGACTGTGTAATCAGGATGTACAGAAATGCCCCATTGAACTCACTGTATTATGGTTACAAGTGTTTACTGAATGATATGTAGGCCTAGCATTACAGTAAATCATTTTAATTCTATAATACTACAAGTACGATGTAATTCAGGCACCTTGAAATCATAAGTGATTACTTACCAAATTTTGCAACTCCGGACAGTTTTATATACTGTAACAAAATGCTTTAACTAGGTCTTCTACTTATTATATTTTGTGGGTATACTGCACATCAGATTATTTTATTCCATTGTGGATTTTTTTAAACGCTATTGAATCTAGCTAAAATTTTTAAAAAATATTTAACTATATAAAACACCCCATGGAACATTTAAACACATACAACTTTATCATAAAAAACTTTGATCCTATTTACACTTTCTAATTTATTTAGATTTTCACAAAGAATCCCTCAATATGATATTTCTGAAATATTCCAGTAAAATATTGTTGATAAATTTTTCAAGTTCATAAGTTTTTTTTGCAATATCCTTGGGGTATTATTAATGGGCAATCAACTCAAGCATCTTTTTTGTGAACATTTTTAAACCATAATTTCAAAGCTGATTATACTTGTGAATCTTTCCCGGAATGATTTCTTTTCCTATCAGCATTTTCATTATACTTTAATAATGACAAGGTGGAGTCTTTGCTCTTTAAAATTTTACATAAGAGAGGCTGCGAAATGCCAAGTTGAGAAACAGTGTTTCATTGACTCATTTTTGTAATTTACCATATCGGTCTAGAATGTCAAGAAGTTTTTCTTTAAGACAGATCTTATTGCTTGTTTTGGAATTCGGACATCCTGCTACACTTTTTAACTTCAAGTGACACCAAACCTCAAAATACAAATGAAAAAAGATCTCCCAAAATAAATTACATAAAATCACACTTAAATCATAAACGAATATGAAAATAAAGAAATAAACAGGGCAGTACTGTGCAGTAGTCGCATGAACAAATGGCATATGAACAACTAGATGGACAAACAACTTACTGAACATTTTATGAAACCTACAAGATTTGTTTGAGTAAAGTCAAACAGGATAGGCATGACATGGATAATGAATCATGTCAATAATGTTGATAACAGATGGACAGGATGTGAGTCACCATATTGCTTAACTGATTTCTCAGAATTTACGATACTCGTAAACATTTTTGTTACGTCTTAGTTATTGAACGCATATTTTATTGCATGACAAATTAAATGATAACAATAAACGACTTGAATACAATGTATTTATACGATTCTGTATCTGTCTAAGTGAAACGAAAGTAATAATTGAATGATTACATTAAGCGTGATTACATTATGCAGCGGTTACAGTATATGGATTTGTAAACAAACCCATGTACTTTTTATATGCAATGAACATATTCAACTATATCCTGTAAATTTACTCATGATTTTCCTGAATCTTCAACTATTTAGAATGTTAACTATTAAAAATAACTTCACAAATGTTAATATTATGTATCAAAAACACCTCACAATAATAACTTTAATTCATTTTTTAATTCATCTTTAAGAACACCTTACTTAATGAAGATAAATTTTGTGACATTTATCTATAGTCTTCAAGGTAAATTATATATTTATGTACATTTTAAATTAACTAGTATAGCTCATTAAATCAACACAGAAAAGTCCTTAATCCTTGTTATTGATTTCCAATTAAATTAAACCCCATTCTTACAAAATTAAATAATTATCAAAAGTAAAATATTTGACTAATTGATTTACATAAACAGCTATAAGTTTTATATTATGAAGATAAAGAAATGTTTGTATGTATTTTTAACTTTTTTGTGAATCTTCTTTCTGATGATAAAAGTAATGTCAATGTCCTATCTATGTTAATTTTGAAGTTCCACTCATTTAACTCCTCATTTGTTCTAATGCAAATACCTTTAACCTCTTTTGAAACTGGCTCTACCTTACATCCCATCTGTCAAAATTATTTCAAACATTTTATTTTGATGTTTCTAAATTTATATTTTCCTAAGACAAAATTTTTAATTAAACAAATTTCAATTACCTTGTTAAAATTTTTAATTTTAACCATTATATACACTCTGTTATAAAGTTAATGTATACTCAGGCCATATAATTATTGACACACATCTTGCAACATTCCTGTTTTAATCTCTTGTGAAGAAAAACAATATCCTTTTATGTGTTTCTAATATGAAGCTACTTTTAATACAATAAGATAGAAACATCTTCATTGTATAAAACTTTATTAATGTATTTTATTTCTATTTTATGAAATTTCAACTATATTTGTAGGTGTAATTTTTAAAAAATTGTTTTTATAAAATCATTAATTATTTTTCTTAGCAGTTACCTCTTCCAGAGGGCTTATCAATTTTGAAACACCATTGGGCGCATCTGATGGTTACCTCCAGATTATTGAAGGACATTAATATTATAGATGATTTATTACTTTTAAAATTAATTTATTAAATTGAATAACCTCAAAGTACTTGATTTATTATAGAAATAGAAATGTGAGAGATATTTATGTATTAATGGTGAATATATAATCATTAGAGAAATGAAAATTATAAGTTAATCATGTTTACACTCACTTTATTATAAATAAATAGTTGTACCGGACTTGCAAGTCGACTGCTTTTATTTAATAAAAGTTGTAAGGTTTAAAAAATAATTTATGGTTGGCTATATGGTTCATCACTAAAATGTTTAAAATATAATAAAGGCATTGCCATACTTGATTTGATATAGATAGTAGTGTATTATTGACACATTTTAACAAAACAATGCTAAAAACAGTTGTATTGTAGTTAGAACAAAAATTATAAAGCAATAAGAAATAATTGTTGGATAAATGATGTTTTGATGAAAACTCATTTTCATCTATTTTGGCAAATTAACAATTAAATAAATTTTATTAAGACATAAGAAATAATTTCAAACCACCAATTGTTAGGTGGTAATTGTTAGTGCTAATTGTTAGGTTATACAGTGGAATCCCTCAAATACAAACTAATTGGGGCTATAGCCATTTCGGATTTGATGAAGTGCGTTTTTTTAATATAAACAATATTAGAGCATTCACTACATATTTCTGTATCAATACTGCACTATAGATCTTTTTTCAAGATTTTTTTTCAAATTTGAAGTGTTAATGCGACTAGACAAAGAGAAAAGTTTGACAAAATTGGCTGTTGAATTTAGTGTTGGTAGGGCTACAATAAGTGACTGATAAAAAGGAATCGTGCAAAAATTGAATAGTTTTGCAGTGCTACAAGTGAAAAGTCTTTAGAACAACGCCATCATGCAGAAGTTTCTGTGAATGAAAAAATTGACGAAGCTGTATTTTTATGGTTTACACAAGAAAGGAGTTCCTATTATTGGCCCATTAATACAAGAAAATGGACAGTGATTTGGAATTTACTGATAGCAATAGATGGAAGAGAAGGCACGGAATTAGACAACTAACAGTAAGCGTGCAGAAGTTATGAGCTGATAATCATGCTGCCAAAGAATATTTAGACGAATTCACAGATTTGATTTCGTCTGTAAATTATTCACCCCAGCAAGTGTATAATGTGGATGAGAATGGATTGAATAAAGCCCTTCCCACTAAAAGTCTTGCTTCTAAAGAGGAATCTTTAGGCCTGCAATAACACCTCTGAAATAAATAAGCTACCATTAATGGTGATTGGAAAATCCGCCAAGCCACAAGACCTTAAAATATGAACTTGAATGCTCTCCCTGTTAATTAGAGAAATCAATGGAAGGCGTGGATGACAGGTAATATTTTTAAGGAGTGGTTTAAAAATGAATTTGTTCCTTCAGTAACAAAATTTAATGAAATGAATGGACTCCCGCCAAAAGCTCTACTTTTGATAGACAATGCTCTTTCACATCCTTCAGACATACAGTTGGGATGTAAAGACATGAAAGCAATTTTTCTCCTACACAACGTGACATCGTTGCCTCAACCTATGGATCAAGGTGTGCTGCAGAATATAAAAGTGAGCCACAGAAAAAGATTTTGCAAACATTAATTGAAGAAGATTGTTCTCTTTCTATTTCAGAAAAACTTAAGACGATTACAATAAAGGATGTAATTTACTGAGTAGCTGAATCCTACAATAATATCAGTAACACTCTACTGCAGAATCTGGTCTAGCCTCGAATTTGTGGAAACACCACTTAGAACACGGGATGATGAAACTGAGCTCCTTCAGCTCATTCAAAGAGTACCAGGATGTGAAGATGCTGATGAAAGTTGCCTAAAAGAGTGGACAACGCTAGATAACAATAAAGAATATACCGAGCATGACATGGTGCCTATGGTCCAGGATCAACATGGCAGTGTAACAGATAGCGATAGCGAGGAAAAAGATGCCTCTACGAATCCTGTTATTCGTGCCGACACTGCTGCCGCTTTTGACGTTGTGTTGCATTATGTAGAACAACATGCAGCTACAACACCCAATGATGTTATGCTAATGCGACGGTGGCGCAACACCGTATACTCGGGAAGGTTTACGTCTCTTTGCAAGATGAAGATTACTGATTTTAAGTGAAAAATATAGTCAAGTGTTTGTGTCTCTTCTTTTTAAGTGAAACATACAGTTTAGTGTTTCTCTTTTTTATTTTTATTTTACTGTCAATAAATTCTATGTTAACACGTTTATTCCCAAGCTAAAAATTGGAATTTTGTGTGGTGGCCAAATTTTTTAAATTGTTTTATTTAGTTATATAGTGCTCAAAATAAGTAAATATAATATTTAAAAACTTTTATTATTATGTACTTAGGATTTATGGTCTCTAATATCCATCACGCGTTATAGCGTGATTGGCCATACATAATGCAATTTTTGCCCATATGGCTAAAAAACGCGATACCGCGTGATATATAATTCGGCCATTTAAACGTAATAATTGTAATGACTTTAATTAGCTGAAATTTATAATCAGGCAAAATTTGAAAAACTTACTCTAGATTGCAATTCACTTATACATTCAAAATTTACAAAATGGTTTCAAAATATAAATCTATTTAGCATTGCAATGATGCAATTCAAAAAAAATAGTCAAAATATAATAATGTAGCACCTGGACAGTTTTTACACTCAGTTGTGGTGTTTATCCTCTTTTTATTTTTATAGCAATTTCTGCAATCTTTTCTAGAAGTTGCATTTACTGTTTGGCTTTTTCGCGGTTTGAAGCTAGAAGTCGCGGTTTGGCTTTTTCAATTTTAGTTAGCTTGTATTGGACTCGGTCTCCTCGTGTCTTCTGTATTGTTTGTGGGTCAGATGTGGATCAGAATCTACTAATAACTCTTCCACCTCTGTAATTTTAAAAATGTTTTTTTGGACGATCCAGCATTTCACTGAGCCTTATAGAGGGTTCTGGTTGATCACTCATGATTAAAAAATCAAAATCAACATTCAAATAAATATAAACAGAATCAACAATGTTAAATCAACAAATAACCAAACAAAATTATTAGGATGTTACCTTATCCGAACGCTACCACTGTGTGCACTGGCTAATAAGAACATAACAAAACGGCTGGTGGCCATCCCCACTATAAAAAGGTCAATCACTTCCCTAGTGGCCAATATAAGTATTACGATCAATTGCGATGTGGCTGCTATAATAGTTTACTTAGAATTTGGATAGCAACGGCCACGTGATAACGGGTAATCGGCCATCCGGTTAGAACTGACATCACGCGATTGCGTGATGAACATGTTAATGAAGTGATACAGTATAGGCCTTTGTATTATATTATGTTTTTTGCAGTGTCAATTTCAATATATTACACATCTCAGTCCTATTTTACATAAGTAGCAAACTTTCAGACATACTTCATTAAATTTTAGATACTTTTTTAAAATTTGGTTTTCATCAAATCATGTCCAGATTTCTAGGGTTCGGATTTGAGGGGTTCTACTGTATATTGAAAATTTGAAAATGAGATTTTTAATAACATATAAAGTCACATAGACACAAAATACAGTATAATAACATAACCAAATTACAACATCATCGGAGGCAAGAGAAATCTACTTCCACATAAACAGTCACTTATCGGGCATATCTGTATGCTATATCCAGTTCAGTAGAAACTCACTGGCTAACTTGTGATCAGTTTCTAAGTATGTGCCATATAGAAGGTTAATTGTTTAATTATTTTACAATCTGCCTTACAAATTATGGTGACCTCAGGTTGTAACACATTGATGTAATGCATTATTAATGCCAAACAAATGTAAAATACAGTTTTAAAACATAAAGCTATTGATGAAATGTACAATTTGCATATACTGCTGTCATAACCATTATTTCCAAAACATCTAGATAATAAATAATTTGTGAGTATAAATTAAATATGATTGTAATGTAATAAATTAATTAAATTGAGTGTTTTTTTGTTTCCAGGCTGTCTAACCAGGAGGATTTCTCCGCATTATGTATTTATTTGTTAAACCTTATGCAATAGACTGTAAATAGAATGTTGCACTGTATACCTAGATTAGGCAAATTGAGTTTTTTAAGATATTTAAGTTTGGCTCATAAGGAAAGGAGGAAGAAAGATTGGTTATTTACTTTCCCAATTTTCTACGTGGTAGAGTGTTAAGCACTCTTAACCAGCTACATAAAGTTTTATTGTTTTCAAAAGTTATATTTAAGATAATTTTGAATTTTTCAGTTTTGTGCAATATAAATAAAATGTGAATATTTATTGCAAAATATTGAGTCACAGACATCAACTGTACTGAAGTATATAAAAAAATGATTTTTATATGTTAATAGAATCATCGTTATTTTTTGCAATCAATCTATGCCCTATTTAAAGCTTACTAACTTTATGTTTATTTCTTGAACTGATTTTAAAAACTTTACTGTTTTTCCAAAAATTATAAACATGTTTATTAGATAGAGTAGAACTTTAAATTTTGTTAGCTGTTAACACTTGATATTTGTACATTTCATTGAATTTAGATTTGTATAAAGAAGGTATTCTTTTAAACAAAATATAAATCATTTTAAAATTTTACTATGTGAATTAAATCTTAGAATTTAAGTTTTGTTTTAGACAAATATCTTCTGAAATACCATGAGGTATATTCATCTTATACCTCTTCTTGGGTGTTTAAAACTAACCGACTGTTTACTTGCCTGTTGGTATTAAATGCCGAATCATATCATATGATTCTGCAGTTTAAAGCTATTCAAATGTTGGCCAGTGGTTCATGCATAGAAAGCATATTTATTTTAATTATTTTGTGGTTATATTTATTTTTGAAAATACTAGAGTTAATGTAATTTTATTTATATTATTATTCTGTATTACTTTTGTAATTCTAGCCTTTGTCTTTAGGCATGAAACAAATTACATTGTATATTCATATATTAAACATAATTTCTTTTACTATTTGTAATAAGCAGTATATTTATTTATTTCATTTTTTTAAAAGTCTCTATTAGCTGTAAATTTGTAAAACTTTGCTAGGTTTCTTAGTTTAATGTTCTCCAAAGAAAATGTTAATTTTCTTTTAATCGAATTTTGTGATCTCATTTATTTTCAATTTTACAACTTTTTTTCGTTTGTAGCAATTTTTTGTAAGTTTAGATGTTTGTATTTTATTATTTAAACGTGTTTTTAATTTTATTTTGTTTCTATTTTTTGTCTTGTTTTATAATATTTATTCTTTTAAAACCTCATATTCTTTATATAATATTTGAATAATTTAAAACTGGAAGTTATGATTTTTTTGTATACATTACTAGACAGTTTAAATTAAATAATATGGCCATGCCTTATACATTTTCCTTAAAACAACAGAAAGAATAATTTGTGGCAATCATACAAAGTATAAACTTCTCCAAAAATGTCCATTTAAAAGTAGTGTTTTTATTCATCTATTAATGCATACCCAAGTACTTGGGTATGATTTTAGGTTAGATTTTTAATATAAGAATATGGAAAGAGAATTGTGATATATTTTATAATATTAGATCTTCTAGATTAGTTTGTTTCTTTACTGGTAGTTCCTAGCAGAGTTTTACAACACCTACATTTTATATATTACTTTAAAAAGGCTTTAATTTAAGGTCAGATTGATAAATATAGTAAAAACATTTATATTCAAATAAAATCATATATCAATAACCTTGGGTAGAATAATTTATAAAGACCTTAAGCCCTTTTAATGGTACTAAATTAAATTATATGTCCATACATCGAGCTTTAAAGGTGAAGCCTTGCAAGTGTAGAGTGTTGTGTATGGCTAGGAGGAACTAAGTGTTTAACCCTATAAATCGGATTGATTATTGATAAGCTAAGTTGATGAACTAAGACATGAAGTGAATTCCAAATCCTCTTTCAAGCTCTAGTTTTTCAAGCTATTCCAACATCAAATAAAAACAGTGTTCCTTGATGTTGGAGTGTTACACAGACCTAGGCAGGCTTGGATTTAAACCATGTTAATATTTCAAGACTCACACAGCCTCTTTTAGTATATGAATGTAACTACTAGTATGTCTAAACTACAAAAGCACTCTTATATCTGGGCTCTGAGGGTAATATGTTAACCTCTTCTGAGAATCCAGTGGTAGTTGTATTGGAGCTCCATTTAAATTGCATTTGGACCCTTAACAAGTTATTTTTAAAAAAACTATTGAAAGTTGTAAGCTTGCCCGTTGAAGGATTAGGTTGGCAAAAACAGATTACAAGTAAAGAAGTTGTAGAATTTGTGCTTGAAGAATATTAAACACTTTCTGGGTTCATACTCAGAGATTAATAATGCAGAACAATTGGGTGGTTCTTAAGAGTTTGTATTCCTCTGTATATGAGAAAATCTGTCATTCAAGGGTGAACTCCTAAGATAATATGGTTCTCTCTCCTAATGCACACTAGTAATTAGGGTTCTCTCTCCTACGCTGACTGGCCCTAGTAATTTAAAGAGATTAGTGTTTTCAATTAACGATAGCTACACAATGGAAAGGGTTTATATAATGATGAGCGTTCGTATTACGAAATCACAACTATTCAAACTAGAAGTAGATGTAGGATAGTTCTAAATAAATAAGTTATACTTGTTGAAGATTGTAATTATATTTTAATAGTAATATAGATACGTACAATTTAGTTAAATGCCTGTTTGTACGGTTGCTTAATCCTGTACTGTACATACATAAGTACATTAATTATCAGTTTTTGTAAAGAAATAAGATGCAATGGTGGTTTAATTTTTTTAATGAAATATTTCTTCATCTTCGAAAGAGTGGACGATCGTCTGCTGATGCTTCATCTTCTTGTTCACGTACTTGATTAGCTTGTCAAATGCCTGGAAACCATGCTGTGCGCCATGGTTGGTTTTCTTTCGTCTTCTTCCGCAGGTGCTAGCTGTGTGCTCACTAAGTTTATAATATAATAATTTGCGTAATAAAGACACTTCCTTCATTTTAATATTACGTCCGGATATGAGAGTTTTTCTGTAACTACACATGGCATATGGTAGGTTCTTTTGTAAACGGACCTAAAAGTGATCAGGGAAGTATTAGACTTGTCTACTGGAACAGCTAGCTAGGCTTTTTAAGGTGGATAAATCTTGTGAAATAATCTTTCAAACCAGGGGGAAAAATTTTGGAGGACAAATTAAAATAACGTTTTGAAATCCCTCTATAGATGACTGTGACATCTTTATATCCTGATCTGATATTTTTTTTGGGATACCAACATTCCTCAGCAACATAAATTAAAATAAAATAAGTATCCATCTCTATGTTCATCTGTAAGCGTGAAAGGTTATAAATGGTACTTTCATGTAGTTGAAGTCAGTACTAGAGCGCTAACCACCAAATCATAATTTTTTTAAAGTATTTGAGTTTGGAAAGGATATGTTAGGTCTTTCTTGATACATGGCTGCACTGTATTCATCTTATAGAATCTGGCTCAGTAGACCTAAATATTTGACTCAGTGAGGGACTGTTGTACATTCCAAAGATCTTTAACCCTCGTAGCCAAATCTATATAGTCTTGTGGTGAATAAGAATAAGTGGAACAAGATAACCATCTAAGAAGGAAAAGTTACTTATAGGAACGTAATCGTTATAGTCTAGAAGTTAGTTCCTTCTATAAAATCACTGGTTACCTCACTTTGAAAGATTTTATTGTACTGCATACTTTATTCTACATCAGAAAAAATAATAATTAAAATTTTGTAAGGTTTAAGGGTAGACTTTCTTTTTAAACAATTGGCACTGTTAATTTCTATAATTTTACTTCTTTGGCAATAATTGATCTATAGATATTTTTTATAGATTTTCTCTAGATTATTTTTTTTTTTGCTACAAGGGTTCAGCCATAAAAAACTCCAACTAATTGCTATTTGATAGTTATAATATATATTAAACATTATTCATTGTTGTTTTAATGTTTAAATAGAGGCCTAGATATAATCTAACATTTTTTCTGATAATATAATTTATATTTTATAAACAATCTACAGTACTACTTAATAAAAGTGACAATTAATCAAAAATGTTGACAATTTGGAGAATTCAGGAAATAATTGAAATCTATTAATTAATGTTTGAAATTCATACTTAAAAAGCATTAAAACAAACGTATGATATATCATGATGGAGATTAGATGATAATTTTACGTGTGTAACTTTCATGTGTACAGGTTTTTAAATTTTCTTGCTATAATAAGACAGAATTTATGTTTAAATTACAAGAAAGATCTCTAACTTTTAAAACTAGTGTTTTTTTCTCAAAATGATTTTCGATACTATTTTGAAGTTGGACATGGGCTACACAGCAATTTTCAATTCAGATTCGGCGGAGTTTTTTTAATTTAAAAATGTCTGGTGTTAAATTGCTGAGTTTACATAGATAATAAAATTGACAATTTTTTATTATTAAAATTCTCCAGGTGAGTGTCCTTGATAGAAGTAAGTAAATCTTGGTTACAAGGGCAACTGTTTACTTTAGTGCTCAATTTAATATAATGAATCATTCAATGCATATGTTTAACAGGTGTGAATATACAACTTACTTTTCAATTCACTGTCAAACTCAATAAAATATTTAATTTTTACTTTTTTACTGGAAATGTCATTTTTTACAATCTATTATAATTAATGTATGTACAGTAGGGTGGGTCAAAATAAAATGTTTTTTTTAAACGCTATACTGCGGAAAACTTGCTTCTGGGGTAGACAAGTAAAAAAAAGTACACATTGAACACCTAGCATCATACTTAAAATGTTTAATTAAAGAAGAATAGCAAATAAATGTGAAACAGACAATATGTCTTAATTAGCGGTAGCGCAAAAGACTCAAATGTCATTAAATTATTGCCTTTTTATAACCTACTGTAGCCTCGAGTGTGCTGAAAGATAAAGGTATCATAACTAATGATGACCACTCCTATGTTATTCATATAGTAAAAGAAGAAGAGGGAAAAAAGCTAAACACAGAGAAATTCAAAACCAGAGCACAAAAAACGCAAACCCCTTTAAGGTTTTTATTTTTACTATAATAGAAGGAAGGATAATACTCTTGTAATTGAGAATGTCAACGAAAAACGTTTTAGAAGCACAATAAAAGAAGTAGATTATTCCAAAATACGAGAATATCTATGTTAACCTCAACATATCCTTAAGTGGATATGCTCAAGATATCGCTCATATAAATTATTGCTTACAGTATTACCTCCTATGACAGAAAGTGGTATTTCTTTAGACGAACTTGACTTAGTTTGATGTGACGGTACCGTTAGATACATGGGTTGGAAAAATGGTATGAAAAAAACATTGAAAAACAAGTAAAACAAGACCCTGCAGTGGGGAATATTCCTCTTGTATTCCAACGATTTGCCGTTCTGGCATTTATTTCAAACCATAGAGGGCTAAACAACTAGGCTTAGTCATTTAGTAGCACCCAGCTTTGTAAGTGTGAAAAGCTTTCAACAGCTGATTTTATAAGTATTTATTATGAATTACCAGACATAATCGCACTCTTTTGAGTAAAGATTAACAGAACGGTAACTTCTAGATATAAGTAGTGCGATAAAGTCTGGTAACTGCTGGAACACCACCGAAATTACATCACCACCATTGTTACTGAGAGTATCTGAGGAAAAATTTTGGGTAAAATCACTGCTGGTGAAACTTCTGAGGAATGGAACTTTGGAAAATTTTTGTGTCACGTGTAAGCATGGAACGCTGTCTTAAGTTAGTGGTAGTTGAGTGCTCAAGCATCTCCAAAAGTTGTCAGCGCTAAGGAACGAGATGGTTAAATAAGATTCGCTGTAGCATCCAGAGCTTCGATGCCAAAGTTTGACAGCAAGTGGAACTTTAATTTAACCACTCAGAAATAGTGAATAAAAGACTTTTCTCCAGTTAAAAAAATATTTTATTTCTTAAAATTGTTTGGCTGCAATTTTGTTTTTTTTATTCAATTAAACGTGTTATTAAAATTATAAGTTAACAGATATTTGTTGTTTTATTTACATCCTTTAGATTCATGTAAGATAATTACATTACAAATAAATGGAGTGTAGAGTAAAATAACAAAAATAGATTGTGCTATTAACACAACACATCACGCTAGACCATACCTTCTTTTAAGGTGCTAGTATGCGCATTTTACCATTTTTGAGTCGGGCTATAGGAAATTGAAATATTTTTACAGTATTAAGTTGATTTTGTGTTTCTTAACCAATTTAATAAAAGATTTTCACTGTAGCACTCTAAAATATTATTGGTTAGGCACTGTAAAAATACTTGTAAAATGACTGATTTTTGAAAAACAAAAAAATTTTAGAGTACGATGCGCTAGCTGGGGGTTCAATATATTTTTTTTTTACTTTATAAGTTTTCCTCAGTATAAATATTTTTTTTTACTCACCATAATGTACAGCAATACAATACCTTGTGTAACACGTCCCGATATTATGATATATCTACAATTTGCCTTCAAGTATATCATTATTTGTATCGACTCATTGTGGTAGTAGGCAAAAAACTGGACAACAGATGTCCTTATCATTTCCCAGCCAACTAGAATAAGACATCATTTGGCTTTCCTCTCAGTTTCTATCATGTATAAATAAACATAATGTTTTAGTTTCTTGATGTAATCATCTTGAATTCACTGATTAAACTATAAATTTAAACTACTTAACTAAGTGAATACGTGATTGCTTACTTGCTGACGCGTTTCAAAACGACATTCCTTCTACGAAGCTAACCCTCTACTGGGGAGGTCTAAAGTAGAGGGTTAGCTTCGTAAAAGGAACGATCGTTTTGAAACGCGTCAGCAAGTAAGCAATTACGTATTTACTTAGTTAAGTAGTTTAAATTTAGTATAATAATATTTTATTTTTATTATGACAATTCTATATTTATATTACTCTACACATATTAGAAGCACAATAAAAGAAATAGATTATTCCAAAATACGAGAACCTGGATCTATCTATGTTGGCCTCTACACACCCTTCAAGTGGATATGCTCAAGATATCGCTCATATAAATTATTGCTTACAGTATTACCTCTTATATGACAGAAGGTGGTATTTCTTTAGACGAACTTGACTTAGTGGGATGTGCCGGTAGCGTTACTTACATGGGTTGGAAAAATGGTGTGAAAAAAACATTGAAAAACAAGTAAAACAAGACCCCTGCAGTGGGGAATATTCCTCTTGTATTTCAAGAGGAGATCTGTAAAGGTACATCTGTAATCATGCTGACAATTCCGTCTCAGTTGAGCAAGTCTGATGAGCAGTTAACTGTGAGAATATCAACTATCTGTTTTGTTCAAGTTGACTAATTATTAGTTTCAATGTTTAAACTAAGAAATAATATTAATTTAGTTACAGACTCTAGTATGTAGGATTAATAAACACTTTACCAAATTACAAAAAAAAAAAAAAATACAAAACAAATATGGAACATATTACAGTATTATTGAATAAACATTATCACCCAACAAAATCGTTTAACTTCATACAGCACTGTATGGCCACAGAATGCATATTCATTGGGTTATTACTGTACTCATTCACTCTAACAACTGTCAATATACTTTACATTCTTACTCCTCTATGTAAAATTTTTCTAAAATGTAAGAACTGTAATAATACAACAGCTCTATTTCACATTTACTTTACAAAAATTGCACCTAGTTTTATCCTTTCTGATTAGAAACAAATGAAATTATTATACAGTAAAATATATTTGTGTTTATTCTGACAGATTATGAATTTTATAACTGTAGCATGGCCTCCTAGGTAACATATGCAAATGCTGGAATTTTTAATCTATCGTGTATATATATATATATATATATATATATATATATATATATATATATATATATATATATTTATAGGTTAGTTCTAGTAGAGCTTAAAGCTTATTTAGGAATTTTTTGGACTTGATAGGAGACTGACAGACTTACCTAAAGGCAATAGTCCAATAATCCAAGAGATTGCAGTTTTGGACTATTGCCTTTAGGTAAGTCTGTCAGTCTCCTATCAAGTCCAAAAAATTCCTATATATATATATATATATATATATATTCTACCAAATCATTTTTTCAAAGATATTCACACAAAAGGGAATAAGTGTGATTTAAGTATCTTCAAATATTCTGAAAGAGCTTGTACACAATTTTATTCTAGAAATTGAGATATGTGGTAAATGAACCTACCTTGGTAAGAGCATTGTGCTTTTCTTAATAGGTTTGTGTACTTTAACAAATGTATTTCCTGAAGTCCACATTCTGTTGTTAATAAATAGCTACATTTGAATCGTCTAGCTGTGAGATTTATTACACACATAAAAAATTAATATGAACACTTAAAATTACATGGCAAATTTATATGAATAAAGGTACATTTTAGTCTATGATTTTATAAAACTGAACCTAGAAACGTTATAAAAAAAATTGAAAGAAATCCTTTCACACTTAGAAAAAAATTATTTAAGATCAGAGAACATTCCCCAATAAGAGCCCAATGGGTCTAAGCCCCATAGTTAATATTGAAAAAGAAGAACTTGAATTAGAAAGAGTGAATCCATGAATTTGAAGTGAGATTTAATTTTTGTGGTTGGTGAGCGATGGTATGTTGAAAATGCATGCACAACTGAATAAGGATAGAGAACTCCTTACTCAAGAGGCTCAAATGGCCCTTTTTGTATGTTATGTTTAGTTTGGCTTACTGACAGATCGAGGTCACAATTCTGTGAGGCGCACAATTTCTGTGTCACAATATGCGTCTTGATTGGGCTTAGAAATGAACTACCCTTCATGTCATGAATGTCAACTATCATTGTGTTGTGAGGTACTTTACTTTTGTGAATTCTGTGATTGAGTATTATTATTTAATAAAAACATTTTTATTTTATGTATTATAGTATTATACGTCTTTTATTAGTTAATCACCATGAATACAGAGGGTAATTTAATAAAAACTATTATATAATAAAAAATTTGTAGTTAGAAGGTTAGGACTGTATTAGCTAAAAGATTTTTTCCTCCTAAATGGATTACAACAAAGAAAAAGATGTACTTTGTTCACACAAATTTCCTGGCTAAGGATTACTTTGGACAAAAATAACTAATTTTTTTTTGTTATTGATTATACAACTGTTCGATAGTAAGAGTGAACGTGTGTGGGCAAAGGCAGGCTGTAGGTACCTTAACACATTTAAGGGAAAAAACTTTTCAAATTATCATTTGGAAAATGCTATTCTAAAACAATGAAACAGGTTTTCAAAATTAGACATTCTAGGTATGGTAGGTGACTATTTAAAGTGTTTGCTGCTTTCATAAACTTTTTTTAAGGGGTCATACCAGGACAAATTCATTTAATCATGGTAGTTTCTTAGGTTTGTTGTCAGTGACAGTTTCTAGAAATGCATGTTGTAGAAAATAAATTTATGTATGTTGTAGTGTATGATTTATAAACAAATCTAATTTCGTTTTTTTGGTTGCTCAGTAAGATTTAGGAGCAGTACAGATTTGCTCATTGGCTTCAAAATTTGTCAAATACTGTTTTAAATAAAGAGGAAAAAATCTAATAACATAGGCGAGGATAAACATATTACTTATTCTAAATTAAAACCATACATCCTCATATATCTTACAACAGACCATACAATTTCACTCTCTATATTTGATTAATTTAATGTGTTATATAACTGTATTGGGTTTAAAATAGGGAAAGAAATCTTGGATAAATATCCATAGCCCAGAATATAAGTTGTCAGTCAAACTTCAAGTTAATAACATTAAATTCCTAAAACGAGATAATAAAAAAATATAAATAATTATAGATAGCCTATTACTAGGTCTATAGAAATAATTTGAAATCAATAATAAAACTCACTTTTTTTAACAAAACTGGATGAGAAAGTAATTATCATATGGTATAAATACTTAGATATATTGTTGTTTTGCTATTTCTTATCATGTGTTTTTGAAATACTCCAAATGAGTTTCATTTTAAAAGGTTATGTTATAGCATTTAATAACAAAATATGAATCCATTTTTTAAAAATTCTTTTAATTTGTGAAGTGTCTATTTTTTTTATAGGGAAGTGTTTTGCTGAAAAATAATTATATTACTGGTGAATTAACAAATAAATGACTACTAAATTAATCTGTATGCCTGCCTTTCGAAAATATCATTCATGACTTAAGGTTAGATTAGGTTATTATCTTAGTGATATAAAAATTATTTGTAAGTTAGATGTTAAAAACATTGACCTGGTTATAATAGTGGACATTACATAACCTAAGTTTAAGTTATTCAAATTATATGGTAGAATATTACAATAATAAAATTGTAATTGCAGTTACATTCAGTACTCTAAGATATTTTGTAAAATAATCAATATTTATGAATATTTTATCAAGTGATGATAACACTAAAATAGAATATTTGCCTTCTGGTTTTAGCCCTCCTGTTATAAGGGTTTTTAAGTAGTATGGCTATAAGTCATTGACTAATTTCTATAACCTTCAATGAATTTGGAGCTGTCTTCTTATTTTAAAACTAACTCAAGCTTATTTATTCTACCTAATTCATAATAATAGTTGTGGTCAAATTTAAAATGTAAAAAAAATTCAGTAGCTAAACTTCAACAAAATTTTATGTTTAAATCAATTTAAAATCGTTGTGGTTTACAATATTTTGGAATTATTAGTAATCTATGTTTTTCAACTAAAAAATAATTTCTTTTGTTTTAATGACCTTAATAGTGTTTGTTTGAAATTTACATTTGTTGCAAACTTTTATTTGATAATATAAACTCATACAGTGTAGCTTACCAATTTTTTTATAACAAAAACTGCAAGTAGATGGAATTACTGCAGGTAAATATAAATAAAGAGTAAAACATTATTTTTAAAAAAACATTCGAATTTTTTATTTTTTGTATTGAAATTATTTTTAAACCATTGACTTTGTTTGATTTAATTTTTAACTGTAGCTTCTGCTATGCATTTATTCATGTTAGCATAAATATGTAAAAATGAATAACATGCTACTCTAGATGTTATATATATAGAAATATGTTAAAAAACAGATTATTTTCCTTTTAATCATTCAAATGATATCTGAATTGCTGCAAACATATTTTTAGTTACAAAAAGTTTTCCTTGTGTAAACATTAAAAAAACAAAAGAAATACTATCATATATTCTTATCAAATCATTTTATAATGATTTGAGTATCTCTTTAAATTTCTAGTCAATATTTTAGTAAAGTTAATTTACAAATAAAATGAACAACATATAAAATAATTGGTATTAAATACATTCATATCAGAGCATATTGTGAGTTTACATTAATGATATTAAATATTCGACATATATTTATACAATTTTGTATTTATAATACAATTTGTATGAATTAATGAATACATTAATATACTTTACATAGTATAAGGATGAATATATACCAATACTGCTTAACCCTCGGCTAGGCTCGTGGGGTACAGTTGTACCCCAGACGGTTTTATTTCTCCTATAACTTTTTTTTAAGCTGTGGTGGTGGTGGGGGATGTCTAGTACCTTCAAATCGGTAGGCGGGCTACAAGGTCAGTTGGGTGCCAGACGTTGCCGTGTGTTAATCTGTGTGTAATTCTTAGTCAAAGTGCCTTGTGATACAACTGTACCCTGCGTGCCTATCTACGTCTCAATATGGCAAAGCGACCGGGTATGTGTGATGATGCGTATATAAGTGAACTTTTAGATTTAGAGTCTAGTGATGAAGAAAATATTGTGGAAAATGATAGTGATGATGAGGAGGAAGACAACGTGGAAGAAGAAATTTATGATTTAGATACAGAAAACATGGTATGGGATCATCGTGACTTAGACAACGTGACTATTGATGAAGAGATGTTTGAAGAGGATGATGATGACACTCCTCTAGCCCATCTATATTTCGTAAGAGGTAAGGATAAAAATGTTATGAAATGGCGGAAAAATCCTCCTCTACCAAGAAATGTCAGAACGAGGGCGGAAAATATAGTTGTAAGGCTTCCAGGACCTAGGGAAGTTGCTAGAGGAAAATTTTCTTTGATTGATTGTTTTAATTTATTTATAAATGATTCAGTAATAAGGATTATTGTTACCTCCACTAATATTTACATTGACCTACTCAAAGAACGATTCCAAAGGGACAGGGATGCAAAACAAACGGACGAGGTAGAAATACGTGCCTCCCTAGGGATTCTTATGCTTTCCGGTACATTAGGGAGCAACAGGAAAAAAACCAAGCACATTTGGGACAACGGCAAAGGGTCTGGAGTTGAATCATGCTATCTGGCAATGAGTGAGAAAAGGTTTCACTTCCTTTTGCGTTGTCTGAGGTTTGACGACATCAGAGATCGCCTACAAAGAAGAGAAATTGACAGATTGGCACCTATAAGAGAATTGTTTGAGTTGGTAGTCAACAATTTCCAGAAGTCTTCACACCAAGTGAATTTTGTACAGTTGACAAGCAGTTAGTTGCTTTCCGCGGAAAGTGTCCGTTTCGGATGTACATGCCGAAAAAACTCGCGAGATATGGCATAAAGATTTATGCTCTTCTATGTGCTAAGTCTATGTACACAGTGAACCTTGAGACTTATTCTGGAAAACAACCAGATGGGCCTTATAATATATCAAATGCTTCATAGGAAGTACTCTCAGGATGGTGGAGCCTATATCCAACACTAATCGTAATATTACCATTGATAATTGGTTCACCTCTTACATTAGCTGAAAAACGTCTTGAACTGAAGAAACTGACGGTTGTTGGTACAATAAAGTCCACACGAATTGGAGTTCCTCATGAATTGAGACCAACAAAACAAAGACAACATAATTCATCTTTGTTTGCATTCCATAAAAATAAGACCCTGGTTTCTTACTGCTCACACCCAAAAATAGCAGTAATTCTTCTTTCAACTATGTACAACGATGACGCAATAGATCAGGATACAGGGTCAAGAAAAAAGCTAGAAATAGTGACCTTCTATAACAAAACCAAAATCGCTGTGGACATCGTTGACCAAATGTGTGAGAAGTACAACTTGGTAAGAAACACAAAGCGATGGCCCATGGTGGTTTTCTTCCATCTCCTCAACGTTTTGGCAATAAACGCATTTCGAGCCTACAATTTGAACAAAGTTACAGAAATTCCGTTACCAAGAAGAGAGTTCAATCAGAATGTTTCCTGGGAACTTATCAAGCCCCAAATTCAAAAAAGATCTCAGATTGATTGCTTACCACTTCAGATCAAGAACAGAGCAAAGGACCTTCTTAGAATTCATGAGGAAACAACTCAACACCGCCAGGTCAACAGTGTTGGCCGTTGCCGTATGTGCCCAAGGAAAAAGGACAGAAAGTCAAGAAAGAATTGAGAACAAGTGTGGATACAAGGTTTGCACTGAACATTCAACTACAGTCTGTAAGTCTTGTTTCTAAAACCTTTTACTATTGTATTTTTGTTTTTTATTATTACATTATAATGGCATATGTATACAAATATATTATAGCTTCATTCTAGATTAGTTGTAGCTTTATAGTTGAATTATTTTTATTTGTCTGAATAGTTATTATTTTTTATTTGTCTTGACATATTTTCAAAAAAAAGAAATTAATAAATACTATTCTTATTTTTATCATTTTAAAAGTATATTTATAAGATTTTTCAGATATTTTTATCAACATTTGTTTTGTTTATGTTATCTAAGATAATATTAATTTTAAGTATCAAAGAAGCTGCAATAATGTATGTATCGTATGTATTAAAGTTTGTCCAAGTTTTTTATTTTATATTATTTAACCTACACAGAATAAGTTATTCCACGTAAATCTTATGTTTTTGTGTTTGTAATTAAACGTTCTATAAAAATCACCGTTTAAAGTTATTTGTTACCTTGAGAAAAAAAAAGTTATACATGTGTAAAGTTACACATTTTTTTTACATCACAATTTAGGAAAACTTGAGTTTTCAAAATTTAACAGTATGGCCATTAAAAAATTATAAAAACAGATGAAAAATAAATGATTACGTTCAGTGGTAGTGTATAAACACGTTCCTGATGTTTATTTTGTCTCAATGTAAAAATACATTTTGAAAAAAAATTATAAGACTTTGGGGTACACATGTATTAGCACGCCTATTAACGTTACAAAAGTCCGCGCGCCTACCCGAGGATTAAGTGAATTCGTCAGTTAAGAATCAGTCCTGACAAGTATAAATTTTGTGATAATTATAAGTCTTAGGATTTGAATTTTAACACACTAAGGAAATATGTACCTGAAAAGGAATGCTCAAAGTATTAATTAATAATATATTTCTTGCCCCTACTTACAGAAGGATGACCTACCTATAAAGTTGTAATAACATATCCTCCTCTGTTTCACAAATACTTTTGACTTGTTTTCACTCCTCAAAATTAACAGTTTTGAATTATGAATTTTATCTTTAGAAGTATATTACTAGAAAAATAAAGCATTGCTCAACACAATGAGTGCGGTCATTGATTCCTAATTAATCTTTTAGGGATACAAATTTTAACACAAATTTTATTTAATAGTATTTTATAATTTTTGCATGGGCAGATTTTAAGAGATTTATAAAATATTGTGGGTGAAATCTCAACAAAATCGTGTTTAATAAACTATCAATTTAAAACCCAGAATAGAGTTGTAAGCAGTTGATGATGGTTATTATATGGTAAAATTTACACGAAGGTTATTATTGTTGTTACTGTTATTATTTTTCAGCTACGGATTTTAATTGCAAAGTTAAAACTTACGCTATCAATGTTTGTAATTTTTATTGCAATCATGGGTTATGAGAAACAGTAATAAATGTTTATGTTTTTATGAAAATAAAGCAGAAAATAATTTTTAAGTGTTTAAAACAGTTCAAGAATCCTTGGGGTACAGGTAAAATTTTATAAGCTGGACTTGGCTCTTAGGTAGACATTTGTGTATTTGTCATCTAGGAAACATTAAGCACTGTTGTCATCCCTAATTGGGGCCATAAACCACGCCCAACTCCCGTAAACTCCCTTTTTATGTTTGTTGTTATTTTCACTATATATTAAAAAGTAACAAAATAATGAGTCAACGAAAGACTAAGGGTTGATGTTTAGCCCCTCCACCCTCTCCTAGCCCCTCCACCCTCTCCTCGTCTTCGGCCTCTCACTAAGACCAGCTGCTCCCAAATGCCAGCTTATGAAATTTTACCTATAACTGTAATTACCTAATTATTGTAGTGATCGATCAGGTGCATAAATGAATGTAACGGTGTTTAAAAAGTGCAATAATTATTGAAAAATTGCAATATATTATTTTAGTGCCATTTAACAGATGTAGATGAATATGACAAGTTAATTGAAAAACTGTATAAAACTTCTTGAGCAAAAAAAAATAATTTTTAAAATTCTCTAGAGTTTATAGGTGGACTATCAAGTTCAAGAATAATTTTAAGAAAATAAAATTTAAGCATTTTAAAAACAAAAATATAAAATAATTTATATATTGTAAATGAAAATACTTTACATAGAATCCCAATTATGCTATTATGTTTCCAATTAAAATACAAGCAAGAATAATAGACCAGTAATTTATATAGAGTAAAATAACAATAAATGTGAATCAAAAGTCTGATAGGAAAATAATAATCATTATGTTATTATTTTTGTAGCAAAAATAACAGTATAGTGAAAAATGGAAGTGTAAATGCTTTTATATTGTGTATTAAATCAATTTTAATACCATTATAGATACAAATCTGAATATTAACTACCAGGGACAACATTTTAGTTGAAGAGATCTTAACTGGTTTATGTCAATACATTTTTTTAGTTAAAAAATTACAATAGTAAGTACAGAAAAGATAAATTTTTAGTGTGTATGGTTAAATCAATTTTAATTACAAATTTTATACCTTACAGTATCTAAATAAATTTTGTTAGAAAAATGGTTTTATGATAGAGAAAAAAGGATGTGGTCATTACAGAAAAACGTTTTTTTACCAAACCATAAAGAAATGGTATATTTGATCAGATCAGTATTACAAATTTGTACTTGGCTAACTATAGAAAATATGTTATATTCATGACTATGATATCTTGATGTATAATAATGATCGTAAATAATAGAAAAAAGAAACCTGTATTGTTAATTTCAATACATTGGTTTTTATTATTAAACTTCCAATTAACAATATAATTCCTACTCACAATTCTTTCTTTTCACAACACATACAAAACCAAAGCGATTTTCTTACCAAAATCACACTTACAATCAAATCCTAATTAACATCAGATCCACACAGAAGTTAAAAATAGTTAATTAAAAGGTGATTTGGGAGTATATTCAATACAAAACTACATCAATTCTCCTCCCATAACCTCTCAAATTCTTACAATAAACTGATTTTAACAAACATTAATTCACCATTGAACTTCTTATCCTTGGCCTAAGGTTATAACATGAAGTTTCAGGAATTTCCTCCTCTTTTACTGCCGCACGCCTGGGCTCCAGCCCTTCACTACTTTAATGCTCTTGTAGTAACACTTTTAGTTCTGCTGCATGTACCTTAACTGGTGGTGTGTTTTCAAATAGTAGACCCCATGACCCAGCCTCTTCTGTATTTCGAAAGGCCCCAATCACTTAGGTGCCAATCCAGCGTAAAACCTTCTAATCTTGTTACTCTGATCATGGTAACTATGAAGCACTAACTGACCAGGTTCCAGATCTTCAGGTTCTTCCATATCCTCTTTTTCAGCTTGTTTTATTGTCTTTGTAGTGGCTTCTTGTCTTATTTGGTGGTTCTTGCTAGTCTGATTTTGAAACAACTCCTCCAAGTTTGTGTTGTTAAAAGTATCCTGCTGTAAAAGATCCCAGTCACCAGTTCGGATGATCTAACAGCCAAGAAATAATTCTGCAGAAGAGTAACCAGTGACATGGTTCATATGTTGTTAAATGGCAAGGAGTGACTCAGCCAAGAATAAGTTCCATTGCTTATGACCTCATCCTGGATCTTTCCTCTGTCCTATAATTGTAGATAGGTGTTGTCCAGTGTTCCGTTCCCCATAGTATGTTTTCACTGTATTGATATAAATGGACAACCATTATCAGAGATCACACATCGAGGGTATCCAAATCTGCTGAAGACTTCGGTGTGAAGTACTCTTAATATCAGAGAGGTGTTGGCTTCTGGAATGGCAAAGGGCTTAACCCAATGAGTGAAAACATCTGTCATAACCAGGAGATTAGTTTTACAGTACCTCGTGATGTTCTGGGGTAATTACCCATGATGTCAACTGCCTCAACTTCCCAGGGCTGGCAAGGTCTCCTTCCTCTCATCCCAGTACTTGCTTTCTGGGTTTGGACATGTCTGGATGTAGTTGATAATGTTCTTACACATAGATATCCAGAAGAATCGCCTACGAATTGACATATACGTTTCTTCCTGTCTTGGATGTTCGGCTTCAGTGTTGTTGTGAAATCTATGAATAATGACACCAAAGTTGGCCCTAGTGAATACAATAGGAGAAAAGTCAGATAGATGATGCACATACATAAAAATAACATGTTCTAGGTGGAAATGTTTATAACACATCTTGAAATCCCTAGGAACAGCCGGAGGATTCACACTACACTGGCAAATCCACTCTATCATTTTACTACAGGGAAGATTTTCAGACTGCCATTTTCTTATTTGTTCTATATTGATTTCATGTACTATTGATATAAGTACAGGCTTTCTATCTTCAGGCTCAGGTATGTCTCTGTTAGGCTGTAAATCATTCAGGAATTCCCTGGCAGGGTCTCTGGATAAACTATTGGGTGCTTGGTTACAAATTTCTGGCACATGACAAATATCAAAGTCAGCTAACAATAATGACCATCTCTTTAATTTTTATTTTGTGCTGGAGACCTTATTTAGCCATTGGAGTGAGAAATTATCAGTGTGCAACTGGAATTTTGTTCATAATAAGTAACTGCGTAATTTACCCACGCCCCACGCTGTACTTTATTATTATGTTTCCCAGTCGGAGACAACTTGTGATTGGCATACTCTGTAATGTCTCGCTTACCTCCCTCTTCTCCTAAAATAATACTACCCCTAATCCTAAATCACTTGGATCAGTCTGTAATCACAGTTTTCTTAGTGTGTCAGGATGGGCTAGTTGTGGTGCATTGCATATCTCTTTCTTAATATTATTGAATGTCTCCCCTTCTCTGAATGTCCACTTAAACCTTTTATTCTTATCAAGTAAGTCCGTTAATGGTGTTGCCTTCTCTTCAAAGTGAGGAACAAAGCTATTGTACCAATCACAGATACAAAACAAACTGGCTCACTTTGTGTTTTGTAAGAGGTTGGCCTATATATTCAGTAGGGTTTTTCTCTTCAGCCTTTCTCTTCAACCCTTCAGATCAGTATTCTGCTTGTGGAAGCAAAATGACATTTCCTCAACTAAGTTAATGCATTTTTAAGCTCTCTAATACTTTTGCTGAGTGTACTAAATGTGATTTAAAATCCTTACTATAAATTAACACATCATTCAGATATACTTTACAAAAGTCACCGATATGACTGCATACATTGCGGCAGGTGCATTCTTTAACCTGAATGGCAATACTTTAAACTAATATAGCCCTTTGGGTATAGAAAAGGCAGTCATTGGATTTTTTACCAACTTCAACTTGCCAGTAGTCTGAATTTAGATTTATAGTAGTGAAACTTTTTGCACCACACACTCTCCTTAATAGACTTTTTAAATCAGGCATGGAGTATGCATCACTTACAGTTTCAAAATTCAATTTTCTATTTTAGTACAGAGCCAATATTCTCCATTCTTTTTTTTCATAAGGACAATCGAGAAGACCACCTCGATATAGAAGGTTCAATCATTCCTTCTGCTTCCATTTCTTGAATCTTTTTTTCTATAAACTTCCTCTTATCTGGATTCATCGGCTCTTTGTTTAACACGGTTGGAGACTCTACAAATGGTCTAATGTTTGATGGTCCAATCCTATCATTTATAACCTATGGAAATTCACAAAATAATTCTATAAGTTGGTTTTCTTTAGTGGTTCAATCTTTAATTTTATCATCATATCTTTGATAGTAGCTTTCCCCTGTTTTCTCAATGCATTCCCATCATACCAAGCAACCCTAATCCGACTTTGTACTCCAAGAAACATTTCATGCACCTTATAATCTAATATCACAATATATTTTTCTAAGAAATCATTTCCCAAAATAATGTCTGGTATCAAATCTTTTATTATAGCTACTAGCATCTCTGTGTTTATACTAGCACACTTAGCTATTAATTGTGTCTGGCCTATAATTGTGTAGTTAACATTATCTACTGCTCCACTCAGTGAGTTGCCATTATATTGTTTAATAGGTGAACATAAATTACCTAACCTGTGGCTAATAAAAGAATTACTAGCCTGAGGATCTAGTATGGCAGTCACTAATTTGTTATTCAATTGTAACCTTAATGCTGGGGGGAGGGGAGGGGTTAATCCTGTTCACTAATTATAGGTATAGTTTTCCCTCTCCACTATTTGGTACTTCCTTCAACTTCCATTTCTATAGCTTGGGGGTAAGCCATGTTCGCAGAACCATTCTCTCCCTATTTAGATTGGTCCCAAATTAGTTTTTTGCCTGCGGACACTTATTTCTCAACCTGACCACACTTGTGACATTTTCTTAGAGGTTCTAACCTTTTTACATACTCTATTTTCTTTGGTGATTCACCTTCTCCATTTTTGCTTTTACAATCTTCTTCTACCTTCCTAATAATCTCCCTCAGGTTGCTAAATTAACTCGGATTTTCTACTTTTTATATGGTCTTACCTTATCATATAATAAATGGTAGAGTATCATCTCTATTATTCTTTGGAGAATGCCTTCGTATAATTGGAATTTTTGAATCACAAATGCCCTCCCTTCATCCCGTTGGGCTGTGTTTCAATTAAAAACCTCTTGTAAGCAGCAGCTTTTGTCTCTTCAGAGTCAAAGCGAGACAGTAACTCATTTTTAAAATCTTTGTATTCTAAATTAAGACCTCTTAAATTCTGCTACCAAGTTGCAGCTGGACCTTTTAATTGTTGTGATAAAATATGGACATATACTTCCTCGGGTAGACTAATTCGTTTCAATAATACTATTCAATTGTTTATAAAGTTTTTCAGATCTTCATGTAGTCCTCTATAAAATTCCATTAGGGTTTCCCAACTACTCTGGGGTCCACAGTCATTGTTGACCCCACCCCCATAAATTGACTGACATTTGGTAACTCCTATTCTCTTTAACGTAATAGCTTTTCTCTTCTTCTATCATATTAACTAAACAATTTTTCTCTTCCTGTATTTTGTTTTCTAATTTACTAGCTAATATTTCCATTTCTTGTTTTTCTAAATCTACTTTATTTTCTACATTTTGTATTTTTACATTGATTAAACTGACACTCTGTTGGATATTGTGCCTGATTACATCAATAAAATTTCGATGTTCGTCATTTTGTTTTAAGGCTATTTCTTTTAACTACTATAAATTTTTCTAAATTTGGAACCTGTAATTTCTCTGATTGGGTCTGGATTGTTTAAAAAGAAAGATTGGATCTGAAAAGATTGTTTAAAATCGGCCATTATCATGCCTACCTTGTTTAAAAATTTCATTGTTCCCTGGTAATTGAATGAATTAAGTTGATTGCAGTTCATGTCGTAGGAGTAATTTCAAGTCTGCTTTGTTTTCATTAATACTGAATCCTCGAGATCCTAATTCCGCCCTCTGCATTCCAATTGTCATTTGCTAAAATTTTACCGGCATGATTACCCTGTTTATTATGCCTAAGAGGCTCATTATATTTAACAATGTTTTTTTTCAAATTTTCCTGGCACAGTCGCCAATTGACGTATGCTAATGATCGTAAATAATAAAAAAAAGAAACCCGTATCAATAACTATAATACATTTGTTTTTCTTAAACTTCCAATTCACAATTAATTATCCTTCTCACAATTCTTTCTTTTCACAACGCACACAAATCCAAAACGATTTTCTCCACCAAAATAACACCTAGAATCCAATCCTAATTATTATCTGATCCCCCACATAAATTAAAAATAGTTGATTGAAAGTTGATTTGGTAGTATATTCAATATAATACTATATCAGTCTCTGATATTTTAATGCCAAAGGAACCGAAGGTAAAGGACTTTGTATATGCTCTATCTGGCCTTACACTTGCCTGATGTATATTGTAAATTTAACCCAGGAATGGTAACGCCCCAACTCCACATGTTAATTGTAACGCGTAATCTCTCACACTACTTTAGGAAACATATTAAAAAAAGTAAATTAAACATTAGAGTTATCTTTAATTTATACATGAACATAATAACCTACAATGTTTTATAGGTTTTCTAAATTTTGTGAGATATTTAGTCTTTTTTCACACAGTCTACACACAATTCTCCTCGGTGCTCCAAGCAAATATGCTTAGCGCAGGTAACAAACTGAAAACAAGTCATCCTTCTCTATTTGGCTGGACAAATATCACAAATATTTCTTAAACACTTTTAAATGTTTTAAACTTGCCTATAGTAGCACTTACTTTGCTTGTTGAGGACGGCCGTTTCGGGAGATGTGTTCCTTTGTCAACTCGGACCGTAACTGATCTCAAGGTTTACGTAGGTTAGGGTGGGGGTGGGATATTTTGGTTAAGTAGGTGTATTATTTGTGTATTAGGAGTTATGATGTTAAAAAGTGCGTGTGAGTTGTAATGCAATTGTGTATTGAGTATGTGTATAGGGTGTAGTTTGAAGTGCCTGTATATTTCGTATTGTTCGGTTGTATAGCATTGGTTATTTCTGTGTTGTTTATGAAGAATTTGTAGGTTAGATGTTATGTCTATGTAGTCATGTTTTGTGGAGTTGAGATGATAGGCGAAGTTTGATTGGTAGCTATTGTGTTTTAGTGCTTTTATATGTTCTTGGTAACATGTGTATAATGACCTCCCTGTCTGGCCTATTTAAAAACTGGGGCATAAACTGCAAGTTAGTTTGTAAACTCCAGTGGTGTTGTAAATGTCGTTGATATTGTTGTTGGGTTTTAATTGTTTGTTGAGAGCGTTGTATGTGGAGTAAGCTATTTCAACTCCACAAAATATGACTACATAGACATAACATCTAACCTACAAATTCTTCATAAACAACACCGAACAATACAAAATATGCAGGCACTTCAAACTACACCCTACACACATACTCAATACACAATGACATTACAAGTCACACACACTTTTTGACAGCATAACTCCTAATACACACAAAATACACCCACATCACCAAAATATCCCACCCCACCCTAACCTACGTAAACCTTGAGATCAGTTACGGTCTGAGTTGACAAAGGGACACATCTCCCGAAACGACCGTCCTCAGCAAGCAATATAAGTGCAACTATAGGCAAGTTTAAAACATTTAAAAGTGTTTAGTGATTACTAGTAGCTCACGCGAAGATGGAATCAACAAATGTAAATATTTCTTGTTTCAAACTCTCTGGGAACCTCTTTAGTGGAGGTGTTGATGGTCCTCCAACACCTCCAATAAGTCACTTGAGATTTCTAAAATGACTACATAGTGTTTGTCGTTGCAAAACTTGAGAAGTAGTAAGCTCTACACATATGTCTTTGGGAAACGTGCTCTTTACTTGGGTTTCTTGTTTTTGAGATTTTACTATGGACATAGATTAATACGAGTTTGATGCATAGCTTGTTCAGCATCAGTAGTTTGAACGCCATTATCACTGTTTCTATCTTGGCAAATAGTAGTTGGTTCCCTCCTACCTTGTTGACTTATCATTCCATTTCAACATCTGAAGGAATTAAATCTGGGTCTATATCTGTATTGTCAGCTACAGTGTGCTCAGAAACTTCACCTTCTCCCTCTCCACCATTAATCAAAACACTACAACTATTGTATTCATCATAGTTATTTTCCTCTAGATGTGATAAAACCTAAATTAATTTTTAAACTGTTTTTAAAACGTCACCCATGATGGTATTAATATACGCACACTGGCACTAAGATTAAAACTATTAAAATATAGAAATATATGGAATAAAAGTCCTTTAACAAATATTAACATACTTGACTAAAGAAAAGAAGGTATTGAAAATGGTATTACTACTAATACCACTAATACTAGTAAGCCTCTTTTTTGTGGAGTCTAGTCTGAGTCTGACAGACTATATGTTACCATCTCCTGGTTAAGCAAGATTTAAAAAAATGTTTTTGATTTTCATAACGCACTTTGAAGTAGTACTGAAAAACTATTCAGCTTATCAAAAGAACTTATTACAAGAATGGTTTTGAGTTCAAATTATAGAGATTCCTATATGATATTTTATGATTTTATTTTTTTCCATTAATCAAATTAATAACACATTTTACAGAAGATCGGCATTAATTATAGGTACTCAGCACAATTTATGGAAAGATTAAATATTACAAGAAAAAAGTTTGAGCTATTTATTACTTGTTATGAGATTTAAAAAGTATAGATTTTTTAAATTTAATTTTTGGAACATATTCTGATGGAAACGAAAGAAATATTTTAAGATTGTGAGAAACAAATTTATTTGATTTGCTAGGAATACCAAATTTGAAGAGCTACCATTATGTTTTCATCCAGTATAACCTACTTAAGGAGTTACAAGATTTTACAAAAAAAATTATTTCCCAAAACACCTTGCCTGAAAATATAATTGGTTCTTCTACATGTAGCTGATGAATTTTATACAAATGGGAAGTTTTATGAACATCTTTAAATTCCTGTTACTTATTCTCTGATTTTACTTTGAGGTTTGTGGAAATATTGTTTTTAAAAACCATACACAAGGAATTTTTAATGATAGTATATAAATATCAAGAACCTTTCCCCATAGAAAATATTCTATTGGATAAGTTTTTGTGGGAAATATTTCCAAATTGAAATAACTATTTTTCCGGGTATCCCAAAGCCGGAAAGGACTAGGACACCCAAAACTATTTCCATCATGAATCACCAAAGGTTCTATTTAGTGTTCAACAATTAGGAGTTTTATTTGTGTTTAATATTAAATGAATGTCTCTATACCAATCTTTTATCCTACTATCTCTTCACCTGGTTTCAGATTCACAAGCCTATCTTAAGTACTATTTGGTTGATGAAATAAATTTGAAAATTTTAAGGTTTATTTATAACATCTTATTTTGAATTTGCCTGTACAAAACATTATTATTACAAGATTTCTATGTATTAAATTTGGAATTATAAAACTGTAATCATAAGGGTTGTAGAGTTATTTAAGGATCATGGAGTCACCTAATTCAATTGATAGTGATTCACTTAAGCAAGGACCGTACTGTATATGTTCCCTCTCCATTGAGAAGATATGAGGTCATTACCCTTGAAGTAGAAAAAGTAAGGGACAAAATGACCCCTTGCGTAGGAAATAGAGAAAAATGATAGCTTGTGTTGACATGGTCACTTAGCTGAAGTAGAGTTACTTAGAGGGGTGAAAGAAAGGTGTCTTCCTAAGAATAAATTGATTAAGTTTTGTTAAATTTGATATGTAGTGTTGGATCTGTATGTTTTGTGAGTACACGTTTGACTAGGGTACTGTCAGGGGTGCAAAACTCAAGAATATTTAAACTTTTAACTAGAATATTAATTAAAACGTTTTGCGCAAATCATACAAAGTGAAAATTACTGAAGGTTAATCCCTCACCTTAAAACATTTAGAAGAATACTATACACTTTTAAATGTTTATAAACTTGCCTATAGTAGCACTTACTTGTGTTTGTTGAGGACGGCCGTTTCGAGAGATGTGTCAAATTGTCAACTCAGACCGTAACTCCGTATAATATATAATATATATTAATTTATATATCTTGTTCCAATTTTCAATCTTTAATAAAAATCTGTTTTATTCATCCATTCAAGCTCAAATAAATATATTATAAACTTGTAGTGGACGACACATGAAGTTAACACAATTTTTTTCAAATAATGATTCATTAATTAAATTTAATTAATTAATTTTAATAAATAATCCTGCTTTCTATTTTGCAACTTAATATTCTGATCGTAATACCTATATACATAGTTCATATTAATTGTAGTTATTTAATGAAAAGTAACTCAAATAAATTTGTTCTTTGTTGACCTAAGTAAGAATTGGCTTTTAAAAATTTATTTTGTATTACATGTTAAATAATAATGTTTCAGATTTTCTGGTCATGGTATTGCAAAATATATCCCTAGAAACTATCATCTCTCCACCATCATGGATAGAGCATCCTTGTCTTCCTCAAACTTCTGGTTATGCTGCAATTCTCTTTCGTCAACTTGTTAACACTCTGCTAGCTTCACAATGTGCTCTTGTTCTTCCACAAGTCTACCCTGACAGTTGTTCTCCTTATATAATTTCTGAACACTTAGACTTACAATTTGATTTTATTATAGTTGGAGGAGGAGTAGCAGGATCAGTTATTGCCAATCGACTTTCAGAGATAGGCAAATGGAGAGTGTTATTAATTGAAGCAGGGCATGACCCTCCCTTGACAACTCAGATACCAAAATTCTATAAGGAATTAACGAGAGGTTCCATAGACTGGAAATATACTGCTGAACCAGAAGATGGAATGTATAGAGGAATGAAAAATGGACAGAATAACTGGCCTAGAGGAAAGGTATTAGGGGGTTCTAGTGTAATGGGTCGGATGATATATAGTAGAGGAAATAAGTATGACTATGACAAATGGGCAAAATCAGTAAACAAGGGCTGGGACTATGAAGATGTCCTGTATTTCTTCAAAAAAGCAGAAAATATGGAAGATAAATCAATAATGGATAATGATACTTTAGCAGAATACCATGCTACCGGAGGATTTTTGAACTTAAATATTTTTAATAGTTCTCGGGAATCAATATCTTTGTTAAAACAAGCAGTGTTGGAGCTTCAGATGAATGATACTTCAGAAGAAGGAGAAGAAGAAGAAGGCCCTCAGAGTTTTGGCTTCATTTCAGCACATGCAACCATTTCCAACAATGAGAGATTAGATGTTGCGCATGCCTATCTTGGCCCAATTAGAATGAGACCAAATTTATTTGTTATGAAAGATACTTTTGTAACAAAGATTCTTATAGATTCACAAAAACATGCTTTTGGAGTTGAGTATAATTACAAGGATGACAAAACATGTAGAAAATTACGTGCAAGAAAAGAGGTAATTTTAACAGCAGGTGTAATAAACAGTGCCCAGTTGTTAATGTTATCTGGAATTGGTCCAGAAAAACATTTGAAATCTCTTGGAATTCCAGTAATAAAGAACCACTATGTTGGGTGTAACTTGCAGGACCATCCTGCATTTTTTGGTGCAGTGATAGCCTTGAATTTAACAGAGGCACCTAACTGTGGGAGCCCTGACCTTGATGCAGCTTTTGATTATCTTGCTTATAGAAAAGGAGCACTAAGCAATATTGGAGAATCAGAATTGATTGGGTTTATAGGAACTAATAAAAATTCGACAGTTCCTGATATTCAAATTTTCTCTATTTTTATTCAACGAAACTCTACAGAGGACTTTGTAACATTTGCAAAATCTATAAATTTATCAGATGATGTCATGGATATGTATTTGAAAATTATTGCTAATTATGATATACTCATTATGATGCCAATTTTATTGAGGCCAAAAAGCAGAGGGACAGTAAAGTTGAGAAGTAAAAATCCTTATGATAAACCAATCATTTATGCAAGGTTTATGTCAGATATGCATGACAGATCTACCATGGTGTCTGGAATAAAATATATTTCAGATCTAGTAAACACTAACACGTTGAAGAAATATAATGGAGAGTTAAAACCATTCCCTTTTGATGATTGTGAGGAAATAGAATTTGAAACTGATGAGCACTGGCTGTGTATGATGAGTTATTTATTGGGAACTTTTAATGATCCAGTAGGAACTGTTAAAATGGGTTCAGACAAGGATGAGACAGCCGTCTTAAATGAAAGACTTCTTGTTAGAGGGATAACAGGTCTTAGAGTTGCAGATTCTTCTATAATGCCCTTCATTCCTTCAGGTAATACACTTGCACCAACCGTAATGATAGCTGAAAAAGCTTCAGCTATGATAAAAGAAGATCATTTGCCTGCTCATAATATTCCTACTTGTTCTAAAATGTCAGAAAATCCAGAAGCTAATTGTGATGTTAAAAAAGTTAATTAAAATAATAAAAAATAAATGATCAAATAATTGAAGCAGATTATACTCTATAATTTATTAAATATTTCATTTCACCTTATGAATATATCAGATTTATTAAGCTACATGCCTTTGAGAGTTAAATTTAAAAAAGAAAATGTTAAATTTGTATAATTATGTTAGTACCAAATAGTATGTACTTAAAGTCAACTCTGGTTTATTTATTCTACTTACAAATCTATTTGTGGGATTTAAATGTATAAATTTAAATAAATCCAGTTTTAAATAATCCCCTGAGTTCTATTCCAACTCAAAGCTTTGGAGGATTTGAGGAAAAAAATTAATTAAAATAAAATAAGAACTATTATTCAGAATAAACACTGAGTACTATCCATGTTAATTGTCCCAAGTAACATCAGAAGTAATGTACATTTGTATGTTAATAATTGTAGGTGCTATGTAAGGATATGCTTACTGCCCACTGTTTCAACAATGGAACAACTGAAATAACTGTATGTACAAAAAAACACAGAAGATTTGTTTCATCTCTTGTTTATTCTGCAGAGGTGTTATAAAGCTAAATATTCCAACCATCATTTCACTACTCACGCCAAGGCCAGTGTTGTTAAGAACATAATCAGTCAACTTTAATGACTATTTTACTTTTGAGTGAAAAAAAACAAAAACAGATTTATAGTTAAAAATTAAGTTTTAAAGATATATGTGCACAATTGAGCTGGTTTTTATAATTATAAATTTGTTTTACTCTAAGAGTATCAGTTTCATATTTACTCAATTTTGTCATATAGAAGATTTTTTGTCCCAGATAATTGTTTTAATTTACCAGTGTTCATATTCACCCATACTCATTAACATTTTTATGATTGACATTAAATATTCTAGTTACTCAACCTCTCTTATTTTGTGCAAAAATTTGTAACTTAAATATTAAAAAAACGTATTTATCAAATAGACAAAAATAATGAATCACTTTATAGAACATGCCTGGATTTACAAGTTAGAAAAAAAAAATTGTTTTCCCATAATCCTGGAATACCTTTATATTGTTTTGTATTAAATTTAGAAACTAACAATTTCCAGAATTACTAAGTTCTTAATACCAGTTTTTTGTCTTTGAATATTTAGAGAAAATTGTAATTATGTTTTCAAAAATGTTATTTTAGCATCATCGAGGAAAGTTATATGAGGAACTCATATACATACTATACGTAAAAAGGTTTGAAATCATTGGATATGTGTTCTCGAGTGGTTAAAAAAAAATTATATTTATGTAGTTTTAGTAAAACTGAAATCCTAAATTCTTAATAATGCACGATTACCAGGTTCGTGTTCTGTGCTTGCCTTAACACACCAACAAATCAATGATCTCAGCCTTATGATCTTGATGTTGTTTTGATTGTGGAATAATTATTTAGTAACATAGTTGATTCAAGTTGTTATATAAACTTTAATAATTATTTAAAAAGGGGCAGTGAAAAGGCAAGAAACTGGTAACTTTTTTAAAGATTCAATTGACACTGACAAGGCTTTTGTCAATTAACAAATTGTTATTCTTTGATTTATTACCAGTCAAGTGTTACTAATTTTTAAAACACATCTTAAATGTTAGTCTGTTGTTCCTACTTTCTACAATCAACCACACAAAATATAATGGGCTGCTCAAGTATAAAATAAAAGTGACAAAATATTATTGATGACATTTGTTGATTCCATCTTCGCGTGAGCTACTAGTAATCACTTACAACTTTTTTAAAAAAATGTTTTAACTTGCCTATAGTAGCACTTACTTTTTTGTGTTGAGGACGGCCGTTTCGGGAGATGTGTCCCTTTGTCAACTCAGACCGTAACTGCTAGTTACGGCAGTTACGGTCTGAGTTGACAAAGGGACACATCTCCCGAAACGGCCGTCCTCAACACAAAAAAGTAAGTGCTACTATAGGCAAGTTAAAACATTTTTTTAAAAAAGTTGTAAGTGATTATTGATGATATAACGTTGTATGGAAAATTCAGCATAAGTTTCATCTCATTTTTTTCTATTGATGGTATATTAACGCAGATAACTCAAAAAATATGGTTTTTAACACAAAACTATAAATTGGCCCATACATATATATATATATATATATATTAGTGAAGGGTTGATTATAAAATTTTACCGATTCCGATACCGATACCAAGAAATCGATTCTCGATTCCAAATACCACAAATACAAATTGCTGCGAACTACCCAATACAACATAAACACGCAGCATTCAAACATTTACTACACAGACTAAATAAAATACCTATGTCTACAACTAACTACACAGAGGAACTAAACACAATAAAATATTTAGCTCACAAAAATGGATGTGACAATTATTTAATAGGCAAACTACACAGAAAAATACTAAACAAGAACAGTAACAACAACAAAAACATGAACACAAACAAATTCAACACCCTCACATACATAATCAAACCCACAAATAAAATAGCACACCAATTAAAAAAAGCAGGATACAATGTACCTTACAAAACAACAAATAAAAGCCAAACAGCTATCAGACACAGCATTAATAACAATACCAACACATACAATAACCCAGGAGTATACAAACTAAAATGCAACAACTGCAATAAGTTCTATATTGGACAAACTGGCAGATCTTCGCCGAAATATATAAAGAACACAAAAGCGCACTGCACACTACTATTGAATCCACCTTCACAAATCACCTAATGGACACTAAATACTCATGCAAAAGTATGGAAAGTAACATGAGCATCCTCCACATATGCAACAAAGGCCATAAATTAAACACACTAGAACAGTATAATATATATAGACATAGCAACACACATAAAAATGACATCTTAAATGATCGAACACGGCATAAATTACACATACTCTTTGATCACATCACTTCTAACTTTCAAAATAATGGTACCGAGGAAGCATAACTGCAGCATTCCTAGTAGCAAAAATACGAGGCTGAAGAAGTCGTAAGACGAAAACGTTTCCTCCAAGTGTAAGTTACCAATTTAACAAATTAGTTAACAAAAAGTCTGATAGAGAGTAATAGTAAAAGTGTGATAAGTAATTTACAACCAGCTTGTCATGAACAGCAACAAGATTTCGATTTTTATAAAATTTTAAAAGAGATAACGTTTACAGAAAAGTTGTCGGCGTTGCAGCCATGATTACGCACTAAAGCGACATTGGGTTAGAGCAGCAACATATATTTTACGACCCAATATGTAAACTCGTAATTATGTTAGAGCGGCGACGGGTATTTTACCGCCCGATGTGTAACGCAGGCCGCGCTGGAATCGAGTTATTTGGAATCGACTTTTGCGATCGATTCCTTTTTTAGTGTCCAGAATCGGTCACTATATTTAGTGATGAATCGCAACTGATTTTGGTGATTTAGCAGTGAATCGGAATAAATTAGTGATGGGTCGATTCTCGATTCCAAATGTCGATTCCACCGACATTTGGGGGACTGGAATCGGGAATCGATTGCGAAAGACGATTCCAAATACCTGGATTCCAGCGCAGCCAACGTTTACACATTCGGCGGTAAATATTCGTATACGTTCTAACATAATGTTGCGCTTACACATCAGGGGGTAAAATATCCGTCGCCGCTTCAACATAATGTCTCATTTACACATCGGGCGGTAAAATATTCGTCGCGACTCTAATATAAAGTCGCGTTTAAACATCGGGAGTAAATATCTGCCGCCGCTTTAATATAATGTCTCGCTACTACGTAATCGCGATTGTAACGCAGGCACTGTGACAACTTTTTAACCGACTTAAAGAAAGTAGGAGGTTCTGTTTTCGATCCATATGTTTTTTTTCTGTTTGTTCCACGATAATTTTGGAAGTATTTTACCGGTGAAAGTGAATTTCCTTGCAAATGAAAGAGGAATCGTTCCCGGTGGTTCCAATAGTACATCCCAATACGTCTAATTTGGAGACAATAATACACTACTTTCAATTTTTGAAAAAAATATTTTTTAAGTGAAAATTTTTATATTTAATAATTCTTAGGTGAAAACTTCATTACTTTACGAAATATCAAGAGATAAATTCATTAAATATTATTTTACCACCATTTTCACTTTATTTTTTTATTAATATATAATTTGTACAAAATGTTTTTCCTAATAATTATTAAAGACAGCATTATTGTATATTTTCCTGAGATATTGCATTACATGATTATTAAAACGTTTTTAAACGGAAATGAAAAAGAATAATTGCAAAATAAATAATATGTAGGATATTAGGAAAATTCGTCAAGAGGATTTCAAACAAAAATTACTTAATGTATTCGTCCGACAAACTGATATGTATATCGTATTCTTTATATATATTTTCATTCGATTCTTTTATACTCAAAATTTTAATTCGGCGGCACAATCATGCCTTCTATATTATAATTCACCAAATCTATTCCAAACATTTCCTAAACAATCAACTTTTTGTTTGCTTGATTTCCTATAAATAATTATAGCTCACCATAGGGTCTTCTCACGAAACAAAAATTTCATGTGTTTGATATTATGAGAGTTTGCGGGACGATAATTGATCTTTGTTTTCGACAAAGACCATACAAAATCAGATTTGTAAATAAAGATTTGAAAAATATGTAATTGTGAATTTTTTGTTCAGATATACAGATATAGCTAATTCAGCGTTCTTTGAACGATTTACATGGAATGTGGTCACTGTAGATGCTTATAAATATAAAAAAATTTACCTCATTAAACCTTTTGTATCATAAGTATTTTATATCTATAAAATGAGTCTATTGAAGATATGATCAATTAGCCTGTGTCTATATCGTAATTTGTTATTATTTATACCAAGGAGCTCCAACATAATATAAAATCTCTTTATTTGTCACATTCAGTATGTTAAATATGAGTCCAAGTATGAAATTCGGAGTGGATTTCAAAATTTGGTAGGTAATAAGCTTATCATAAATTAGATTTTCGTTACTGGAAAATTATTTATTACTTTTTAGCAAGTAAAATTTATATATTCGGGTGATATTTTTTTGAAGTCGGTTCTGTGTTTTAAAAATTTTTTTAATTGTAAACATTATCTCTTTTAAAATATCATAAAAAATTTTAAAAAAATTTCTATTGGGTTGATAATTGTGGTATTTGGAATCAAGAATCAGGAATCGATTTCTTGGTATTGGTATCAGTATCGGAATCGGTAAAATTTTAGAATCGACGCAAACTTATACATAATTAACATTGAAAATTGTGTATAGTTTATGTATGTTTTAGTGATTCTTCAATATTTATATTCAGGTCTATTCTAGTAAAATGAAGAGCTTATTTTGGACTAACTGGATTGGATAGCAAAATGAAAGAATTAACTTGATGATAATGTGTTTTCTTAATACAGAAAGAAGAGCAAAACAAATCATCCACTATAATTTGATAACATTTTTTTTGTCTGAGCATTACAAAATTATAAAACGAACGGATGTATTCCAGATAATAACTATTCTTCATATTTCTCCATCAGTGAAGGAATACATATATACATATATATATATATATATATATATATATATATATATATATATATATATATTATAATAAAGATGATTATTTTTTCTTGATTTGTTATAATTATTAAATAACTTCAAAAAGTTCATAATCAAGATATATTTTATTCAACATTTACAATTATGCTGAAGCTTTTCGCCGGATTATAGTTCCAGCATTCTCAAAGACTACTCTTTACGTATACATATATATATATATATATATATATATATATATATATATATATATATATGTATGTATTTGTATATATAATTAATTAATAAACGACTTGCCAAACTTATAATTTTGGAAACAAACCTGGTCAAAATGTATTATCGCACTAGTTATTGTTTGTCAGTATCTCATATGTGTTTCATTATGAAAATTGCTTAAGGATCAAAAATATTTTGTCTTATTATTTGTTTAAAAATTTGTATATATATATATATATATATATATATATATATATATATATATATATATATATATATATATATATATATGTTTGTATATGTGTGTGTGTGTGTGTGTGTACAGTAATACCCCGTACTTACTCGATAGGTGGGACCGAGCGATAACCGTGTAAGTCGAATTCGCGTAAGTCTGGGTATAATTTTACATACAATCACATAGGAATTATGTTTAATGGGGAACAGAGATTAAATAAACTAATAATTTAAAAGAAAAATTTGTATGTATTCAAATCTTAAATATATAGTACAACCAAAAATTATATTATATACATACATATTGCAAAGAAGTAAGTAAATAGAAATTATTTTAACATAGAAGGCTTCATAAAATCTAGTAAATTTGTTTGCATAATTGAAGATTCTTTCTTCTCACGCGGAATTTCCTCGTAACTTGCTAATTTTTTTGTATTGTGGCAGAAATAAGCTCATAGTTAGAGTATATTTTCCAAAACTTGCTCAATTAAACTAAAGCCTTTTGTCGAGTTTCAAACCATTATTTCATCTTCTACATCAACTGGATCTAAAGAATCTGGGTTTTTAAGGTCTTGCTCTTCCTCACGCATTTCTATGAGCTCATCAATTAATTGTCAGCTACTAGTTGTGTAAATCCAGCAGTTCTTGAACGTCATCACTATCCACTTCTAAATTTAGTTGTCTGGCTAAACCTACAACTTCTTTAATCATATTAGCAATTTCATCAGACTCTGGCACTGATTCCGCCTGAGTTTCGGTGGTGAAAAAAATAGACACACTTTTCCTGAATTTCATTCTAAGTTTTTTGTGAAACTCCATTCCAAGATTGTCCAATGATTCTGAAAGCATCTAAAACATTGAATTGTTTAAAAAAATCTTCAACGGAGAGCTCGTTGTTCTGTCTCATAGTTTCATGCAGATGCACAAATGATCTTCTTGTGTAATAACCTTTAAATGTTTTGATGACTTCCTGATCAATCAGTTGAAGCAAATTATTTGTGTTTGTTGGCAAAAATATCACTTTCACGCATGTGTCAAAATTAGTTAAAGTAGTAGGAGGATGGCCAGGTGCATTGTCAATTAATAGGAATTATTTTAAAAAGAATTTGTTTGAACCATCAATAACATTCGTTTTGAGGTATGAAATGATGACCAAACCAGTCCTAAAAAAAGCTGTCACCAAAGCCTTCCGATTCGACTTTCAAATCATGGGCAAACTAGCTTTAGAAATATTTTATAATGCCCTTTAATTTTCTGAGCGATAAACTATGAGAGATTGTAACTTACAGTTAACAGTTGTATTTGCACCAAATATCACTGTCAATCGGTCTTTGGCAGCCTTAAAACCTAAAAATATTTTCTCTTCATGAGCTATAAAAGTTCTCATAAGCATTTTCTTCCAGAAGAGGCGAATTTCTGTGTAACTCGGACAGCATGATTTAAAACCGCATAACTTGGGAATCGCGTAAGTCGGGGTAGCGTAAGTCAAGGTATTACTGTATATATATATATATATATATATATATATATATATATATATATATATATATATATATATATATATATATATATATATAACTTTGCAATACTGTTTTCTTGTATTCACTTATCACTTACTCTTTAATGTACTTGAACAAGTACTTCTTACTTGGTGTAAATGTGAAGGACTTTCAAGGACTTTAAATACATGGCCCCATTTTCGAGTATCAATTGAGACTAAGGGCTTCTTTTAGTTGCCAGGTGTTTGAGATTTCCATTTTCATGTGAATTATAAACAAAAAAATAATATAGTAAATAAACAATACAAATTAAATTAAAAAGACATGATGGAATATTCAACTTAATAGACAAAATTAACGCCAAGACAAACTAAAACTTTCCCACTGTGCAGTGAAATCAAAATAGAAAAGTACCTGTATACTACTAAAGTTACCTCACATATATACAAAGTAAGATTATTTTTTAAGTACATAAAAGTGTAAGTGATCTGTGGGTATACACACACACACACACACTCACATATATATATATATATATATATAAAGTTATTAATGTTATTTGTAAACAATTATCCCACCACTAAGTGCAATTAATTTTTACCGTATGTGAGGATACACCTTTCAGTCACTTAACCATTGTCGAATGGGCAACGTGAAATATCACAGTACATATATATATGATTTTTTATATAAGTTGGCAACACACAAAAACATACAAATTAAAGTTGTCCATGTGACAAGCAATCTTCATCTAAATCTAAACTATACAATTAAAAATATTTTTCTTGAGCTTTATTGATTGTGTTTGCAAATGCCTATTGAATTAGAAATTGCAATCTTTTAAATTTATAAAGTGTGTCTCTCCAGATCAAGGACATTCGAGGAATGAGGGCATCTTCACATTGGAAAGAGCATGTTAAAATCATTGCTTCTAATTTGTTGTTAATAAATTTCTTAACTGAGAGTTGAGTGTTGTTACAGAGTTTTGGTTGATTAATATTCTGTAACATGATAATTGGCATACCTATTTTAACTTTAATATGTGTGGTAGGATCTCTGGGCAAATCAAGTGAGTTCAAATGTTACGTTGGATACTTAACTACTTCAAATGCTTTCAGAATGGTTTTTATCTACATGTATGTAATGTCCTCCCTTTGTTTGCCGGAGTTTTGCATTAAGAAAACCTCATTCACTGAGGTAATAGTGATTCCTATAGTTAATTTGAAAATTAGGAAATGGCGTTTCGTTAAGTTCTCCTTTTAGTGTTGATAAATTATAGAGCAGTTATCCATTCCTAATGTCCAGTTGTTGTTGTGAGAATAACTCAGCTAATTGTTTCTTCTGCACAGATATTTGTAGTCAACTAGAATGTACATATGTGTCGCCACAATGTTGACTATTTGGTATTTATTTTGTCTGCTGGTGTTGATCGAAAATAACAGGCAATATTTGTTTAAAATCTCCTGTGATCAATAACAATGCATTATCAAATGGTTTTCATGCAAATCTCGCAATGATTGATCAAGAGCTTCAATGCCTTTTATGTACCATTGTACATTCATCCTAAACAATAAGTTTACATTTTTGTAATATCTTTGAAAGTATTGAACATAGCTCTGATGATTTGCATGTTCAATGGCAGCTTCAGAGCTGATTGAGCAATTGTAGTCCTTCCACCTGGTAACAATGTTGCAGCTTTTCCAGACGAAGTGAAAGTGAAAGCTATGTTATTTTTTGATAGAACTGTTGCTGGAATCAATCTGATAAGAAATATTTTCCTAACTCCTCCTGGCATACCCAAGAAGATGGTCCCATAGAACTTTGTCATTGATCATTTTCACTATGCGATCATAAATGCCCTTCTGTTCTGGTGAATGTTTGATTGACCATATGCCGGAAGGCATACTCTATTTTATAGAGATACCTATGCAAAATACTTCAGCCATAAGCAATCAATGTCCTTCTCATAACACTGTGTGAGATGAAGCGAAGCAAGCATTAATGTTACTTTGAATAATGCACGAATTTGATTTGATATGCAATGTTTCATAAGTCAATAACTCATATATCCCACGGTTGGTTTTCTAATAAACTCAGATCTTGTTACGCACTATGAAAAGTGACATGTGTAATGTCATCAACAATTTTCAATTACTGAAAAGATATAGAACTAGGTAAATTTACTAATAGCATGTGAAAGTAGAAAAAATCATCTCGATTAGGATGCACTATATAAAGTCTACCAGTTTTATTTTCCCTGAAAATGTCTGGTTATCCGTCGACTGGCATTCCACATGTAATAAGAAGGCACTTCTGAATACATCCAGTGTTCTGATGAAAGCTCTATCCTGACATAAAGTGCAAAAAGTAGTCAGAATTGTATTAGGTAGATTAAGGGCTCTTTAAATTTCATCGAAGCTAACATTTTAACTGGTTTCGCTAAAGGGGAAGAAGTACTCATTCCCAGAATACCTATTATACCCCATCTAACTTGCCCTTCAATTTCAAGCTTATACAGTTGCCCGTAAAAGTTGCTTTCTCAATGACGATCAATAAATCTCAAGGACACACCCTTGGGGCTTCAGGTCTCTATTTGGAAACTCAGTGTTTCTTTCATAGACAATTGTATGTTGCTTGCTCACATATTTCATGCATAAGGAAACTACATATTTCCACAAAAGAAAAAAAGCTGTAAATATTTTTTAAATCTTTGTTTTATACAAATTTCTTTTGTGTAAAAAAGTTCATATTAAAAATAGTTTAAACAATCTAGAGTTAACTATTTCATCAATGTTTTGTATTTCGGAATTCAATAAGCACAATACAAATATACATCAACCCCCTAAAAGGACGGGTACTCTGCTAGTAATATATACAAATATTTGTGTATAAATAATATTAAATACATCCCTTTAAATGTAATAAAAATTTTGATAAATATTGTTAATAATTTCAAGTAGAGTTTGGTATAACTCAATGGAAATGATTGTTTAAGCGATGAACATTGACAAAGACAGGGTATGGAAAATCTCAACATGGAAGCTTTAGTTTCCAAGGTAATCCCTTGGAGTCCTAAAACCAGGGGAAAAATGTTTCAAGCATGTTTCCACATTACTTACTTGTACTTTAACTTGAAAAGTTTTAAAATACTTATGAAAAATCTAGACTTTCAAGAGTTCTCAAACAAAAAGACTTTACAGATAAAAAAAACCCAAAAAAGTTTTATAAGGAGGTTAATGATAATTTTTTCACTAAACACTTGTAAATATTTACAAACTTGCCTATAGTAGCACTTACTTATATTTGTTGAGGACGGCTTTTTTGGGAGATGTATCCCATTGTCAACTAAATGCCGTCCTCAACAAATATAAGTAAATGCTACTATAGGCAAGTTTGTAATTATTTACAAGAGTTTAGTGAAAACTAGTAGCTCACCTGAAGATGGAATCAACAAATATGATCATTTTTTATGAAAAAAATGTAATTTTGAAGAATGTAGTTCATGTGCAACCAAAGGAGTAGGTAGGGGTAGATATAGGGATAAAGCCCTGCCCTCACAATTTCTAAAGTTAAAAAAAATGTGTACAAGAAATGTAAATGCTAGAAAAACTAAAAGCACTAATCAATCATTATTCATCATAAGGAGTGGTTATTTTCTAATTAATGGTGAATATCGAAATCTTGTTGCTGTTCATGACAAGCTGGTTGTAAATTACAAATTACACTTTTGTTATTACTTGTGACCAGACATTTGTTAACTAAAAGTTGTTAATTGTTAACTTACACCTGGAGGAAAAGTTTTCGTATTACGACTTCTCTCGGAGAAGTCTGGTCGCAAGTAATAACAAAAGTGTAATTTGTAATGGTGAATATTTATGAATTAAATGTAGCCTAAGCTAAGTTGTTTTTTTTTAAGTCAAAATTTAGTTTTAAACGGGGTTTTAATTTTTTTTACCTTGGTTGTAAAAATAGTTTTTATGTTTATAATTTATAACTATATCCTCCCCCAAAAAACCTTTTCTTGTTAAGCCACACAGTGCAATGGTTAACTAGGTTAACCTTATATTAACTAAGGTTAATATAAAAGTCTTTAACAAAAATGATGAAAAAGCTCAAAAAACTTATCCAAAACTGTAAGTGAACTTTTTTATTTCCTGTTCATTAAAATTGTATTAAATAAGGGAGTCTGGCCAATAAACAAATTTCTATAACAGTTTTTTACAGTTTTCAGATTTCACCCAATGTTATTTTTTCCATAGAAGGAGTTTTACATGATAAAAAATGTTTTGAGACAATAATAAAAAGTGTGTAAGAGAAAAACAGCAAATATTTTCTTACTTAAAAGTGCAAAGAAATAAACACGATTCACAACTTCAGCTAAACGAATATTAGATAGTACAATCATGAAGTGGCATAATTAGATTTGTATATGTATAAATAACATTTAGTATTTATATTTCAATACATAATTTTTTAATAAAAGAAATATCAAAAAGCAATTTAAAAGTGTTATTCTTGAATCTTATTTTTGGCTGTAAAAAATCGCATATTTTTATAAAAGGTAATGCAGAAACTCCAAGTCTTAAAAAATTTTAAGACTCAATATCTACTTCACAGTTGCTTTTTATTAAAATCATTCCTATGCTAACAGTCATGCAATTTAAGTTTGGAAATGCCATTTCTGAAATGTAAGTCCTAATGTTATCTTCCTACTTTCTAAGTAGATATTCCTGACAGAAACTTCCTTACTACGTATTACCTTTCTATAAAAATATATAGTAAAAAATTATAGAGCCCAGTAACAAAAATTATAATATATATACATATCCATTGTCCATTATTTTTCCAGTGATTTGACAATGGTTAAGTGACCGAAAGGTGCCTCATCATATAAGGTAAAAATATTTGCACTTATTGGTGGAAAATTGTTTACAATTAACAATAATAAGTTTATATGTATAAATATAATACTTAAATAAGAAGAGTAACAATAAATTAAAGAGAGTAATAAAGCCTTTATCTAACGTCTTTAATTTTCTACAGATAAGGGTTTATGTTTGTTTATATCATACTTACAAAATTTTGAAAAGGATTTCCATTGTTTTATATTCTGGCTGACAACTTTTTTTTGTTCAACAATATCTCTGTTTTGTTCAACAGTAGTGATACCAACTAAATGCTGATCTCTATGCAGCAACAAAAAGTTAATAAATGTTGTAAGTTTTTTAAATTGGAATTTCAGTCCTTTTCCTTTCTCTAATTAGAAACACGCACACATTCTCTCTCTCTCTCTCTCCCCCCCTCTCTCTCTCTCTCACACACACACACACACACACACACACACACACACACACACACACACACACACACACACACACACACACACACACACACACACATAGACACACACACACACACACACACACACACATATATACATTAAAATTTTAAATTCATCTTAAGTATATCATTCAAAGAGCTCTTTAGTTTAGGCACTATACTGTAGAATCAGATCTCAATTGATAGACAGACGGAGAATTTCCCTCAGAAAGTGGGTAATAAAAATACCTGTTTAAATAAAATGCTTTATTTGGTAGAATATAATAATCCAATTATACTATTGTGTTCAAGTTATTGTAAATAATGTTTCACATATTTACTTTAAAACTAGCAAACCAAATAGCTCTTTAATATACCAATGTTTCTCACAAACTTAGAGGAACATTCATTGTTTTTTGCTACGATGAAATAAGATTTTTGAATTGTGTAAGAAAATTAATCAGAATAAAATTATCTTTGTCATTCACTATCAATATCTTGAAAATTAAATTATTGATAATTTTGTTCATGAACAAAGAAATAAAAAATAATAGTTTACCCTTTTCAATGAAATATTTTTAAAAATTTTCTTATAAAATACTTCTTATTAAAAAATTAATTGTATATTAATGTTTTCAATAAGAGTTACTGAAAATAACAATACTATAAAAACGTGAAATATAATAATAATATTAATACTTTTAGGTTAATATATTGTCCCATATTACCCTAAAAAATCTTTCAAAATAGTTTTACAAGTTTTTCAAAAACCCCATTTCATGGCAGTAAAAACATTTCATCACCCAAAATCAAGGTTATTTTTAGACCTCGATCGAATTAAATTACTGCAAATTATTTTCAACAAAATGAACACTCTGTAAACATTATTCTTCCTAAATAAACAAAGTATTTTACAAAATTTTATTCTATACTATTTAAATGGTTTATTGAAAAAATTGACACAGGTTAAAACTATCAATTTGCAGATGAAAACCTTTCACTGTTGTTTTAGTTCATTAGTTAGAAAAATAAAAACTAAATTTCTGTAGTTGTGAATGACAATATTTTCCATACATAAAAAGTGTTTTATATCTTAATAATAAAAGAATTACTGTAATTTACCTACGTTAACACAAACACTGGAGGTAAGTTTCCTTTTGGTATGTTAGTGTTCAAGGTTGACCTTGAATGACTTACCCACAGAACTTTTGTCTGTCTCCATTTCTACTACTTTCAATTTTTTCTATTCAGTCTTCAGTCTCATTAATTGTGTTTAAGTAGGAAGAGGATATTAAGATAACCTATAGGCCTTATATAATGGATGGTTAAGTATGTGTATGAGATTCTTTTATGAAACGTCACTGGTCTGCTATACAGACATCGTGAACAGTAATTTGGGAAAAGTCTTATAACTAATGTTGTATTTTTTAATTTATTTTTTGGGTTATTTTTACAATGGATGAACATTTAACATGTAGACATGTTTGGTCATAGATTATAACTGTCGCCATCATATTTGTTAAATGATTGATAGTGGTGATAGAGAAAATAAAGATATAGGTGATTAAATAATTTTAAATAGAAACATGAAGATGTTGCTGAATAAATGGACACTCCGACAAATATTTAGTTGATAATGATGAAGATTTGATATTTCCTAAACCTATATCGGACTTAATAGAAGAAGAAAGTTGTTGCAAAGTGAGGTTGTCTAGATAGAAATTTTAGTAGACAATTATAATTACCAATGCCAAATAATTTTTTTATGGTAGGTTGAAGCAAAAAAAAACAAAAAATGATGGGTTAGTTATAAACGGAACTATACCTGAAAATAAATGGATTCCCAGGATTAAAAGGAATAGCTAGAATGCTTGGAGACCATTGGATTTCATGTATACATGGCTAAAAATTCATTAAAATATGGCATATAGTTATATGTTTAGTAAATGCTACAGCCTCTTACCTTTACAATGCCTATACATACTACCTTGGTACAAACCTTGTTTAGGTTAGAGTGTTAACTTAATTTCCTCTAAACGATTATAAATATTTATAAACTTGCCTATAGTAGCACTTACTTACATTTGTTGAGGACGGCCCTTTCAGGAGATGTGTCCCATTGTCAACTAAGACCGTAACTGATCTCAAGGTTTACATAGGTTAGGGTGGGGTGGGATATTATGATGGTGTGGGAACCTTGAGATCAGTTACCGTCTGAGTTGACAATGGGACACATCTCCCGAAATGGCCTTCCTCAACAAATATAAGTAAGTGCTACTACAGGCAAGTTTATAAATATTTATAATCACGTGAAGATGGAATCAACAAATATAATTTCTTCTTAAGAAAAATTAGACCTAATTATGTAATGCATGTGTTTATAAAATTACATTAGTGTGACTAAACTATAAACAACTGCAGCTTAGATAAACCATACTTTATAGATAGTGGCTCTATAGTATGCAGTATATATATTTCCTTACGTGATTATGAATTTATCTTTAGCATATTGATGATCAAGATGTAAAATATTTTTCTATAGGATATTGTTCAGTTAATTAAAGAAATATTTGTAGTTATACTATGGATCAGCATTATTTTTCTCTTTTAAAACCATTGGCAGAGTTTATTATTCTTGTTAATATTAAAATTTAGTTAACATTAATTGTTTAAAATTTCATCTTAGTTTAAAATTGAAAGAAAAGGGAGTTATAATTGAAAACACCATTGTAGTTGAGAAAAATTTCATTCTCTAACTTCTTTAAATAAATTTAAAATTGGTTTGAATTATTCTAGAATAAATATGTCTTTGATTAAAATTTTAAAAGATAATTCAGGCAACATTTAGCAGAAGAAGATATTTACTAAAAGCTATAGTGGATTGTCGCTAATTGGATCTGGGCTATAATCATTGATTTGTTTTGATTAGCAAACATTGAAGAAACAAGTGGTAACCAAGTATTACACAAAAATTTAGTTTTTAATATAAATAATATAAAATGTAATAAAATACTGTAAAATATATATTTATGTATTTTACATTGTTAAATCATTTTACAGAGCTATAGTCCTCAATATATACTTTACTTGCCACTTTAATAATTCAGAAAACTGTGTAATTAGAGCCTACTATGTGAATTTGTAATTCACAATATTTGAAATACATATATACAGTTCTCAAGAAAATGTATTTTCAAACATTTTTTATTTTAAACCTTTAATAACCAGAGCTAACAGTATTGCTTAATTTAAAAAAAGACTACAGAAAAGTATGCAGTAAATAGTCTGCAGTAGCTCATCAAAAAAAAAAAAAAAAAATCAACAATTATTTGTTAAGTGGTGGATGATCTCATTCTATAGTGCTCATTGGAGCTTATCTTATATTCATAAATAAAAGCATTTAAGTTGAAGAGAATTCACTTTGATTTGTATACTAAATATGTTTGTACTATGAGCTATAATTCTACTATAAGCTGTAGATGATCCACTGCTTTAAAAAATCTGTTAGGGGTCAAATGTTAGAAAAAATATTCAGACTTTAATTGTGATATTAAATGGAATTCATCTGCAAATAATTAAATGTCAAATTATCACTAAATATATAACGTACTTTATTGACAAAAAAAATTTGGAAAAGAACTTAGTGCAGTCATTCAACAAATAATTTTATAGAAATAAAAATAAATAATTCAAAATATGTGAAAAGAAACTTTCAAATGGAGTTTGTTTTGTAAACAGTTTTAAATTTTTTCAATGTCATTACCCCAACATGTTAAAAAAAACTAATTTGATTTTCTAGAATTAACTGTTTAAGTTGCTTGATGTAATCATCTTGAATTCACTGATTAAACTAATTTTAAAAATACTTAACTAAGTGACTAAGGCAATTACGTATTCACTTAGTTAAGTATTTTTAAAATTAGTTTAATCGTTTAAGTTTAAATTTCACATTTTTAAGAGAATTTTAAAGCACAATAAACAGATATACTATTTATTTGATCTGAAGAGAAAATATTTGTTTCTTTACACACATAGACTGTAAGTTGAAAGAAAAACTGATAAAAGTGAGATATGTGATGATACAAGATTAATTAGTTTCATATAATAATTTGCAAATAGCAATTTTATAACTTCTCAAGGAAGAACAATTTTACTCATGAACTAAAATGATATTTACACTTTCTACATACAATAAATTATGTTTTTATAACTAAACTATAAACAATGTAGGTACTATACTATCAGACAATTAAAAAAAAATCTTATAATTAGTGAGGGAAATCAATGAATACAATAAATTATAATCTTTCTTTAACAAATAACCTAGTCTTCATAATTTCAAAACACTATAAGAAGTCTTGAATGTAGCACTTTACCTAGAACTACTGTACAAAGTAGAACAGTAATACATGTTCTAGATAGGCCTACTATAAAAGTACGCGACTTTAAAAACCACATCAGTATATAAAATTGTCCTCTGATATATAATAAATAACCTAGTTTTTTTAAATCTAAAAACTACAAATAAATAACATAATTCCTCAATAATAATGATTTTAAAAGAAATAACAAATGCTATGTACAACATTATAATGTGTTATTATTTGAGCAGATAAATTCAAATTTGGTTTGAGTGGAAAATTGAAATAAAAATAATAGTAATTATAAAAATTCTGATATATTATTCAGGGTAAATTGATAAATCAAGAAACCAATCAGTCTTCAAACAAACAAGATTGATTTTTCAATACTTGGTTGATATCCTTGTGATAACTTTTTAACACCAAATGAAATTTTACTAATGTAGAAAAATCTTAAAGTAACGTGGTTTCTCTGCTTCAAGAAGAAGTGATTATGATTAAATTTCTATTGTACGATTTCTATTGTAAAATAACTTGAATTTATTAAAATCTATAAACAATTTGGAAAAGTTGTATGAAGAAATAAAAGTTAATAAGTAAATAGAATTATTCCAAGCCAGCTGAACTCAGTGGTTAAGAAAAAATAATATCCCAAGATGGCGGGCCATAAATATTCAATACCACAGAAATATTCATGAGTTAAAGTGTAAACCTGAATGCAGTAAAATTTAAAAATTCTCATAAAATATGTCTTTGATTAAAATGACAATTTCAATTTGGTCCATAAGCAGAAAAATTTTAGGTGAATCAAGAAATTCATTGAGAGATGAACAAAATAAATAAATAATGTTATGGAGTATATATAGAAAAGTAAAACAAATGCTTCAATTAAATAAACTTTTTTTTCTCCACAATCATATGTTGTTTACTTTTTTCGTTTATTAATAAAGTATAAAAAAATAATTACATTTACAGTAATTTTATTTTTGAAACAAAAGGAGAAAATAATTATTTAACGTATAATCACTTACAAAATCACTATAGCAATTTCAATACTCTCAAATTTAAAAATTTAAACTTTCTTGGTGGTCTAGAAATCCAGCATTTTTTAAACTTAATAACAACTAGAAAAAAAAATTCAGCAATTGACAGGGAATGATAATAAAATTGAACTTTCAAATTCTCAAAATTGGAAGAAATTAATGAATAATTACCACCGCTAAAATAAATTATGACTACTTTAGTTGTTAAATTTAACTAATAATAGTTATTCAAATCATTAATCATAGACAATTAAAAAAACATCCATAGGAAATTTTTTTCTGTAATATTAATTTGTACCATGTGATATATGAATTTATAATCATTACAATGTAATTACCAAATATTAATTAGTAAGAATTCCATAAACATTACTTTAAATACAATTCTATAGGTGTACATATTGATAATACTTGAAGTACCTACTGTATATTTTATTATGAATTGAAATTATACATTAAAAATAAAAAGTAATTAAAGCAGTTGGTTAGCAAATTAAATTTAAAACCAAATCTCAATTTAGGAACTTTGTTTCTGAAAATAATTTTTAAAGTGAAATATATTTAAACAAAAATTATTTCTGATATAGGAAATAACATACAATAATTCAGGTTTTAGAATTATTAGAACTAAATTTCTACAGAATTGTTTACTTTTACAATATAATCAATAAAAACCTATTAAAACACATACACACTACAATTTATGCATTGTATCAATCCATATTGTTTTTGTATAAAACACCTTGTACATTTTAACTAGATTCTGATCAACATACTCGTAGTGTAAATATTTAAAGAATTTTAAAATTAAAACCTGTGATAAGAAATTACTGTAAATAATTAAATTATTTTAATTCAAATGAGTTTCTTCATTATGTTATATATTCGTTGTATGGCTCAGTTTTAATAAATTTACCCAACAATTTTAAAAAATATTGCAATTTTTTATACAAATTTTAAATATACTAAAACTTTACAATTTAATAATCTCTATGTATAAGATATTCTTTTATTACTTTATATGTAGTAATTTACAAAGATCAAAATTATTAATTTCAAACGCTTAAAATAATACTGTTGAATACTATGTTTAAAATATTTCCAATGTTACCGAAACCCAGCTTCTTTTTCATCTGGCGGGAATGACACATAAAATGGTTGATTTTGAATATAAGCTTGTCTTCCTAAAGTGGAATAAGATGCTCGTAAAGCTGGAGAGACTGATGTAGGAGGCAGTGATTTATGAGGTAATGTTGCTGCATATCCAGGTCCATAAGGCATTGTCATGGCATACATAGGCCCTGGTATCTTGGGACAAGGACATGCAGGGTTATTACAATGTGGTGCAACTAATGATGGTACTGCTGCTAACGGACCACCTCGATATTGATTATCAGTCCATCTTAAACGTACAACACAAATTATTATAATTAAAACTGCTATAAATGCCACTACACCACCTACTATACTGATTATTAAAGTATCATCATTATTAATTGTATTCATGCCTACAGTGGGTGTCTTGCTTGCAACTATAATTTTGTTTGTAGTTGATGATGGTGGAAGTGACCATATAATGTCTGGTTCTGTTGTTATTTTGTGTGTTGTTCTGCTTGTTTTTACTATTGTTATAGGAGCTTGAGTTGTGGTTGGTCGATTTGGATCACATGTTAATTCATCATCTTCTACTTCAATGAGAAGTTTTCTAGCAAGGTCTAAAGGAGCAGCACAACGTATCCCCAAAGCTAAACCTGAGCGGCGAAGTGCACGAGCTCCACAATCACATAAAATTGGGTTTGTGTTAAGACCAATTAGAGTTAAATCCCCTCTTCGATCATCTAATGCAGCTAAAAATGGTGGAGTTAGAGTTGTCAGCTGACTTCCTGTTATATCAAGTTTAACTTTTGAAGATCTTGGTAAAGGTATTAATAAAGCAGGAGGTAAATTATTTAGAGATGTGTTTTTTAGTTCTATCGATACATATGGTGATTTAAGTCCTGCTAAAGCACCAGAAGATATACTTTGGACTCTACTTCCACGAACACCTAATCTTGCCAACCTTGGGTTCATTGCTGCAGACAACTGGTCACTACCAACAGCTGCATCTTTCACCTCAACATCTAAAGTTTCAAGTGCTGGCAGACTATGAAGTAAACCTGTCACATCAAGGTAACCTAACTTTGGATAACCATAGGCCTCTAATTCAGCCAGGTTTCCTAAACTTTTAAATGCCATTTTTTCTATTCTTGAACATTCTTCAAGATTAGATATTTTAAGACTTCTTAGTGATTCTAGCCCATCAAGGTCGCCTTGAAGTATACTTTTTATTGGATTTGATGATAAATCAATACTTTGTAAACTGCTTAGTTTTGACCAGATGTGTGACAAGGAACCACTTAAATCAGATATTTTATTGTGAGATAGGTTTATTATTTCTAGTAAAGTTGGTCGTTCAAATACCTTTTCTGGAAGTTCTGTAATTGAATTGTGTGATAAATCCAGACTATAGAGGAATGGTGTTTCTAGGCGGGGAACATGGGTAATACCTGTACCTGCCATATTTAATTCTCTAACTGTTTTTGGTTCCCCTAGAACATTTGCTATAGCTTCTTGTGATAAAGGATTAAATGAGAGATCTAACCGTTTTATATTGACCATTATACTGTCATCTGGAGGTATTTCTTTTAATTTATTTCTGGATAAATCTACTGAAGTAAGGAAGAAATATTGCCTTTGTAATGTTTTTAGTGGTGCTGATTCAAAATTATTACCAGAGAGGTCAACATTTTCCAACATTCTTAAACGTGATCGTTCGAATATTGAATCTGGTAATTCTGACAAAAGATTATTACTTAGATTTAATAATTTCAAACGGCCTAATCCTTGAAATGTTCTCTCTCCTAGCCTTTCTAGCTTATTACCAGATAAGTCTATCACTTGCATTTGTGTAGAATTATGAAAAGCAGTTTCACTGATTGATTCAAGCAGATTGTGATCTAATTTCAAAATACGGAGTCTTGGCAATCGTCCAAAATCAAATTCTTCAAGGCTTTTTAGTAAATTTTTACCAAGATCAACTTCTTGCAAGAAGTTTAATGTTACAATCAGTTCTGCAGGGAAAAAGCTTAACTGATTCCTTGCCGCTGTCAGTCGTTGTAATCTTGGATGAACTCTAAATGATGAAGGAAATAAATAACTCAAATCATTGTCATTCAAGTTTAAATCTTCTAACTGAGTTCCATTGCTGCGTCTAGTAATAAACAACTCTCCTTTAAATGATGTTAATTTATTATGATTTAAATCTAATTTTTTTAAATGCATTAAATTTGAAAATGTTCCGGGACGAATATTTGTTAGATGATTGTAAGACAAATCTAAATAAGTTAAATTAACCAAATTTTGTAATGATGAATCAGTAAGTTCTTGAAGAGCATTGTTGGACAAGGAAAGCAATTGCAATGATGAAGAACGAAGAAGGAGTTCAGGACTAAGTAATTTCAAAGAAGTGTAACTGAGATCTAAAAATTGAAGTTTAGTCAAAGAATGGAACAATGTGGATGGTATGGTGTTGAGTTGATGGTTCCTACTGAGATTTAAATAAGTCAGTGAAGACATCATGGAGAATGAAGATCTGGGAATTTCAGTTAATTGGTTGTTAGATAAGTCCAGATGTTGAAGGTTTATTAATGAAATGGGTTTAAAAGGAAGAGAAGATAATCTGTTACCACGAAAATTAAGCATGTTTAAACTATGTTGGAGACCAGAAAATGTTGAGGCCTCAATTGATAACAACAAGTTTCCACTTAAATCCAAGGACTGGAGTTGCTTAAAGTCCTGAAAAAATAAAATAGCAAATTATTACATGATGCATATAATTTGGCTATATTTTAAAATAATTCTGCAATTGGTTTAAGAAAAAATATAAATAAATTAATCACTTAAACAATAGTTTATGACTATCCGAACTTTGAATTTAGTAAATTTGTTAAAATTTACTTCTGGAAGTAATTTTTAACAAATTTACTAAATTCAAAGTTCGGATAGTCATAAACTATTGTTTAAGTGATTAATAAGGTTCAACCGAACGTAATGTACTATAAAATTCAAGAATAAATAAATTGTCACTCTCACTCAATCAAACACACACACACACACAATCTCTCTCTCTCTCTCTCTCTCTCTCTCTCTCTCATACACACACACACACCTTTTTGGTTTACCTGATAAGCTTTGAGCTATAGTATATACAAACACACACATACACACACACAGACATACAAATTCATAATAGTGAAATAAACATATACTTTGATAAAAATTAATGTGACACCTATAGTAGCACTATAGGACTTAATTTTTGTTTAATGAGGTCTGCTGTTTCAGGAGATCTAATCCATTGTGAGATCAGTCTGAGTTGACTATGGAACTTAATCCTGAAAATGCCATCCTCATTAAACAAAAATAAAGTGGCATTGAAGGTAAGTATGAGATATTAATATATGACAAAGTATATAGGTTTAAGTGCTGTTGAAGTTGAATCAAATAATAATGACAATTCTAACAATTTAAACAAAAAATTTCATTAACTTTTTGAAATGTCAGATGTCAATTAAGTTACTGCTGTTTTTATATATTTTTTAAAAGTACCTTATTTAAATTAAAAATGTTTTAAAGAGAAAACTAACCTGGAAAGCATCTGTAGGTAATTCTCGTACAACATTACGAGCCAAACCCAAATGGTTTATTCTATCTGCAACTGCTCTCAAAATATCGATAGAAAGGGCTGCAACTCTATTGAAATCTAATCTTAAAGTTGTAAGTTTAGGTAACCTTCCAAGAGCTGATGCTGGAACTAATAGAATGTTGTTGTCTTGCAATGATAATGTTTCTAAACTGTCCAAGCCTTCAAAAGCATCATCTTCCACCTTAAATAAAACATTCACTATAATATAAATACATAGAAGAGTTTTAGAGAATTTAGTAGAATCTAATAGTATATATACTTAGACAGTAGAGTTTTATCTTTCTATAAGCTGAAGTAATTTGTATTATGGATTATGGTTCATTTGAATCAATTTTTTAATCTATAGTCCTTGAACCTAAATTGTTTAAACAAATTTACATGGAAGAGAAAAATGTAGTATTGAAATATTTGTTGAAAGCTAAATATGGCTCTAATTAGTCAATAACATCATTGCCAGCATATGAAAGTTTTATTAAGATAAAGAAGAATCAAGCTGGACAAGTTGAAAGTTTAAACTGGGAAATAAAATAGGTCCTCACTCTTTGAAAATAAAAGAATGCCAATTGAACTGAATTTAAGGAACCTAAATTGTTATTCTTTTCCTCAGTATTTTGGCAGATTCAGTTTGGTTTAAACATATTGTTAGGATTGAAAAGTAATTTATTTGTTGTTATATCTTTTGTTTTGTTAGGTGTATTGCCACTCACCATGGTGTGTTCATAAAAATATTTCAGTTTTTAATAGTTTATGAATGTTTTAAATAATGGTTTGTAGACAACTTCACATGCAAATTAGGATAACAAAAGTTTAGTAGCCAGTATAGAGGTAAAGAACCAGGCTAATAAAAAAAGTTAATTGTAGAAAATACCAAACATTTTGACTTTACTTTATTTGGTAAAAACATCAATGTATTAGCTAATAAATGCATGAAGCAAAAATTTGTGTGAAAAATAGCTCCTAGAATGTTTTAATTTCACTTAGCAACAGTTAATGATGGTCAGTTTAAGTATTACATGAGATATGTAAAAGATAATAGTATTATTTTATATTGATGTATTATTTTTAAAACACTACTAACCCATGTAATAAAAAAAGATTTCAAACTTAATCTTTAAAAATGGACGGGGCAGAATGGGGAAAATTTGTGATGATTTTTCAGCTACTCATAGACACAGTAGGGTAATTTTTAGGATATAAGAAGAGGTCTCTAAGATTATTTTGGTATGCTTAATCTAAAATCAAACATTAACCTCATATGAAGTACAAATTTACAATATAAAGTAAAATTTAAAAATATACTTTATAAATCTTAATAGCTTGAAGGTAAATGTCATTATAACAAACTTTTATAACATCTATTCCTTTTTTATAATCATGTAAACAAGCTTCAAATAATTCAAAAGAAGCAATTGGTCAGCCTTTAAAATGATACTGGGCTTAAAATATTACTATACAATCTTGATTTAATGCTGTTATATATTCTGAATTCACTAGGAACTTAATTTTTCTTATTTGCTTATAGACACATTAGAAGTTGTGGTGTAGTTTTCCGTGATTTATTCCGTGATTTTCATCTCTCATGCAAGTAAAGACACAATATAGAATTCCTCTTATTATGTGCATTGAAATTTCTTTTATTTTAACTAATGCCTAAACAAATATCCAACAGTTATGGAGAAACTAACAAGCTCAACTCACGCATTGCTAAGCAGTTATTAAAGGTCTGTTTTACTGAATGCCTTAGTTTAGTATGAATCAAATCTATAAAGTTGATACATATTTTAAACTAAATCTATTCATATATTAAACTATATGAACACATAAATAGCACTTCAGTGAAAAAAGGTAGAAACAAATTAGTAGTTGGCATATTCTTTGTAAATTTAAAACTAGTGCCTGTTCTAAAAAAATGTTGAGAAAAATTTCTTTAGCTTATACTACATGTTTAACATCACTTATCCTATAGATTATTTTATGTGCTTATTTTAAATATATTTACAAGAATATACCATCAACATAAAACTTTGTTTAGTAAGAAAGAATAGATTTTGCACAAACCTAATTCTTGAAGAAAATATTTAAAAAAAACTAATGATAGAAAATGTTTTGATTGTATTTGCCAGTCACCATCAGTGTCTATATTGACAACCAAGATAGATGAGTTAGAGGTACAAGGGCGAGCAACTTCTAAAGGCAGGTTTTCCAAATTGTGATGAAGAAGTCAATTGGCTTTGTAGTTCTATTGGCTTGTTTTTTTGTTATGTTTTATTATTGTGTTATAACTAATGACAGGAATTCAGATTTTGATAGTAATAGGTCACATTGATCTCAGGTTCATAAACCATCTTTGTACAAAATTTCATCTTAATTGGTCCATTATTTATCGTGTGTTTAACCCTCGGATAGGCATGCGGGCTACAGGTGTAACCCAGTGTTTTTGTTTAGGCTGCAACGCATTTCCTAAAAGTAGTGGAGGGGAGCCAACATCAATAGCTGTGGTTTGTCATCTATACTACTCATTAAGTTGGTGATTGTCACTCGGAGTGGGTGCGTTTTGTAATTGTTTACGACTAAAGTTGTTTGGGCTACGCCTGTAGCCCGCGCGACCTTTTGTGTATGAGTGAGCTAAAGTGTGTCCGGTTATCATGTGCAGGTATGTGAACTTATGCGCGATTGCTTGTCAGATGAAGAGGACCCAATTGATGATGATAGTGACGATTGCTTGGGACCTAATTGTTCCTATAATAAGAGAGAGGGTCAACGTTTCTGTACTACTAAAGCGGCGAGCAAGAAACCTTCTTTGAATTGATGAACCCCGGCCTGAACGTCAACCTATAGACAACAAAGTTGGGAGCTGCTACAGGTGCGGCAGAGGGAGGGATAGATCAACCCGGAAGTGCTACAAACAATGTGGACGCAAGATATGCCCTGACAAGGTGCTAGTATGTGACATTTGTATAGAAGTTAAACACTGGTAAAGCATTGGAAAGAACAAAAGTAACATAAGTTTTCATAAGTGAATACTCCTACTGACTTAAACTAAAATGTATTTCTTTGATGAAAAACACTTTTTTACTAATTACAAGCTATTTTTAATGGTTTTTTAAAATCTGTATACTATTTCTGATAAATTATATTTGAAAATAAATGAGTTCGATGATATCATTATCTCAAATTTTTTTTAGTTTTATGCACCTAAAGTTGGAAGTAATTTGTGATGTAAAATTAATATAATCAGATTAGAAGTTTTATAGGTAACTTAAAATTAAAATCTTACATTTATTTTTTTACAAAATGTTTAAAACCCTTATGGAAACCAATTAATACAACAACGCATTAAAAAAATATTTTTTAATAATAAATATTTAATAAAAAGAGAATGGGCTACACTGGTAGCCCATGCGCCTAAATGTGTTACTTTTATCCACGCGCCTACTGAAGGATTAAATAAGAAATACAAACTTTCAGAGTTTAAAAATCATCTAATAACTTTCCCTATTTCAGTTTTGTGAATTGTAAAATAATAATCAGTAATGTTTGATTTTTCTCATTACCTTCATTAATGAATTTTACACAATGTAGCACATTGTATTTATAGTTAATGTTTATTGACCGCTTTTTTATTACAGATTTTTAAAATCCTTTCAACTTATATACCAAATCATACTTACCGTTCTTAATGTATTGACACTGAGGTCTAAATGGCGTAGATGTCGCAGGCCTAAGAATGTTCCTGGTGCAATGTTAGCAATATTGTTACGACTCAGATCTAATAATTCCAACTCTGTCACAGTGGCAAGGTTAGCATTATCTAGTTTCTAAAAACAAAAAGAATGTATTTATTACTAGACATATAGAGATAAAACAAAAAAAAAACTTTGAGAAGAAGGAGTTATTTCAAAGTACTGAACATTTGTAATTGGCCTATTTAAAAATCAAATACAATATTTACTACTTAGCAACCATTATCACAAATTTATTTTACAGTAGAAATAACTGCAAACACTGTTGTATATTTCTTACAAATTGAAATTTTTCAAGTTTTACTCTGCATATATTTGAGAAAGAATTTCAAAATAAAAATGTTATTACACAATGTGATAAATGTTGTATTAAAACTATTTTTTCTATAAAATCTATTTCAACTCATTTTATTATTAAAACTCAGAATATGCTTACAAGATTATACAGAGATATTGGAAGGAAACGTTATGCAACTTATGGGTATTTTCAGCTCAGCTGGCACTGGACCTATCTGTACTAGCCTAAGTAAAAACATTCTCTGCCGTAATGCGGGTTGCCTCATTTGTCCTCGTGACCATCGTGAAGGCGCTATACTTGATGAAATACGAAATGCTATAAGTGATGTATGTCTACATTCGTTAAAAGTTTCTTAAGCCTGTAAACACTTTTATAAAATTTCTGTAAAAAATAATGGTTTAATAATTTTGTGCCTCTTTATTATCTTAAAAAACGATAACGTTTGTCACACTTCTTTTACACTCTTCTCTTATGAATTTATAAACATTAGATACTATTTCCCTACTTTGGCTATTTAAGACTTCCCCTCCAATCCTTACCTTGGATTTAAATTCTGATATCTTTAATACCTATAAGCAGTCACCCGTTAAAAACACTTTACTGAACCACTCAGTGACACTCCACTCGCAAAGAGTACGCCTGGCTATTAAAGAGTCTTTAGGAATAGCCGAGACTTGTTATAACAGCACCATCTCCTATTAGCCATCGCTTGGGACATCAACATTGTAAGTCAACAGAAATTTTCCCCCCTGCCTATAGTGCTGTGTTAAGTGCCAGCTGAGTTGGAAATACCTATAATATAGTCCACATTAGGAGAATAATAAGCCTTCTGTTTTTAGTCAATCCATAATACTATGAGTCAGTTTAAAATCATTTACTGAGTATAGCTAATTTATTTGAATGTTATTGTTGTTGATGTTTGTAATAATTTTTCAATTCTTGAATTTTGTAGTCCATTATGTTCAGTGAATCTTATTAATCACTTAAACAATAGTTTATGACTATCCAAACTTTATATTTAGTAAATTTGTTAAAACTTACTGAGACAGAACATTTTCGATTGCTATGTGCCGATCTTCATCAGTGTCTTCTGTCACCACAGAAGACACTGATGAAGATCGGCACATAAAGATCGAAAATGTTCTGTCTCAGTAAGTTTTAACAAATTTACTAAATATAAAGTTTGGATAGTCATAAAGTATTGTTTAAGTGATTAATGTTTCAATTTTGTGTCACTCAACTCATGTTATAATCTCTTGTTTTTTAATCAAGATGATGTGTTTATTTCTATTTTAAATTAGATATTAGAATATATTCAATTTTAGTTCCAAACCAATATTTCAATTTGAGCCATTAATTAATTTTCTTGAAAAATTTAGCAATAGCGTACTTTTATAACTATTCAATTGCCAGATATAGTCCTACAGTAGGTCCTACAGGAACATAAACTGGTAAATTAGTGACGTTATTAATCTGTTTATTAACAATTTGTTTTTACTGTATTTATAATTTATTGTAAGAAAATAATTTTGATTTTTTTGACTTTGTATTTTGTATAAAATAGGGCAATTTTTTAACATTTCAAGTTATTTTGAATATTATCTTATCCATATAAAGTAATTCACACCAGTATCTATACAGACATTGGGATTTGAAACAAAATGGAGAAAATTGGCAGAATTCACAAAAATGACATATCTAGTAACTTAGAATTTAAAACTAGTAACAACTCAAATTAACGAGTAGTTATTCATTCTATAAGCAAATTACATGTCAAGTTTGTAAAGAATTACTGGTAGTGTTACATTTAATAGTATGCTATTATGATACTAGATGTAATACATATGCATGAGAAAACAAAACTAGAAGAAAATTTGTTCAGATAAGGCTGTTAGAAAAACAAATGTAGAATATAAAATATAATATAATATAGAATATTTGAGTGAATGCTTAAAAAATTAATTATCAAAATAATTATTGCATGTTTGTAATATGAAATGTAAAAAGTAAAATAGAGTCACTCAACTATTTGTAAAATATAGACTTACTTCAATTAAATTTGAAGAGACGTTCAGGATCTTCAACCCTTTGAATAGTTTTACAGCAACTGTTGGAAATTCACTGAGAAAATTTCCAGATAAATCAAGAATTTCTACATTTTCTGCCCCTAAATTTAAAATAAAAAATGTTATTTTTTAAATACATTAAAAAAATTACTCACATTAAATTAATTTAATCACATTACTAAAATAAGAGATTTTAAATATTTGCTTCAAACTAAGCCAAAGTTACAAACACCTTGTAATAGACATATAACAACTTAGCACAAACATTTTAAGTAAATGAATAAAACTTTACTTTGACATAAGGTTTTGTGTGCACTAGCCAATAATCAACAGTATCTCTATTTCCCTATGAAACATTATTGGCTAAGGGGGTTTAAATGAATTATTTAATAAAAAGTTTAAGTTGATCATTAAGTTAAAAGATTTCATTTTTAAAAGTTCAATCGATTTTTCTGTCTATGATGTTTAAAAATTAAACAATTTTTAATAATGAAAACCTTCTAATCTAATGATAGCATGAGTGTTTACAAATTATGAAAGTATTTTCAAACAATTTTTATTTATAAATCCAGTCAATCCTTAATTTTAATAAAATAAACTTTTTATGAATTTTTGTTTCACTTTAACTTTTTTAGCTAGAATGTTTGAATAGAAGAGAGCAAATATTACTTAATACTTACACAAAAATTATATCTGACTCACCAAGAAAAACATCACTATTTAATTTTGTAAGTCTATTATGACCAAGGGTAAGGTTCCTCAATTGAGAGAGACCAGCAAAAGCTCCTCCATCAATAATATTGAGTCTGTTTCCGTAAAGATCAAGCTGCTTTAGGCTACTTTGAGATTGGAAAGCATCTCCATGGATAGCACCTACAACAGATGCAGGAAATAAATATATTTATCGAAATCTTGTTGCTGTTAATTGATGAGCTGGTTGTTAATTACTTATTAGATTTTTGCTATAACTTGCGACCAGACTTTTTGTTAACTAAAAGTTGTTAAATTGTTAACTTACACTTGGAGGAAACGTTTTCTTCTTATGACTTCTTCAGCCTCGTATATTTACCGCTAGGAATGCTGCAGTTATGCTTCATCGGTACCATTTTTTTTAAAGTTAGAAGTGACGAGATCAAAGAGTATGTATGGACAAACACAGCACTGATCACACATACTCTTCGATCACATCACTTCTAACTTTAAAAAATGGTACCGAGGAAGCACAACTGCAGCATCCCTAGTGGCAAAAATACGAGGCTGAAGAAGTCATAAGACGAAAACGTTTCCGCCAAGTGTAAGTTAACAATTGAACAACTTTTAGTAACCAAAAAGTCTGGTCGCAAGTAATAGCAAAAGTGTAATAAGTAAATATATTTAAAACTCCATTTTACAAACTTGATATTCAAAATTCAAAAGTGGTATTATTAATACTCATACATCTAGCATTTTTTAAATTTAATAAAGGTGCCCTGGTGATTCTTACTTCATCAAATTCTTTTAAAATAATGAATATACACTTGTTCAGCTATACATACACAGCTATACACTTGTACAAGCTATATATATAGCTTGTAATGTATAATACACTTGTTCATGTGTATAGGGAATTATTTTTCTAAAAACCTGAAGATATGTTGCTTGTGATTCATGACGATTTTCAGGAAGAAAAGTAAACTTCTTACATTTCATTGTAGTTAAATAAGGTTTGAATGTAATTTCTCTTTCTATATTGACAATTTAGGGAAATACTGAAACAAATATTTCTGTAAAATATTTCTTTAATTTACTGCAAGTGAAATATTGAAACTTATTCATTTAATTGAAATTATTTATAAACACAACTTAAGCGATGAAAATAACATTTTCAAATAGTGGGAAAGAGAATGGAACAAACAAGAAAGATAAGACAGTGCATAAATCCAAATCAAAGCAGAACTAGAATGAGAAAATATCTCCAAGTAAGAAGGAAACTCTTACATGTCAGTATTGATAATCAATCATCCTTGACAGTTATGTTTGGTTAATTGTAGAAAAATATTCAAATTATTCTATTACAGTTAGCGTCATCAGAACGTTACAAATGAACGATAGTGCTAACTGTGTTGGCAAAATGTACATAAAGGTTGTTTAGCTAAGGGTTTATAATTGTTTATTAATTATATTTTAAATATGTTATAATTTAAAGCTTTTATGCAAATATTAAAGAAATTTAAGAATGAACCAAGTAATTGAAACACTTACTCACAAACTAACGCATTAAATGTGTGTGTTTTAAAATTAACAAAGACCTGAATTAAATACAAACTCAGGTTATTTGAATATTACACCGTTTAATAATCATTATTCATGTGCATTATCAATGAATGCACTAACAATTTAATAGTTGTAAAGACATCTACTTAATGTTATAGGAATGTATTGTAGATGAAAGTCTTATCAAAATTTTAAATGCAACAATAAATTATAAATGTATATCAGATATTTAACAAATATGTTATATATTTTGAAATAACATTGAAAATAAAAATTGTTTATCAATTAGTTAATATTATTCATACATTTATATTAATATATCATTTATTTTACACATTATAGTCTACAGCAATGTTTTTCAACCTTTTTCATGACACGACCCCTTAGTAACAAAACCATTTTCGCGACCCCCCGACCCTTTTTTTTATATATGCTAGAAATATGTAAAATGTAATTCATACAAAAGTTTTATGCGTTTGCGTTATTAGGATTCGGATCTAGATATATAATTAAGAACGTAACACACATCATTTTAAATCGAATACTTAGAATTGATAACTCGGCTAGCTGGCCTGAGCAACCGGGCGGGTCCACAGGTGGCGGATAGTGGAACGGCCTACAGATATGTAGGTTACTTGTGAATAAGGATTCCGGAAGGTTTCTGAATAAGCAGGCCCGGACCAAGGCAATGGCTCAAAGGTGAGGAATTATCCCTCCTCGTCAGTCAACCGGTTGGGTGTGGTAGAAATAACTGCTCTGACTGGGGTAGTTGGGAATTAAGTCCTCACAATGCTACTCTCACCTCCCAGGTGAACCAAGGACAATGCGGCAGTGAAGTATGGGCGGGAAACTACTCTAACAACACAGTTGTAACAAAAGAGAGTAAAGCAGGCTCTTCGCTCCAAAGGCAACAGTCAATAATGTCCTGAACTTGGGGTAGGCTTCAAGGTCAGTGACTGAATACCCAATCCAAGGTGGAAGGCATCGTGCCGATGGATGAATGGCTGCAGGGTATAAAATGCAGTCACACACGATCCCTTTGAGGAACCGGATAAAACCTCATTGTATGTTGTCTTGCCAGGGCAGTGGGGCTCTGCTCTGGTCGACCGTTATTTCCCCCATACTCGTGGGAAGTTAATGGACCAAACAAGTAAAAAAATTGATTTTGAGACTGCACAGAAAGTGGGAGCCAATGAGACGGCAAACACTGTAGCAGATGTGTCAACGGCAACCATCACTGGAGGTGCGGGGGCGGCTTTCCTGCCAACTGCAGAAACCGGTGAAATGACTGTAGAGTTGAGCACGCTTTCTTTATGGAGAAAGCGTATGAGTGGAGCGGCCAAAAGGCGGCTCCGAAGAGAACAGGCGAGAGCAGTGGGAGGGCCAATATTCCTGACAAAACGTAGGGGAGGCCAAAACCGAGCCGAGCTTGTCAAAGTCCAGGGCTTGGATGTTGTGAGGAGGGAGGTGCAACAGGGAAGCAATCAACTAAGAGCACCAAACCCCAGCACGCCCAAAAGGCCTAGGAGTTCGACGTCCAATCCCTCTCCAGTGGAGGGAGGAAAGAAGAAAGTGAAGCTGGGACAAGGGGGGGATGCTGCAGTGTCTTCGGGCACATACGGCGATACCCTTCGGCAAAAGCTAGCCATTGTCCCAGTTAGTTACCTAGAGAGGCAACTCTCGGAAGAGATGGCGTTGGAGCTGGAGGAGCTGTTCTTCTCAGAACTGCTGTCCGCTGAGATGGAGAGTGGGGATAGAGGGTTTAGGACAGCATACTTAGAGAGGGGGGCTCTAAATGTCGTATGCTCCTCACGGGAGAGCCTGGAGTGGGTCCTTCGGGTCCTACCAAGCTTCACTCTGAGTGACGGGGTGAAGTTGAGGGCAGGGCCACCTAAGGAGATCTTTTGCATTGCAAAAAATTCAATGTGGGTGCCCAAGCCCTACAATGATAAGAAGCCAGAAGAGATCCTGAAGGTGGTCAAAACCCAGAACCCTGGGATAGTTCAGGATACTTGGAAGGTGATTGTTAGGAAAAGGGAGGATGCAGGTTCTTATCCTGTATATAGGAGAGGGCTCCCTCAGGGCACTGCGGAACAACAACCTGAGGGTGAATGTGGGGCTGAGGCAGGCCATGTTCAAGGTGCTCTCTAGTCCTGGGGCTGCTTTGCGGACCCAGGCAACTGCTAAGTAAGCAGAACGATGATCAAGTTCCTCCAAGTGAACCTACAGCACAGCAGGGCGGCTAGTGCTGTCGTGTGTAGGATGCTGGGCAGGGGAGAGGTGGACTTGGTTCTCATCCAGGAGCCATGGATTTCTGGAGGACGAATATGTGGGCTGGCGACATCTGGAGGTAAGTTGTTGTATGATAAGAACTCCGGTGTTCCCAGTACGTGTATCCTGGTCAGGAGGGGGTTGAGTGCTTTTGTACTAACGGACTTCTGCTGCAGGAACTTGATAGCAGTGATGGTGGAGCTGTGGGCGGAGGGGAGGATGAGGAGGCTGAACCTGGCCACGGCATATCTTCCCTTTGACTACGCGGGGGCTCTACCAACACAAGAGCTGAGGAGGCTGGTCGAGCACTGCGGGGCTGTGGATGAGGAGCTGCTGGTGGGGATGGATGCTAACTCCCATCACACTTCGTGGGGAAGTACAGGTACCAACACTAGAGGTGAGGAACTTTTAGCTTATCTTAGCTCTATGAATTTACTAGTCTTATATCAGGGGGAAGAGCTGACGTTTGCCACTAGGGCCAGACGAGAGGTCCTGGACATTATGGTGGCATCGAACCAGATGGCTAGGTATGTAATAAATTGGCATGTGTCGGATGAACCATCTTCTTCTGACCACAGACATATTAGGTATGATATCTCCCTCAATCCAGCCACGCTTCGGCCAACCAGGGATCCAAGAAGAACAGACTGGGACTCCTACAGGAGGGACCTGGGTGTTCGGATTGAGGAGGGTGGATTGGAGTATGGTGGGAGGAGAGAGCTAGAAGACTCTGCCACATTGGTTTTCGATGCTATAGTAGAATCCTTTACTGATAACTTCCCTCTCAGTGAGGCGAGAAAAGTAAGGGATCCGTCATGGTGGAATAAGAAGCTAGCCAAACTTCGGAAGACCACCAGGAGACTCTTTAATAGAGCAAAAAAGAACGGGGAGTGGGACCAGTATAGGAAAACACTAACCGAATACTACAGGGCAACTAGAGAAGCACGCAGGAAGTCCTGGAAGAAATTTTGTCAAGAGATTGACAAAACTCGGGAAGGGGCACGACTGCATAAAGTGCTCTCTAAGGACCCAGTTAACCCGGTGGGGATGCTAAGAACCCCACTGGGAAATATAACAAAAACTGCAGGGGAAACTGTGGAAGAATTAATCAGAACACATTTCCCTTGCAGTACTCTGAGGAAACTTGGGGGAGCAGACACTGAACCTGTTGCCAAACCCTCCACAAGACGTGGTAAGAGGGAGGACAGGGGAGTGGCAAGGAGGATAGTAACTCTACAAAGGGTAAGATGGGCTATAGGCACATTTAAACCCTACAAATCTCCAGGTCCAGATGGGATCTATCCTGTGCTGCTGCAGCAGGGAATGGGTATGCTGGTGCTGGTACTTACTAAATTATACAGGCTAAACATTGCTCTAGGGCATGTGCCGGCAGCCTGGAAATCTAGTAATGTGGTCTTTATACCTAAGCCCACCGGTAACCAATCGGAAGGGAAAGGATACAGACCTATTACACTCATGTCCTTTGTTCTTAAGTGACTTGAAAAACTGGTTGATAGGTATATTAGGGGGGGGGGGGGGGGTGCTTTGGCCATAAAACCATTACATTGGAACCAGTATGCTTATCAACCGGGGAAATCCTGCGAGGGAGCTCTCCATCAAGTGGTTGGTAGGATTGAGCAAATGATCGCTAAGAAAGGTTGTGCCATTGGTGCCTTCCTCGACATTGAAGGGGCTTTCAATAACCCCTCAGTGGAGACGATGGTAAATGGTGCAAGACGTCATGGAGTGGATGCGACCACTTGTGGCTGGATAAGTTCCATGTTAACAAACAGAAGCATTTCTGTAGAGGGGCAGGGGAGGTCAAAAGGGCGGAGACAAGTCTGGGCTGTGCACAGGGGGGGGGGGGGGGTTCTCTCTCCTCTGTTGTGGTGCCTAGTGTTTGACAACCTTATTGAACTCCTGAATGAACAGGGGTACTTCTGTCTGGGATATGCGGACGACATAGTTGTTCTGATCCTGGGCAGATTCCCTGATACAGTCCTTGAGGTAATCAGAAATCCTCTACGAGTGATTGAAGAGTGGTGTAATAAGGAGAACCTTAGGGTAAATCCGAAAAAGACTGCTCTTATTAACTTCACCAGACAGTGAAAAGATCTGACGACCAAGATGCCTCGCTTGTTTGGTGAATACCTTGAGTTTGTGGGGGAGGTGAAGTACCTGGGAGTTACTCTGGACAGGAAACTCACCTGGAACCCACATCTTGAGAGGACAGTTAACAGGGTCAAAAGGGCACTGATGACAGTGAGAAGAATGGTGGGTAAGAAATGGGGACTGAAGCCATCAATGATGCACAGGATGTATCTGAGGGTGATAAGACCTATGATTACCTATGGAGCTCTGGTGTGGTGGACAAAGGCCAACCATGCACAGACAAGAGCTGAACTGATTAGCTTGTCTGTGCACACTGGGAGCGATGTCAACTACACCTGGTGCAGCAATGGAAGTAATGCTTAACTTCCCTCCCCTTGAGCTTGTCCTCAGGGGAGAGGCGAGGCTGGCGGCATGGAGATTGCGTAACTCGAACAACTAGGCTAATCTCCCAGATGTTTCGGGACATATGAGTATCGAGTGCTTGGTCAAAGAACCCGTCTTGGAAATGGGCAGCGACCACATTACTCGAACGTTTGCACCTGACCAGGCCCACCAAACTATGATGGAATGGTCAGGGACAGTAACATCGGGAGCTCAGATCTGGTACACAGATGGCTCTAAGATGGACTTCGGCACTGGAGCAGGGGTGTATTGTAAAAACCCAAGGGTAAAACTAGTTTTTTCCTTGGGGAGGCATACCTCTGTCTTTCAGGCCGAAATATATGCTATAAATGCCTGTCTGGGAAAAATATGCGAGAAGGGGAATACACGGGACCCGGATTGCTATTTTCTCCGACAGTCAGGCAGCAATTGAGGCACTAAACGGACATGTGGTCACCTCGGCCATAGTCAGGGAGTGCCTAAATAACCTACAAGCCCTGGCAAGGTACAATCAAATCAAGATAGGTTGAGTGCCAGGGCATAGGGGAATATTTGGAAATGAAGCCGCAGATGCGCTGGGCAGAGAGGGGTCTTCGACTCCCCTGATTGGACCGGAGCCGGCGGTAGGTATTTCCAAATCCATGGTCAAGATTGCAGTGCGAAGGTGGATGGCTGAAAGGCACTGTGAGCACTGGATCAGGGCTGAAGGGATGAGACACAGTAAGCTAACCCTTAGGAAACCCTCCTTGGGGCTGCAGAAGAGTCTAATTTATCTGTCTAGGCAGGAATTGAGGATAGCTACAGGTCTACTCACGAGACACTGTGGACTAAGGAAACATTTGCATAAAATGGGTATCTACAAAGATGAACCAGTGTGCAGATTATGCGGTCAAGAACTGGAGACTGCCACACACATCATTTATAGATGTGAAGCACTTGCCGAGAGGCGCTTCAACCTCTTTGGTGATAGTACAGCTCTGGTGGATGCTGAAGGTAAAACACTAGTCAGGAAACTCCTAAACCTGGTAAGAGGGAAGGGGCTATTTGACTAGACCAGGGAGGTAAGTACAATATACCTTAAGGTAGCAGTGCTTCGGCAGTGTAAACCCGCTCCCAAGTTGGAAAAAAAATAGAATTGATAACTCATAAACAAACATATTGTTACTACCAGCGCCATCTGTTGGTAACACTTGGAATTATTACGAAAGGTCCAGGCAGAAGGTTCGAGATATTTCGTTACGCTTCAGGATGATTCTCGCTGTCGCTAGAATGCGCTGGGCGCGCTGGCGGATTGCCTATAAATAGGGTTTTCTACCCTGGCGGAGCTTGGAACCCTATCCCAATGTCCGTCAGGCTGATGGTGTACAAAATGTACATCATACCCATCATCACCTATGCAGCCCCCGCTTGGTCCTCCCTTCTGAGCGATGCATCAAAGAGGAAGCTGCACTCTTTTCAAAACGTCACGCTCAGACTAATCACTAACTCGCCGTGGTATGTAAAAAACAAAGTAATAGCCGCGGGACTTAACGTCCCATCCCTAGATGATTTCATCATTCAACTAACTACGTCACTCAGAGATCGAGCAGAACGCTCCTCCCATCCGCATCTGTCGGCAATAGTCACAGATCCGGCACCGCTTCCGACGCGCAGGAATCGACCCCTGTGCTTCGTCTTCGAGCTCCCATGAAGGTCGAAAATCTAAAACCCACACCTTACCAAAATCCAAGCCAAAACAAATCAGTCCAATCAACAGCAAAGCACATCACACAACGCTCAAATCACCAAACAACCACGTACAAAATTTACATGTAAATGACCTGACGGATGCCTAGAAAGCAGTTAGTCAAACCAAAATTCAGAAAAACTACCATAAAGTCAATATAACATAACCTTAACCAAATTGCTCTAAATGAGTTTTTCAGAAACGGCATATCATAGGAGCTCAACATGACAGCTCCGCCAAGCAATCCAAGGAGGCCACGCCAGATGACCGCTCTCACTCCATCATGATGAACAAATTCCTCCAAGGATACTTCGGCCGTGAGCCGGAGTCGGAAAATCTCCAGTTCACCATGCAGGACGTCTGTTCCGCCATCCAGAAACTTAAACCCAAGAAAGCTCCTGGCCTTGATTCCATCAACTCCACCGCCCTGAAAAACTCCCCTCCAATCCTCATCTCCTATCTCCAACTCATTTTCAACTCTTCTATCCGACTCCATCACTTCCCCTCCTGCTGAGAATCACCAATGGTCATCCTTATTCTTAAACCTCGCAAGTCACGCAATCAACCCGACAGCTACTGACCTATCTCCCTCCTCCCAATCATATCCAAGTTATTTGAAAGACTCCTTCATTCTCACATCTTCCCCATCCTGGATGAAGTTATTAGACATGAGCAATTCGGTTTCCGGAGAGAGCACTCTACTACACAGCAGCTGATGCGAGTCACGAATGCTGTAGTGGATGCCATCAACAAGAGAAAGTCCACCACTGCAGTCTTCCTTGATGTCAGTAAGCCGTTCACCGTGTCTGGCACCCCGGACTCCTATACAAAATGGCCACCAGCCCCCTTCTGGTTGACGCCATGTTCATTACCAGTTCCTGGAGTATTCCTAAATCATGCAAGACCATCCAAATGCAACTAGACCTCCTGTTGCCCTGGCTTCGTAAATGGAAAACAGAGGTCAACACTGACAAGTCCGAAGCTATATGCCTCACTCGTAAACGTCAGCCGCAGACTAAAGCCATCACTCTTGACGGGAGGTCTATTGCATGGAGATCTTCAGTTAAATACCTTGGCGTCATCCTCGACAAGCACCTTTCATTCACCAAACACGTCAACATAGTCCGTTGAAAAGGAATAGCTATCCGCTACAAGCTCTCCCCCCTCCTCTCCCGACACAGACCTATCCCCCTAAAAGTCAAATATCTCCTTTACCTCATGCTCATCCCTCCCGTCCTCACCTACGCCGCATCTGTCTGGTGGCCGCTTTGCACCAAAACTTCAATAAACCGTTTCGAGGCAGTCCAGTCCCAAACTCCCCTTTCAAACTCCCGGATCTCAAACTCCCCTTTCTTCCTCTCAAACCTCAACATACGCCAATCCTTTCACGTTCCTACCCTGTCCGAATTCACACGTACTCTATCCGTAAAGCTGTTCGGCACTGCCGAAAGCTCAAAATACCCACACATCTGAGACATCAGCGACACGACTGGTCCTCCTCCCATCTATCGTCATCGTCCTAAAATCCTCCTGGACCCTCCATAACACTAATCTTTAACGCCCTATCCTCTCTTTCACCTAGATCCATTACCTTAAGTTATTATACACATTACTACACTCATATGTCACAACACCTACACTACACACATGTTATCACATGTGAAAAATTGTAAAAAAATGTCATACAAAGTCAGCCAGTCCCACATGAATAAATAAACGTTGTCCCCCAGCATTAAAACCCGAACCATCCTACCCACTAAAACATCCTGCTTTGCACAAACCTCTCCTCAGATCCAGCCCAAACCAAAAAAGCCCTGATCCCATATTCCTACCCGCAGCCAGTGTCGCGTGACAGACGCTGCATAACCTCGGGGGCCACCAAACCCCCTCCTTCTCTGACTGACTGACTGCCACGCCAGTTGAAGCATTCCACGCGCTAAACTCGGAAGACCGCAATAAGTGGAAACTATTCGGAAGTGAAACTACAGTATTATACGGAATTAGTGTGGGAATTTAAGTGTGTTATTTTGTTATAATTGAAAATTGATAAATTCCGGAAAAGATCATCAGAACCAGCAACTTCTAGCAGAAGTAGTGGACGACAAACGAAAAAAAGCGTATGTATGATGACAATTATTTGAAATTTGGGTTTACTGTGATTGAGAAAAAACCGCAGTGCGTAATTTGCTTTGAAACTTTCTCAAGAGAAAGCATGAAGCCATCGAAGTTGTTACGCCACCTAATCACAAAACATCTTAATGAAAAAAATAAATCCTCGGAATTTTTTGACCGAAAATTAAAAGCTCTTGAACATCAAAAAACTTCTATAGTTCAAATGTCCAACCTAAATGAGAAAGCGTTGCTCGCTAGTTATCGAGTAATTTTTCGTGTGGCTAAAGCAGGAAAACCTCGCACTATCGCCGAAAATTTGATTTTACCAGCGGGTTTAGATATAGCAGAGGTTATGTTTGGCAAGCAAGAGGTCGAAACGCTCAAAAGTACACCTCTCTCTGACAATACCATTCAACGTAGGATAAGCAATATGGCGACTGACAATCGTGACCAAGTCATAGAAAAAATAAAATAAAAGTTCTTTTGTGTCGTTGCAATTTGATGAATCAACGGATATTGCTGGTTGTACGCAGTTTGTAGCTTTTGTGAGTTTTGAATCCAATGAAAAATTACTGGAAGAAATACTATTTTACAAGGCACTTCCCGGGAATAGTGCAGGTCAGTGCTTGCTTGACATGTTCCTTGAAGCTACGCAAGATATGAATATCGATTGGGCACAAAAATGCATTGCTATTTCTAGTGACGGAGCAAAATCCATGACTGGTGCGAAGAGTGGATTTATTGCTAGACTGAAAGAACATATGCCAAGTGCTTGTTGGATGCATTGCTTTCTCGCCAAGCTCTTTCAGCCAAAACCTGAACTATTAGTATATTTACAGTAAGCCAAATCAGATTACTCTGAATTCATTTCTGACCCGGAATTCCTTTTGAAAGTGGCTTTTCTTTCTGACTTATTTCTGCATTTAAATAACTTGAATAACAGTCTTCAAAGGGCGGGATGAAAATGTCGTCACAGCAAAAGACAAACTCCGTGGCTTTATAAAAAAAATTGAATTGTGGTCATCATCTATAAATGAAAAAAAACTTTGATTCATTTTCGTCAACACAGTCTTTTACTGAAGAAGTCGGAAGCGAGATAAACATCAATTCATATATATCTGGTACGAAAATTGTGTTAGATAATTTGAAGAAAGAGTTGTGTCAGTACTTCTCAGTGCAAGAGATATAGGATAACACTGGGCAAAGATGGATCTTAAATCCGTTTTAAAATGCAGATATAAATGAGGCAAATTTAGCAACTAAGTTCAAAGAGAATCTGCTGGAATTATCTGCCGATGGGATGTTACACTTGGAATTCAAGTCTCAAAGTTTGGATTCGCGTAGGCGAAGAATTATTTTTAAAAATTTGTTTGTGTAAAAGTATAAATAAAGATAAACATAAACTTTATAAAGTAAAACAGTATAATGGGTATCTTTTTGTCAACTTTTTCTTAATATATCTATCTTGTTAAAATTTATTGATTTTTTGTTACTAAAATACCTAGTTCTCTCGACTTCCTGGCGGCCCCATACAGAGGCGTCGCGACCACCCCGGGGGTCGCGACACACAGGTTGAAAAACACTGTCCTACAGTGTAGAAATGTAATAGGATTATAATTGTGCTGTATTTAGTAAGATTGTACCCTCCACTCAACTAAAGTGAGATAGAGTACAGTAAGGTAATTTTATATAAAGTTCTATGTTATGGATTCGTTTTATTGACCATTTAGAGAGTTTAACTAGTTCTTCTTTTGCATTTCTGAAGAAAGTTTAATAACCTTAAATTATCATTAGCTTTATATTTATATATTAAAATAAATAATATGCCAAAATGCCTCTGGCTGAAGCAGTTACTTACTTATTCTGTTGTCCCTCAGAGATAATATGTTCAGAGAATGTGGCCCATTTAAAGAAGAGCTGGGGACAGTTGTCAAACTGTTATGATCCAGCCAGAACTCCTGCAATGAAAGAAATACGATAAAATAAAAGTGACTTGTTTTACATTAATAATAAATTATCAACTAAAGACACACACACACAATCTCTCTCTCTCTCTCACACACACACACAAATTGGCAGATGTGCAGTTTGAAGGCGTATGAGCCGAAATTGATTATATACAATTTTTAAATTCATAAAAATGTTTAAAAGTAAAATGTAACAAATATAAAGAAGTAAATACAGTATTAAAAAAACAGTATTATAAGTAAAAAATAGATGTAAGGTAGATCCAAATCTTAAAATATATTACTTAATATATTTTATAAAAACTATTGAAGATGCGTAGGAATAAGTAGTACTGATCGGAAAGATCAGAGTCCAGAAAGATATAGACAGGAGTAGGAAGAAGTCTGCAATGGCAGTAGTCTGAAAACAGCGGCCAGAGTAAGAAGGCCTACATCAGATCAAGTTGTTCAAAAAAGGGAAACCTGGCAGCCTATGGCCTAAATTTCTAGTCCTGTCAGAGAAGCTGTTAGTCAAATTTTTCAAAATATAACCGCTGCAGAAGATTTATAAAAAGACGGATCTATTTTTCCAAAGTAATTGATTTAAGCAGTACAAAATGTCTACTGTGTAAACTTTAAAGTATAATTTATTAACAATTTGTAAATCCAGTGGTAAAAGTCATTTCAAAATGTAGCAAGATAATAGAAGAAGGAGACAAGTCCAGATCTCACTGCCAAACCATGAAGAGGAATCGATTTGCCGGAACAAACTGGAATTCGAAGGTGTTTTCCAAGAGGCAATAACTTTAAGCCAAAAGGCAAGCCAAAACCATAAATACTCAAATAATTTTCCTACAAGCTTAAATTTAAATAAAATTTCAAAGTTTAAATCACCAATTTCACATTTGGATTTACCGAAAATTCATTAATAATTAATTGTATATAAATTATTGTCTTGACAATTCGAAATTTTAAGGAGATATATACAGAAATAATAGTTAAATAAATTCATAAAAAATCTAGTGTGTAATAACTTGTGTAAGATAAAATTCATGAAATATTTATGGTATAGAAAATTATATGAGAGTTTGTCTGGACAATTAAGATATTTGAAAAGGTATATAAAAATAAGAAAAAGATAATTCATGAAAATAATAATGGTATAGAAAATTAACTAAATGTTGAACTAATTCTCAGATTTGCAGAAAGTTAATAAATATTGTTCGAAAATAAATAACAGTCAAAAAGCATATTTTAAATATTAATCGATAAACCTTAATAAGTATGTATAAGTATATAATAAGTATATATAAATGCTGATTTTACAAATGATGTGTTAATATTAGGATCTAAATATGATGTTTAAATTGTCTTTATAAATTGCTATATGTTAATACTTGTAGGTTTTCTTTAATAATTTGTTTCCTATATAAATAAGGGGGAAATGCTCGAAATGTTTAATGCTAAATCGGGAAGTAAGTTTTTGCTAAATTGCTTCCTAAATATGTGAGTTTGTTTTGAAGGACAGGAAATCTTGTATATATTCATAGAATTTGTATAAATTGTGAATATTATTATGTGAAAATATTGGGTATACATTTTTTTATTTTTGAATATGTGAAACAATCTGGTAAAATGTGATTTATTTGCATAAGTCATTTTTCTTAGGAAATTAGAAATGTTAATATGTTTCTGTTCTTAGGGACATTTTGTGCATTTTTCTATAATTGGAATTTAACAGTAAATCGTAAATTTTCAGGATAGAGAATGTATACTAGAATTAAGTACATTTTTCAAAGGGTTCAAAGGGTCAAAAGTCATTAAAATATTCAAATAACTAAGTTAGGGAAGAGTCATTAATACATAAATATTAAGTTCATTTATAAAAGTTTTACTGTGCTTTAGAAATTCTGTAAAACGTATGTAGTGGTTTTGTAAGAAGTTAAATTTTATAAAATTGATAAATATGTGCTAAAGCGAAAATTGATATAAAATAAAAAACAGTGTTTCTTTACTAACTTGCAAATTGAGTTGAAATTTATTTAATAAACAATTTTCTTACACACTGAGACACCCTGGTCATTAAGCTCAGATGCCTAAAAAGAATTCATTTCCCAGGAAGCAGTACCCAAAGGGATAAATCTCCGCGAGTTAGGTTTTTTAAAATAAAGTCCAGTGACTGGTTCTTTGGCAGATTTTGGCAAGCGCTAGCACAGGGCTGACTACGGTCGACGATGCTTGTTCAAAATTTTTACTTTGTGACGGTAGGGTAGGGCCGTTGCAACACACACATACACACAACACACACACCCACCCACACACACACCCACCCACACACACACCCACTCTCTCACACACACACACACACACACACACACACACACACACACACACACACACACACACACACACACACACACACTCACACACACTTACACACATATTTAGAATATTTATATACACTTACACACATATATAGAATATATAAATATATATATTTTAAACAGTGATCGATTTTAAAACCACAATTGTAATATTATATTTCTAGTTGTAATATTTATATGGATTTTGTAACAGTAGTAAAATTATCAATAGAATGTATTTCACATTGCCATATTATGACTTTCACTATCTTTATTTTAAAGAAGTTTGTGAAAAGGTAATTTCTTTAAATGAAATAGAAATTATGGAATAACTAATAATGTATATATATATATTCAATATTTTCAAACAAATTCGATAATTTTATACATACTGTAGCCTAAATACAAATAACATTGACGTTGTAAAATAATTATTTGTAATTTTTAAAGTATTTTTATTGGAGTCTTAAACTTATTTTTGAGAACGAATCGCTCAAGTTTTCAATTTTTATCACAATATTTAGTGATAGGTGAAAGTAGCTAAAAAAATAATTTATAAAAATACCTTAAGATTGTCACAGCCTTTCAGAAGACCTTCTTCAATTCCTTTAATTTGATTTCCACTGAGATCAAGAAACCGAAGCTGAGACAGTCCATGGAACTCGCTGCTGGAGAAGATAGGGTTCAAACTGTCGCCCAACAAGTTATCCGCAAGTCGTAACTCTTCTAGAGTTTCTTGAAGATTGACAAATACTCTCTCTGTCAGTCGACGAAGAGAATTTCCTGAGAAATCTATTTTCCTTAGCGGTATATCTGGAAAAAATTAATTTTCAAAATACTTGTTGCCAAAACTATAAAATAAATGTCATTAAAAATTTAAAGTAAAAGTTATATTTTTCTCTAATTATATAAGTATTTTTATGTATACTACTGAAACGTCTCGACAATTTTAATCTTTCTTAAAATATTTCACTATATGCTCATACAATGTCCAATTTTTAAAATACTTTTAAAATGCCTGCAAAATAAAATGAGTTAATATAGAATTACATTTTTTCTAAAAAAGGATTTAACCTTATTGGAACCTATCTTCCTTGCTACAGATAGGTGAAACACTAATTTATCATTTCTATTATATTTAAATCCAGCATGAGCTCTTAAACATTTGAGCATACATCAGTACGTAACACTTGCCTATAGTAGCACTTTGTTAAATAGTGAGGATGGCCGATTCGGGAGATATGACCCATTTTCAACTTTGACCGTAATTCGCAACTAGTTATGGTCTGAGTTGAAAATGGACAGATCTCCCGACACAAGGTCCTCATTAAAAAACAAGTAAGTGCTACTACAGGCAAATATCACAAATGTTCAAGCTAACTAAGAAGTGTCTAAGTGATAAGAAAAATTATTAACTAATGATTCAATATTTTAACCTAGCCAATTAAACTGGAGCTATACGGAATTTAACAAGGCTTGGTAAAACCGGCTCTTGTCAGGTATATCAAGTATTTAACTTGTTTGTGCACAAACTATGTAAAAAAAATTAATAATATGTAGAAATTTTATTTACTTTGGATGAATCAAGTACAAATAGTAAAGTAAACCAGCCTCAGTAATCGTAAAATTATTAAAAAATAACAAGTCACGCGAATTCTCGCACATGTGTGGGTATGTGTGTGTGTGTGTGTGTGTGTGTGTGTGTGTGTGTGTGTGTGTGTGTGTGTGTGTGTGTGTGTGTGTGTATGTATGTGTGTTTGTGTGTGTGTGTATATGTGTGTGTGTGTTTGTGTGTGCGTGAGAGAGAGAGAGAGAGAGAGAGAGAGAGTTTGTGTCTGTTACAGACATATGTCTACAATGTTTGCACTTTGAAAATTCTCTCTCCCTTACCAGTATTCCGACAAATACACTAATTTTAGATAAATAAGAGATTTTGATTGCTGTCTGCCAGATACAACATTCTTTTGGACACAGAGAGAAAGTTTTTAATGAACTATCAGAAGTTTACAAGGTAAATGTTTTTTTAAAAATTGGTGTCAAGTGATTTTTAAAACTAATTTACATTCTTTTTCATTTTCACGAGGTCTTCAGCAGATTTGCTTGAACTTTTATTTAAAACTGATTATTGTTTATAATAAAACAATTATCGAATATATTTGCTGTTTTATATGCACACAAATGATTTGTCTGTGTCCGTAAATTATTAAAAATAAAATTAAACGGTAAAGCTTATAATTGTTTATTAGAGAAACCGATGAAATAAAATGAATAAATAAAATTATGGTGTGATAAGACAGTAGTATATAAATATTTCTAATTTCCTATACAGTAATATATAACTTATTTTATATCCAGTTTCGTCAACAGTGATTTTGATTTGTACTACTTGACAGACCTACAAAAGTAGTTCGTGAAATGATTACCTGCTGAGGCGAAAACTTGAGTCGGTACACTTTGATGTCCAGACCAACGCTGGGAGAATGACACAATTGGAACTGCGTAAGGCAAAGGTGGAAATTCTCCTGGAAACACCACACGATCGCAATCCAAGGCCAGTTCTTGTGCCTGCAGCTCGAGGCATCTGCAAGGATACCTAAGTTCTCTGTAGATTTTATCGCATCCTTCACCCTTTGCCAGACTTACTAACCCCAGAAACAATAAAATAGGCAGAAACATCATCCTATAAAGAAAGAAAGAAAATTGTAGAAATAACCAGCTTTTAAAAGATTTTAAAATGGTTGATATTACTTTCTATAATACTAGAAATTCAGTTGAATCTTTTGGTGAAACTCTGAGTTCATTAAAAAAGTAATTTAAACTTACAATAAAAAATATTGGAAACAACTTCGATACCACAAAAGTAATAAAAAATAACTAATAATACAAGCTATCTAAGATTAAACCCTTATGTACATTTCGATGGTCATGTCATCATCATCATCATCAAAGAGTCTTATTACAATATTACAATTTAGAATACAATATATTACAGTTACTCTATTTTGTAATTTATTGCATTCTACATTGTAATTTTGTAATAAGAGTCTTTGATGAGGATGATGACCTGTTATCTGCGGCACTGAGATTAGAAATTTCAAAATTAAATACTCTATTAATGTTTCTAACCAAATACATGATTGTCATCACTATGTTAAAGTAGATTGTTAAAGTTAAAGTGTGTATGTAGCACTTCTATTGTATAAACTATATATAGTATATAATATGGCACTTGTATTTTAAAATTTGGAAATAGATTAAAAATTTATATAAGGTATTAATTTAAGTATGTAAAATATTTTATTAAAGCATGTAAATTTTATTCAACAGAAAAGAAATAGACAATTATACAAGTGAAACAAAATCACGGATTATTGCGAAAAGAAATAAAAGCTTCTTACATTTATCTGTTCGTGAAACTGTAATTAAAGACGGAACTGAACCGTAAAGCTATCATTATAAATGTTGATATTACGCTATTCTAGCATCATAGTTCTTTAAAACCAACTGGTAGACAACAGGATTCTTATCTAAGTGATCTAAATGTTAGCAATAAGTATTACTTTTAATACTTTGGTAAGTTTTGTTATTATATAGGGATCGAGTTAGCTAATATTGTCTACGGAACACAATAGGCTACTATTGTGGATGCTGTGAATAAGTAAATAGTACGTGCAATAATGTTGTGTAACTTTATAGAAAATTTGGTGAAAGGAAGGTCAACCTTACCGGTTACTTTGTTGTGAGTACGTCAAATCTGCAGTTTGTGCAAGCTATTGCCACAATGTTAAAAGCCGATACAAAAATGTAAAAAGTTGTGATTAAAGCTTAACTTCTTTTTACGTCAGAATTATAAATAAACATAGGCCAGACATACGCATGTTACCTTATCTAACCTTTAACCCCGCCAAACTAACTGTATCGTTATACAATTATAAAACAGTAAGGCAATAGTTTAAGTTAGTAGTTCTCTATTTATCCATACGTTTAGAGAACTTTGTAAGGTTTACGTATTAGGTCATTCCTTTCCACTAGAAACTTCTTCGCCCTCCTAAACAATATTTATTCCAGCAAGACCTTCATCACCCCTATCGCTACGTAGTCTTACTTCTCTTAAAGCTGCATAATGAATGTGCGGAATATTCTAAAGTTCCGTCATGTCATACGTAGCCACCATCTGGTGAACATTTTGTAGCAAAATATCCAAAAAATGTCTTGATTTATTTCAGTCAAAGTCACGGCGGCTCGTCTTCAAATACCCTGGTCGGTCCCTGATAACATCACACAATCCCTTTTTTTCTCCCATTTCCGCGGAACTTCCTCCTTTCCGCTAATCTCTTCGGCAGAACCAAGAGCTCAATATATATTCACATCTAAGATCTCAGAGATTCCCCTAGACCTATCAAAACCCGCTCTCAAGTGTCCCTGGATCCTTTACAACTTCACACGTTTTGTAATTTCTCCGTTACCTGATCAGCAAACGTCTTATGTTAGTCATTTTTTTTGGTTATGTTTATTCTAGTCGTAGGTTTTTCGTAATTTATTTTTAAGTTATTCGTAATAACTATGTTGAGCTTCATGTATAGTTTTAGTTATAGTTTAGTTGTTAACGTTTGCAGTTATATTTCAATACTAGTCTAATAGAATAAGTCATTGTCTTTATACGCTGTAAAACATTTGCAATAAAAAAAACTTCAGACAATCATTCCTCCCTTGGTTTAAATATAAACAACCCCTCAAAGCAAAAACGCTTTGAGTCGCATCTACAAAAATACCACTTTTCAAACACCCCTCTCAAAAACCAACAGCCTTGACGCCATATTCCACCTGCAGCCCTTGTTAAATACAGACGTTGCAAAATTTCTCAATGATCCATTCCCTCATAATATCATAATTTCCTGGTATTTCGAGTACCAAGGGGTATTAAATGTATCTGTTCCTTGGCCTTATCTAATTCTTTCGGTAGACTTATTCTTCTCTTACATCCTTTCTTATCATTCTTCATACAAGAGGTTTTAGTTGGTACACTAATTACTACCCCGATAGAGGTCGCATTCGGATTGTCCGATCCTACACACACATGGAAAAAGCTTATGAGCTTGGTACATGGTCAATCAATCCCGTTTCCTTCACTCGCGGTAGGGATACTAACCGCATGCGCGTGTGAGACGGAGGTAGCTCACTAGAGGCTGGCTGCCACGAGAGCTGGTTTTGGAGGCTCAGACCCGGATAAAAAAAAAAAAAAAAAAAAAAAAACACACACACACACAGTACCACAATCTCCCTTTATATTCTACTCCAGTGTTTTATGTTACTGCCTCAATCCAACCCGCCATAAACTTCGACACACTACTATTCATATTTGATGGTCGTAGAAACAGAATTAGAACCCGATTTAATTTGAGTTATATTCTAATTATCCAACGTAATATTTCATTACTTGTTTTTATTTCCAACTCGAAGTGGCATAAGAAACATCTCCTAATATACCATGAAAACAAAGGAATGTCAAATGGCGCAGAGTAGGCTAAACAAGACTTTACACAGTAAACTGATAAAACTTGACAATCTCTCAGGAATTGAAAAGAAAATTTGCAACAATCCGGAGATCAACTAATTTTGTTCCGAAGTTTTTTATCCTCGCATACAAAACATGACCGTTAATACTAACAGATAATTTAGCCAAGCACTGATGAAGACGAGATAGTCGTCGAAACTAGTCTGTTTGTTTTAATAAACGAGTGTGTTTTTTTAAATAAATTAATGTATAGTGAGATTTAGAGAGAACTGTTTTAATTTTTACCATTGTGAATTGTTCTCATTAGCTAAGCTCTAATTAACTTAATAGTTAAAGCTATTTTCTTCTATACTTCTATACTGCAGCAATCGAGTACAAAATATTCTGTTTGGAGCAAAGTATCTAGATATATCCCGAAATATTGTAAATTTGATTAAATTAAGTTACAACCTATGATTTTATGCAATACCTGTATCTATTACTCGTAAGTTATATTACTTTCTGTAAGTACATCAGCCAAAGATTTCAAAAAATCAAACATTACGGTTAATATTGCCAATTATGTACGTATTTATTTAGAGGTCATTTGAAGGTTATGTTTAAAAATTTCAAACACAATTTCCTATGTGCCCTAAAATATCGTATATTTGATTGTATTATTTTATTCATGTTCATGTGACATTCATAAAATACCCAAACTTTTATTTTATTACATATTTAGAGTTTCAGCAGCTTTTACTCAGTTTTTTTCACGTCCTAACTCATTGCTTTCAATGTAGCCTAATCAAATATTTAATTTTGTTAATATTTTACTTTTACCATTTAAAAATGATTAATTTAACTAATCGAACGTTAAAAATTGCAAAATACATAAACCTTTACTTGGTTCAAACTCTTCAGTTTTAGTATATCGCTTCGTAGGAGGCTTTGAACATTCATTGTACGTTTATTAAGTAAATTTACATTTAAATTTTTCAAGCCATCGCTGGCTCACAGTCCGTTTCCCGAAAATGGGATAACACTCCTGAAACCGTTATCCTCTTAAACAAAAAAAGGCAAGTGCTACTATAGGCAAGTATACAATAATTATATATGTTCTAGTGTTTTAGTATAAAACTAGAATCTCACGTTGAAGATGGACTCAAATAATGTTATTTTGCATAATTTGCAATGAAACTGAATCAATATAATAATGGCACAACGTTCATGTCTTCTTTCAGGCCTTCCTCAATACGAAAACTATGGTTTGTTGTTATTTCTTTCATTTGTACAATACTCTGAGTCTTATTTAATTACATGTAAGGACGAGAAAGCACGAAGACGGGTAACGGCTATCAAACAAATACAATAACTTATGCTTATACCGCTACTAATGAAGATTTAATAGTTTTACGTAAATGTTAGCACACAAAAACGTTAATACAAGAGATACTTATATTAAGTATTGTTAAAATATCTAGTAACTAAAACAATAAACAAACAGCAAGTTGAGTATTTTACTATTCAAAGTGGCACAAATAAAAGGTACTGTACAATCATCCAATAATGCACACTGGATGTAGGCCAGTGAGATACAGTTATGTCATTGTGGTGTAGAGAACACTCTTATTTGCATAACTCACCGCCTGGCCTATTTATTTTGAATACCGCCAATTTTCTACTTTTAACGGAAAATAAAGTGACGAGAGGGCATTCATTGCTGAAAATAGGAGGTTTCAGACATTTGTTTTTAAAGCTTTGCAGCGTGAGGTAGAATAGCTAGAAATTAAAACAAGCTTGATTAAATTTCATAAAATGAACTATTCTTTGCGGACAAAAGCTGCACAGCTCCCGCTGAAACAACTTTGCTATTTAGCTAGAAAATATTTACCGCTACAACTATGCTGTTAGAAACAATGACGTCGAAGAAGATAAAATGTGTGGATATAGTTTTTTTAAATTTGTTTTTAAACAAAAATTAAGAAATATTTATAGATAAAAAAAAATAAAACTTAAAATAATAAAACGTAAAATTTTTTAAAACCAGTTTTTTAATCATCTTTTATACTTAGGTAAAGTAACTATTTATGTTTCCTCGAACATTAGGCCTAATAGTGCACACAGATAGCTTCCTTAGTGGAAAAACAGTGTCTAGCCTACTAGCAAAACCTACTAACTAAAGACAGACGGATGTTTCTAGCAACCGAAAAGAAATATAACATGAATCAGGAGGAAATGATTAGAAAACGGAACAGAAACAATATTAAGAAACAAACAACATATTAAGAAGTGTGGAAAATTAATAAATCTGGTAGATCGCTATGACCAGTAGCCTACCCTTGTCAAAACGGCCCCCCTAAAACTATTGTGGATGTTCCAACTGAAGTAGCTTTGTAGTGAAGCTATAGAAGACATCGAATCAATCCTAAAAACGTTGTTTTCGTAGTTTTAAAGTGATTAGCGAGTATGTCATTATCTGAAAAGGATAAGAAAGGACTGTGAGTAGCGAGTATGTCATTATCTGAAAAGGATAAGAAAGGACTGTGAGTAGCGAGTATGTCATTATCTGAAAAGGATAAGAAAGGACTGTGAGTAGCGAGTATGTCATTATCTAAAAAGGATAAGAAAGGACTGTGAGTAGCGAGTATGTCATTATCTAAAAAGGATAAGAAAGGACTGTGAGTAGCGAGTATGCCATTATCTAAAAAGGATAAGAAAGGACTGTGAGTAGCGAGTATGTCATTATCTAAAAAGGATAAGAAAGGACTGTGAGTGGCGAGTATGTCATTATCTAAAAAGGATAAGAAAGAACTGTCAGTAGTGCGTATGTCATTATCTAAAAAGGATAAGAAAGGACTGTGAGTAGCGAGTATGTCATTATCTAAAAAGGATAAGAAAGGACTGTGAGTAGCGAGTATGTCATTATCTAAAAAGGATAAGAAAGGACTGTGAGTAGTGAGTATGTCATTATCTAAAAAGGATAAGAAAGGACTGTGAGTAGTCTAATACTAAGTTAGGGACATAAAACCCAACGGTACAAAATATCACGGGACATTTTATTCCCACAAAATTAATAAAAGCAACCAAAATTATATTTTCACAGAAAACACAACAACAATAAAAACAAAATATAAAGAAAGTTTGACAACTTAAACAACCAAGGGTTGTTAAGTTACCTCCGCAGAAAATGTAAATTTTATATCATTACAATCAAGAATAAGCAATATATACGCTGAGCTTCGATGATAATGGGTGAGGATGTAATAGCGTGAGACGTACGTGGTGCGGACACTCAAGAACAATGCTAAAAAATGGTCTAGATGTCAACTTTGATAACACAAAATTACTCGTAGTAGGAATGTAAGAAAAGACGAACCTAGAAATAAAGGAGCAGTTACTTAGGTTTCATTATTTCAATATCAGGGACACTATTAGGTAAAATGAAGAGGATATATCAAACTCTAATTACCATTAGTATGTTAGGTAAATTTTGGGTCACATACTTCAACAAAAAACAAGGAAAGCTTTATTGACACCATCATAGGAAATATTATGATGATTGTGTAAAATGTGTAATAACAAAGAAAAAACAAGAACAATTAAAGAGTACAAATACAAAGATGGGATATTAGCGTAGCAGGATTATAAGACTTGATAGAACCCCAAGTAAAGATATTGAAAGAAGGGTGTAGTATAAGAGAAAATTTTAACCCGCCTGGAGATAAAATGTCTTATGTGGTATGTTCATGGCAGGATACCAGACGAACGATCCATTGTTAAGAGGAAAATGTAGGATAAAGAAAATCATTCAGAAATGAACTTGACTAGTCTTTGAAAAGAAGAAGCGTAGAAAGAGAAAATGGCGGAACAATATTCAGACAGAGTAGCTCTTGTGAAGCCCATGTATATGAGATGGAATGTCAATCCTGTCTATATAATTTTATTTTGGTACTTACGTGGGATGAATTAAGGAATAACAGAAATTAAAACGTATGCTGGAATTGAGGAAAGAACACGATAGTTCTCTGCAGGAGAATCTCCTCTCCTTATTGTATGTAGGAGTAAAGGTGTCACTGAGTTCGAGGGTCATCCCCTTTTTTTCATTTTAAAGAATCTGAATGACGGTTTTAACCGACACGTGTACATTATGCCATTTCATAGGCGAAGTGAGAACGTGATAGATCTTGGTGATACCTTAACAGTGAAAGGGTGAAAGCGGATTCTATAAAGCTGCAGGTACGACATTTTCCCATCAGTCTTTCTGTGCTACCCATGATTATTTTTGGATATTAGAGATCGAGCCGAACATTAGGAAACGAGATTACCCATAATATACAGTATATAATCCTCTTCTAAAAATTGCTGAACAATGAAGAGCATTTCGTGAAATAGTTTGTATGCTTTTATAGACACGTCAAACTATACAGCGACATTGGTGTTCTTCTTGAACTTAAAAAACTACTCCACAAACAAATCGTGTTAGGAAGAAAGAAAGAAAACTATATCAGTTCCAACGAAAGCGGCATTGTGTTTGTGTCCACGTCCCCGTATTCAACATATAATTGTCATTGTAACCACTCAGTCTCTTTATTTCTACGTAGTAGAAACAGTTATTAGTGTAGATAACTTTTGACTAGTATGCTAAACAAGATTTATATATTTAATGTGGGTTGAGTTTATCCAATTAATTTATATGTATTTAGAAATAAACATTTCTTTGTGAAAAACGCGCTTAAAACTTTTATACTCACTATAAAAATTAAGTAGGAGACATATCTAGTGTCAAAACTCAATAAAAGCCTAAATATTTGTTCAACTTAAAACACAATAAGGTTCTGCTCTTCGAAAATATTTTTCTTAAGTTCACTTCACTCGTTTCAGTTATCAATTCAGAGCAAAAGAAAAACTATTCAAGTTATAACTTTAAAACAATAAAAATGAGTTCTTCACTAAACAAAACATACGAAATTGTAGAAAGAGACGGTACGTTTTATTCTACTCTCATATCCGAGAAACTAATATGAGTAGAGCTAGAAAGAAATAAAATAAATATCCCTTGGTTTAAAACAATTGGAAAGACAGGGGTAGTCTCTTAGCTATGTATGCATAATCTTAATCTGACGACACAGTCGAAAACTGGAAAACCTATAAAATGAGGTTAGTTTTGCAAGGAAGGTAAATAGTGTATGTTGATAGTAGGGGATTTTAAAATGTATAATGAGGTTAGAAACAGGTACAATAAATGAGTACTATTTAGTCACAGTCTCAGCTCAGGCTGAGATGTCTTAGAGCAGTTTTTATTTATTTAAAACAAAAATAAACAACTGTTATCCTTCAAGTTAAATTGTTTTTAATTTACGTGTGGTATTTTCAATATTATGGAAATAATAATTGTAAAAACAGTAGGATACTATGTTTTTATTTGGATTTAAATTCGAAAGTTTCTTGGATATTTTTTTATACGCAATGTAGTAATTATTTGCTTTGCAACAACTGGGGGACAATTTCTCAATAAATACGATCTTAGTTGGCCACCTCCAATTTATATCATTGTTTTATGTAAACGTTTAGTTTATTTATTATTTAGTTAGAATTATCTACATCACGTAAGAAATGTAAACTTTTTAATCTTGTTTATAAGGATGAAAAAATAATTGATAGCATGTAATAATTAATTTAAAGTTAGTTTTATTGTTGATATAAACTGGATTTGAATTAATTAAATAATATCGAACACCAGTTCAGCATCAATAATTTATTCTCCAAACGCATTTCAGATACAAAGTCATCAGTGAATTTAGCTACTGCATCTAAACTACATCTGGTATTACTTAATTAGTATTTGTTTCACAAGTAAAGCTCAAAAGTTTTTTGTATGTTATAAAAACCCAAAATAGTAGCTCAGTTGAACAGAGCTGTTTTCTTCTTGCTTAGAAACTGTAATATGCATTGAACGATGTTGACAAAGAGGTTTGTACACAAACAACCAATTTAACAAAAAATAGTTTAAACAGAACCTATTTTTTTTTCAGGGATCAGCATATCTTTAGGAGTGCTTTTGTGCCAATGAAACATTTCTCAAAAATGATTTACACTACCAATTTACAAGTAATAAAATTTTAAATTTCAATATGAGACCAAAAATTATGAAGAATTTAAATAAGATTTTAAACATTTTTTGAACACAACTTTCCATTTATTTTACCTGTACACCCTTAAATGATCAGTATTAGCTGCTTCTTCGTTCCCTACAAACCAATGTTTTTACCTCTTTGGACATGACCAACTCTTCGCACAGTTATACTTCACCTACATATTTAGATTCGGCAGCTTTGGTGGTTGAGGATAAAATAGAGCTTTTATAACCATTGAAATTTATAAACTGCTTCATCTTTTTAATGACCTATTCAAGTTGTGTTTGGAGAACGTTCGAAGGACTACTTGAGTTCACACAAGTAGGCTAGGTGAAAGAATGCAGAAGGTTATATCGATACATTCATGTTGTGACTAGTTACTAGAGACAACCTTATTTGTTTCCGTCTTGAATTTGAGCTGTTATTACTTACTCATACATTTTAAAATACAGACTTGCCTAAAGTAGAACTTACTCTGGAGGACATTAATGCGAGAGTTGTGTACTTTTTTATTCCTTCTATTAGTTCACACTCTCCATATATGTATGTGTATATATATTGTTCAAAATTTCAATCCTTAATAAAATACTTTTCAACCATCTACTTAAGTTTAAATACATTTTCTAAAACTTCTAGTGCATTACGGTGTTAATACAGTCCTTTCAAATATTAATTCATTGTTTTAACTCGGATTGTGTAAGTTCTCTTGTTTTGTTTTGTGTGGTGAGAGTGGGTAGATATGTTTGGTAAGTGTATAAGGGCTATGATGTAATATGTCAAATAGCATGTGAGAATTTGTAAATGTGTGGGAAGCGTTATTTGGATTACACTGTTCGAAATGCGTTGTTCTTATAATTTTTATAGAAAATTTGACGGGTTTTTGATAGGTTTGTGTAATTTTAGTTTATACAGTTGAATCTTAATTGACAGAGTATTATGGTCAAGGGTGATTTATTAAGTTCTTGGTATCGTGTGGAAATGATCTTCCTGATTGGTATATATAGATGCTGTGAAAAGAACTACAACATAGCTTGTACTCATAACGTTAGGAGTTGTATATTTCTGTGTTTGTTACAATTGTTTTAAACTGTAGGCTATATTGAAATTTGTATCTAGACTAGTTATTAATCGTTATGCAGTTAAAAATGATCTTTGGGCTAATTGGTTAGAATACATATATTTTTAATATTTGTTTTACATTTAGGCCTAACATGCAGAAGACAGAAAATTAAAATAAAAGCCAAAACTTTGGCAAAGTAACACAGTCAATAAATTCAAAAAATTGCTTCATTTGTTAGGTTAAAATTATGGTTATGTTATAAACTTATAACGGATACAGTCGAAGCATAAATTAGCAATAGATTTAGATTTATTTTATTATTTTGCGAAACATTTTCGTATGTAGTAGTAATCTCTATATGTTGGTAATTCCAGAAGTTTTGGTGAATCATTTAAAACAACCATCAGGCAAACGATATCAAATTTACGATATTTCTAAACTTTTCACTGTTTTTTCTAAGTTGTGATATATGTATTTATAAAGTAAGTGGCACAGGCGCGTATCCAAGGGGGGGGGCGCGATGGGGCGATCGACCCCCCAACCCTCAAGAACTTTGGGTTAAAAATCGACAATATGTTATTAAATAAGGACTTTCTATTAAATTAGACTTTTACTTAAGTTAATTCGTCTTTTATTGTAAATAAAAAATAAAATTTGAATTTTTAATTTGAAAATGTAACGCGTTTCCTCGGCATACCCTCGTAAACGTCTAAACGTTTTAACAACAGATGGCGCTAGTGAAGCTTAGTCTCGAATGATTTTCAATACGTAATTTTGCAAGCGTAATATTCGCAGTTGACTCCGGAATTGTTCGTGTTGGAAGAATAACTACTTATATTATTTAATAAACCATTTTTATAATAATAGCTTATTATGAAATTAATAATACTCTCTAGCCATAAGTGTTATCGAAACTGGAATCATTATTTATTAAAAAGTCTAATTTGCTACGAATCTTTATCACGTTACAGATTTCTAACGCAAGCGTAGAAAGAACTTTTTCTGTTCTACATACATACATACTGTTCTTCTGTTTTTACATACACGCATGCTCGCGCGCGCGCGCGCGCACACACACACACACACACACACACACATATTATAGCCTATATATAATGCATCGATCGCCCCCCCCCCCCAAAGCAAGTCGCTGGATACGCGCCTGGTGGCAGAATCATCTACTTGCTTCATCAAATTGGAATGGAGAACAAATAAACCAGGTTTTACTTTTTGATGTCTCAATTTAAACGTAAACACGTAATTACCCAGTCAACATACTTGAACATTAAAAAAAAAAAATGTTATGGAATGTAACTTTCTTTTCCATTTGCTCGCGAAATATGTGATTCTAAGTTCCACAAACGTTTACAAAGAACGCTTTAAGAAGATATTCGTGCCCGACCTGAGCATCCACGTCCCCTCCATTACCAGACGCACTGCTAACTATATATTAATACAATACAATAGTTGTGAAACAGGTTTGTAAGATTCTCGGGAAATAACTGCGATACAGGACAACTTTGTACCGTACAGGCGGCCTTGGATCTTAACAGGGAAGCAACTCCTGCAAACGTATGTCCTAGTAGTCGGAGTAATATAAATTGTTGGCCAAGTGAAGATTAGATATTTTTTTAAAACTAATTATTTATCAGCGAAATCATTGGCTACATCAAGAAAATCGGTCGATTCGAATCGAAATGGTTTAAATCTCAAACACAGGTAATTCTTTCTCGCTCGACATTTTACACTAACGAAGCAAAAAAGCTCGTATTTTTAATAACAGTATCCCTTAATGCAGAAAGAGGATGCCATTACGTTTATAACTTTGGTAAGACAGTTTATTAGTATTTCCTTTTTTATTTGCGCATAGTGTGCTTTGTTTTGCGTTATGTATTACGCATTATATATTGTATGTGTAGAATTTTGTATTGGTGAAAGTAACGGATTTAAAGACACAATATTATTTTTCGCATGAACGTTTTTGCTACCTTAATAGAATAGAAATAATTTAAAGTGTTTTCGCTACAACTGATCGATAAAAGAAATAAAATTTTCAAAATATACTCAGAAAAGGCTCTTCTTCGACCAAGTGACGAAAGAAATGAGAGTTACAGTAGGGACAATGAAAATATTAAATGCATTTTCATACATTAGCTCTTTAGTAAGCTACAGTAAATAATTAAAAGAGCTCATTGTGTAAACAAAATTATTATTTCAAGCTATTAAAAGCACACCAGTGTAATTATAATTAATAAACAATTAAATCACTTAGCTACAAATAAAGATGGTCACACTAAGAAAGTTATAAAAGGTTTTAAATTGTTATACTTTTTATATATAATAAACAAAATGGAATTTTGTTTTCCACAAGAAGGATCTAGGATAAGCTTACTCCGCCTACAAATGCGTAACAGCATATGTAAAAATAATCTTATATCTTGTAAATGTCTATTAATATGAAACATCTGAAGCAAAACATTAAATGAAAAAATAAGAGAAAACTCATTTACAGTAAATCCTTAATGTGGAATTAGCTAGGCAACCTTTATAATTAGTTACATAAATACAATTATAAACGATTGGCAGAATTTATTTCGAAAGACAAGTAATATTATTAATTTCATTTAGCACATTCACATTCCTTCATGGATTACGTGGTCCAACTATTTAATTATTAGGTTTATTATGACCAATTTATACGTGTAAAATTTGTAAATATCTCGTACTTAGTTTCAACACATTGTTCTAGTTTCGATTCTAAACTTGGATCCTCTTCGGGAGTTAAAAGTCTTTAAAATTTATCCTTCAAACAAGAAGGCATAAATAAGATGTTATGTTATTACCAAACGCAGTTTATTGATTGTGCACATACGGTACTCATAAACAGTGTATGTGTGCGCGTGCGCGAGCATGAGTAATGTATGCTGGTATATATAGTATATTGTTTCCTTGCAGTTTTTATTGTTACACCATATGCACGCGCAAACACAAACACTCATATACAAAAACTTCTTCTTTTTTGGTGTTTAAAAAAAAAATGTAAAATAAGAGTATTGGCAGAACGACAACTATCAAAAATCATTTTATTCTGTAACCTTTAAAACTCTTTTATAAAATGGCCGGATTTCTCCTACTAAATAAAACAAAAAACTTTTACATTTGAATAGATCGAAATTGGATAAGATTAAAAACCTATATTCAATTTAGAAAAATGGAAAGGATTTTTGAAATTTTCTAGTATTTTTTTTAGATTTTCATAGTTACAGATACGGAAAACCAGTTTAGAGGTAAGACGTTCTTTTCTTTTTATTTTATCGGCCCGTTATTCGAATAAAAAACTGTAGTGGCGTGCAGACTGTGTCCAATCTTGACCTGTGTATGCGCTGTTGCTGTTTCTACGAGACCGGTGATGACGTCATTGGACATTACATCTTCGCCTAGACAGGTTTGGAGTTACGCGTGTAAGAACTATCCGTCGACAAGGAAACAATCTAATACTCTTGCTTGAAGCAGGAGGGATGATTGACATTTACTGTACTTTGTAATAATACTGATTTACATTGAACGGATCAATACAATGTAAAGTGTTACGAAATATGTGTAGCCTTATATACGTTTGTATAATCATAGAGTACAAGATAAAAGGTGAATCCAAATCTTTTCCCGCAGCAAATCCTTCCAAGTTTCGCCATAATCCTACCTGGCTTATCGAGAAGCTATTGCTAATCTAAGAGTTGAAATGGGACACAAAGGACGTATTCTTGACCTGCCAATATAATAATTAAAGTAGTTAAAAAACAACTTAAATTTTGTTTATCATATTTAAAACTGAATTCTATTAATTTCAGTTTTCTTCGGTCTTCTTGGTTCATTTGCAATATAATTATTACAAATTTTACACTAATATACTTTTATTTGAAGACTAAAGCGCTAATAAAAGTAATTAATTGAAACATTTACATAAACACGTGCAACAGCCATTAAAATAACTTTACTGAATGTGTTTCGAGGTTGACAAATCTAATCCAATACAAACTACAATATTAGGTCCCAAGGGCAATACAACTCCATTATGACTCCGCCTTTGTGCTTTTATTGGTGACAAAATAATAAAGTTTTAATTACACCATTCCTTGGTTAAATAAGAGGTGTAGAATTTGTTGTCATTTAAGGGCAAAAAGTCAAATATTGGATTTACGTAATTTGGGAAATAGGGTGATATACGCTCGCCTAAAACACACATAACATGTGTAATGTCGTGTAATATAGACAAAATATTATATATTAACGTTGCAGTGGTTATTGATTTTATAAGCGCACATTGAGAATTTAGTTTGCTTCATCACATAAATAACATTGCATAAACATATTCCTCTGGAAAACATTTTCAGAACACGCACTTATAATATATAAAATGTCTAAGTATATCTTATAACAGCACATAATTCATTACTCTCACAACAAATTGACTTTAATTTTTATTATTTAATGACAAGTTTTGTGTGTGGGAGTAAAAAAATGTGACAATTTGTAATGTCAATGCATATATGAGTAGAAATAAAGTTTCTAAAGTCTTAAACAGTGAGTTATGTGCTTTTTTATAAAGTATACTAATAATAGATTAAGTTATTGATTGTCTCTCAAATTCTTAACCTCAACTGTCATGTATAGTATTTTTGTAATGGTTGTAGGTCTAATATTGTAGTAAATATCAATCCGCCTTCACCTTCATAGTCATCAGCAGTGTTGAAATTTATTCCGAAAAACTCATGTTTGATATAATTTGCGACCTTATTGCCATCGTAAAAGCTATAAAAATCAAATGAGTGCCATGCGCGAAGTTATCAACTCTAACTACACTTTAGGTAGAGCCGTATAATGAAGCGAATTCTAAACGAGCGATACTCGAAAGTATATGAGAGAAAGTTTTGCGCCATAATTGAAACAACTAGAGATCTATATCGTACTGGACAAGAAATGTGAATGATATATAGAGTGCAGTGAAGGGAACTATAGACGGTCGTGCAATGCTGCTCAAGCACAAAGACAACCTGAGAAAGTTGAGAACAAAGGTGTAGAAGTGCCTAAACAAGATCAGGATATTAAGAAGGGAGGAAACCCCATGAATTAGGATGGCTGAATTAATTATATGTAGGGAAAACCGTGACTCAGTCTTTATTTTTCAATGTGTATCATTTGCTTATAAGTTATAATTGAGCTGGCTTATGAGTTGAGGCTATAAACAAATAAATAATTGCACATGAACTCACAAAACAATATACTTGTTTGGCATACGCGTTTCAATGACTTATGTCATCATCTTCAGTGACAATGTTACAAATTTACAACTGCAACTCCAACTGCAAGTTGTATTTGTAAATTTATAGTAGAGTCACTTATGATGATGACATAAGTCATTTAAACGCGTATGAGAATAAAGTATATTGCTTTGTGAGTACGTTGGTGGTTATTTACTTGTCTATGTCATTTGGTTGTGTTTTAAAGGTAAATTACTTGTTATAAAGATAAATATCCCTCTATGGTTCACAAAGAAGTTTTATTTCTACGTTTTTATATTTTAAATTTAGAGTAAAGTTTATTTTTAAATTTAAAATAACTAATAACTAACTGATAATTGTTATAGAACTAGAATACAAAGTTTTAAGAGCGTATTATTTAACTGAACAATATGCAATTGTACACAGATGATTGAAGCAATCATGTATATTATTGCAATTTTGCACTTTTTAAAATTTACAATCAACATTTTGCAAAATCCTTTATTAGTTTTGGTCTCTGCTAGGAACGGAATGTATCATGAAATTTACAATTCTCTACTTTTTAGTTTCGACCCTACGTCGATTCGCAGTCAGTCTCTCAGGACAATTTTTGTATAAATAGATACCTATTCTCATACTTAATATAGCTACTAAATTAAGTATGTAATGATCTCTCAATTCTGTTTATTAAAATATTTTTGTTGCTAACCTTTACATAAATTACTTTAGATATGCAGTAGTTTTGTTTCTTACAGTGAGACATTGATTTTGCAATGATTTCTTAAATTCCAACAAATAATCTTCTTGATTATTTAGTTTAACAAAACATTGTTGATAAATAAACGTAATACATATCATTATTGTACTTTGCGGATTAAATATTATACAATACTTATTTATTAATTTTGTAAAAATGACCTATGAATACTAGGATCTAAGATTTTTCACAAGCTATTTGATCTAAGCATTGATGTGGTGGTTTAAATACTGTAAAACGGATAATAATTCTTTACCATTACATGTCTGATCCTTCAATTGTAGGTTATAGTCTCTAGGATTTCGGAACTTTAAAATTATGGTAAAATTTGTACTCTTCAAGAAAAGGTGCCAATAATAATGTGCTAACGATTTTTCAAAATGTTTTAGAATAACCTATAAAAATGTTTTATTAGGAATGCAAAGATTTATGAGTTACCTTTAGGATGGATGTTACAAGATTAAGTTATAGGTTCCCCCTACAAGGCATAGACACTCCTCTATAATACTAGTTCACTAACCTTAACTCCCTTCATCTCCCAATACCGCGTGAACTCTTCCCTCTTCTATTTTGTATTCTTAATATACGTTGATGAAATTCTTACTTATTACTTGAATTAGAAATTAATTGATTTAAAAACAACCAAAGTTACGAAATCCAGGTAGGCTACTTATACAGACAATGAATCTCGTTAGAAAACGTATAATATTATGAAAATACTGATTTATAGTTGTATTTTAAAAATTACATTAAAAAGTAAAGAAAATCCGACCTTTAACACGACATTTGCCACATGGGTAATAGCTTACAACAATTGGGATTTGACACACTCACCACAAACAAAACCGTAAAGTTGACCTCCCTTTCACCAAACTTTTCGTGAAATTACCCGATTTCGCCTGCTGGTCTATCGATAACTAGGTTGCAACGGCATAGATTTGACACGAGTAAAATTTTAGCTTAAAACGATTAAAATTTGTCTTATGTTTACTTTAAATGCGCATTACGAGGTTGCTTACATGTTGAAATTACTTATCCTTACACCTCGTAATTTATAGCGTGATCGGCCATTTTGATTAGTCAGTGATCAAAGGTCGAGGTCTCTTGTAGTGACGCAATGCCTTCATGAGATGCAACGCCGGAGAAAGCTGCGCCTGAGAAACTGGGAATGACTCACATGGTGGACACCGGATTTGCCGGTGAACTCTCTAGGTTAGGTTGTTCACTAAGGTAGTGACCTGTTGATAGTCTAGTCTAGGGAAAGCAATTACAGTAAAACCACGCTTAACCGAAACACAGCGATAAGAAAAAATCCCAATTACAAGCAGACATATTTAATGGTTTAACCTATTGTGGTAGATCCTAGAGCTGCGCTCGTGAAAACTTCCCCAGCGGTTATATAAATTATTGTTACAATTCACGCATTTCGCAAAACATATCAACACGTAAATATGTATATGTGCAGGCCTACCTTCAGTACGAATTAAAAAATAAAGATTAAGTTTTCCTAATTGTCTTTATTAGGTCTCTGCATAAATGAGGGAAAAACTAAATATATGAGTACAAGCACAGGGCGTAGCAGTACGACTATAGATATGGATGGATATTCCTTGAAAAAGTAAAAAGTTTCACATATTTGGGCTCGGAAGTGAATGAGGAAAATAAAACAATAAATGAAGCCCAAAAAAGAATAATGGCAGCTAATAGAGCATACTTCGCAAAAATAAAGCTTTTTAAAAGTAGGATATTGTCTCAAACCTCTAAGGTACGACTCTATAAAACCTTAATTCGGCCAGTCCTAACGTATGGAGCGGGGGCGTGAAATTTACCGCCGCGATGAAAAATCAGTTGACATTGTTTGAGCTTTTGAGAAGAATTTATGGTCCTGTCCACGATGTACAAACAAATGTGTGGAAGCTTCGATCTAATGCCAAGTTGTATTCCTTATACAAAGATGCAAATGTGGCCCATTTTATTAAAACGCGACGTCTTGAATGGTTGGGTTACATCATAAGAATGCCTACCAATTGAATGCCGAACAAACTTTTACATGGCACTATGATTGGCAAAAGAAGAGTTGGCCGACCTAGAAGACGATGACTACAGGACCTTGAAAAGGATTTAAGGGTACTCGGAATTACAGCATGGAAACCGAAGGCTAAGGACAGAAGTACATGGCGGGACATTGTTAAGGAAGCCTAGGCCCACCCCGGGCTGTAGCGCTACATAGTAAGTAATTGTCTTTATTTCTTCAGAATCAAGTGTTTAACCTTTCTTTCGAGATATATCAGCTCTCAGATTAGCATACGTCATTACGTTCGGGGTGTTGTTAATTTTTGGAATAATTATTTGGATCGCCAGTCGCAAATTGAAAAACAGAAAAAAGATATAACCAGACATAAGCCTAGTTATAAGTGTAATTGATAACAATAAAGGAAGCTTTGAGAAGTCGCAGAGCGTAAGAACTTGGGACTATCGTTCTTTGCTATAAAAAAAAGACTTCCGCACAGTAAGTGTGAAGAAAAACTATTATTTATACCTTATTTTCCTTTCTTGTGTTAAACTTTATTGAACTATAATTACGTTTTAGTTCACCGGTATCATAAATATGTAACATATTATGTTATAATTACATTATATTTACATTTTGAACAATTAATTTTACCTACACTCGTACACAAAGGCGGAAGTGCTATTAGATGGTGTCATTACGAACGGTTTAATGTGTAATGTAAACATACTTGAACCTTCGTAGTGCTTCTGGCGCCAGTGGCAGGTTGGTTATTTAATTGAAACAATTTGAACAGTAAATTTGCAAATGTGATTTATGGTAAAACTAAAAGCTGGCGTATTAAAAAGCGACCGTAACAACGTAACTCTCTTTCGCACCTTCAGGACCTAGAAATTTGACTTCATCCTTTTACATTCAATTGATGAACGCATCAAATTGCTGTAGGCTTCCTCATTTTTGTAATCGTGGGCAACTTTTATTTAAAAACTTTACTTAAAATAGATTGTTTATCTTCTCCGTCTAGAGTGTTTTTTTTAAATTATAGTGTAAATCAATTTACTTATAAGCACGTACAACCTATCATGTCTCATTAGAATATTGAAAGAGGTGAGCAATTATACTTTCCAAAATACATTTTCCACATGGTAAAACCATATTTGCTACATTTTTTAAATATTGTGTGGACGTGCAAAAGCTTAATTTTCTGAAAAATAAATTACAAAAAAAATAGTGAAATGTATTCAATGTCAATGTTTGTACAGAAATACATTTTACGTATTTTTATGAAAAATTAGTTTTTAATTTACATAAAAATTATTGCCTGTTTTAAAGCAAATTCTGAAAGTTATTTAAATATTGCTTTAAGAATGAAAATTGTAACATCTAGCCTTATATTACTTATCTACATTATATTATCTATATTATCTTATATTATCTAAACATTATATGACGTATTGCTCCCTTAGAACTGGCCTTAGAATAAAATTATGGTATAACCTAATAGCTACGCATTAACCTGTGAGCTGGATTACATACCTGGATAAAACTTGCCCTCAACCTGGTATAAGAGAGATGACTACCCGGTACTGTTACAAAATTACTTCAATTGAAGAAAATAAATTCTCGTGGCAGATCTTGGACTAAATTTGTTTTTTTTTAAACTTCTTTTAACTAATTTCCGACAGGTTTTTACAAGTATAGATATTTTCCTTTTCTATAATGATTTGAGTTGACAGAGTGTCACTGCGGGTTTATTTCGGCATAGAGAGCCTGATCAGGTTTTTTTCACTTTCTAAACGCACAACAGATTTCCAATTCTTCCGAAAATCTTTCTTACCATTCCCACTACGGCCGAGAGTAGCTGGCGGAAAACCCTTATATTTAGCAGCAGTTGTTAGTGAGCTACCCCACCAGATTATATTGCATTATTTAAAAAGCAATCCAACATTCCTCTGCTCCAAGTACAACCTTCCTCTGTTTCTTTAATTTTTTCTCTACATGAGCCTTTTTCTCTTATTGTTTACCTTAACGCTCTACTCACTTTTACTCTACATTGCTCAGAAAAAACCGACTAACCTTGTTTTTGCGCAGAAATATATTGTCAACGGTCAAGGGCCTTCCTACCCAGCGTACCAACTAGTAAAGTGTTTGTGTTAGTGTATGTGAGTGAGAAACCTTTTAGGCTTTTTAGTGATTATTATTATTATCATATTGGTTTATGTTCGTGAAGTGTTACAGTTGCACACACACACACACACACACACACACACACACACACACACACACACACACACACACACACACACACACACACACACACACACACACACACACACACACACACACACACACACACACACACACACACACACACATATATGTTTTTATATCACTTATATGTTATAGGCTATATCTTTTAAATATCCAATAACGCTCTATATCATGCGAAGCGCAATCTAGTAGTGATTCGCTGAACTACTAAAACACAAGCAAATTTTATAACTGTTGCTTAGAAACGGACTTCTACAAAGCATATATTTGAGTATTTTTGTTAACAACCATTGTCCCGCTGTAATGGCGGGACATGTACGGAAGAGGAGCGATATATAGAACTTAAGCGTGGCGCCTGAGTAAGGAGGACTTCGTTAGGCGAAATACGTTCCACATTTTTCCGCGTTACAAAAATCAAACGTTTTGACCTGTTTTTGTGTTTTTATTCAAAACGAAACTGTATGTAGCTTAGTTATCAACGCTGTTGATCACTAAATAAAAGCGTATAAGTTTCGATTCTAGAAGATCCGAATAATTTTTTTGGATTGAGTTACAATGTTAATAATTTTCCCCACTTTAAAATTCCAACTTCGATAGTGCCCCGTAACAATGCATTTGATGTAATAGATTATATTCATTTCAGAGCGAATTTTTTAATATTTGTAATCAGTAAATCAATACATCTTCTTCTTATATAACATATAATTATATAATATAATTTTCTTATCCTTTAATATATACAAGGTAATACAACTTAAAATCATCGTTATTAAAATCAGACATGTATTTTATATAAACTATTTGAAATACATTGTATTTCACGTAGTACTTAAATACATTATATATATTTAATGCTGTTAACAATATATATTATATCTGTTTCGAAATAATGCTTTTAATTATCGCTGTCTATGTGTTAATATTAAGACATATTTTCTCGATGCTAACTAAATTCATATCTTACCACCCGGACTAAATGTAAAAACTCAAAAGTGATTCAAGTGTCTCCGGAACAAGCTCTTAAACGATAGGGTGTGTAATTTCTAATGTTGAGTAATTATGCCATCATTGCAGGGCAAATAAAGAATTAATTATATTTTTTTTTCAAATTTCGGACAGCTTAGTAGATAGACGTATTTAGTATGCCATATTATAAAACTAACGATTTTTTAAATATAATTATAATTGTCTGAAAAGGTCGTTTATATTATTAAAAATAATATGATTTCAACTGGAATATGTTTTTACTTAACTGTGTGTTTTAAATGACTAATAATGGGAGGTTCAAACCAAGACAAATTATAAAAGTTCCGAAGGCAATTAAGGTTTTTAATCGCTTTTGTTAAACAAATTATTATACGGTAATATGCGTCTTTCTTTACCATTAAAACGTCGAAATATATCTGTATATATATATATATATATATATATATATATATCACTTTCATTATATGTACATAAATGAGAATCGTACTTGGTATTTATGCGAGTTAACTTTCAAAGATTGGTAGTATCTCCATCATAAAGAATCACTGACCGAGGGTTGTAGACTAGCAGTCTACTACAACCTCCGGTCAGTGATGCTTGATGTTGGAGATACTACCAATCTTTGAAAGTTAACTCGCATAATTACCAAGTAAGATTCTTGTTTAATTGTATAATTGTAGTACACTTCTACTATAATTGCATAACCTTTGAAATGTGGAAGTGGAAATAGTATATGTAATTTTGTGACGTAATAATGAACGTGTTGTACAGTGTAAATACACCGACAGTGAAGTGTAGCCACTAATAAGCCTCGCAATTCTTATATAAGTGTAAGTCCTCAATCAGCGTTATTCAACTATTCAGGAAAGTCTCAATACAATTCAGGTTGGAGAACGCTATATAAGGGGGGAGTATAAACAAAATTTCGACCTGGAAATACCTTTATGTTTGTTAAATCTAGAATTGAAGTAGATAGATAGTTTTCCCGGAATGAAAGGCAGTAGACAGTAAAATGTAGGATCCTTTGCATAGTGTACGATGGCAAGGAAGGCCCAACATTACGTTGTCGACCATTGTGAAATCACATGTGCTGATAGAAGGATGACATTACAGAAGTACCTGTAATTGTAGGATTTCAACACTTGGGATAGGTTTTTTTTAGAAGTAACACTATTATTTTGTGTATATATTCAAGAAATTCCGATTTCTGAGCACCAAAAATGGCCTTACGACTGTTCATCGCAAACATTTTCAACGAAGTATTTCATTTTTATTGTTTTAAAAAGAGTTTGTTTCTTAGTTGTGGAACTCCCTAAACCGCCTAGCCCTCGTAGTTTTCAATCTCCATCTTACATACATATAAGTTTAGTTGTCCTGTCTTGAGTGAGGAAGTTAGAATCTATTGTATATCTACCAAGCTTTTCAGCTCTTTCCCAGTATAATAGAAAGATATTAAAATGAAACTAGAGGGTAAATATCACGGATACAGTAATTCAGTAAAGTGGTTAAGAACGAGAAATCCTCGACACAAGGAAAGGCCGGGGACTAGAGAATGGCAGTGAATATGGCGTTTCAAAGTTATTAGTTCAAGAAAAATCAGTAGACAGAACGTTTTTGGTAGAAAGACCTCATGGCTATGAATCCGGATTTTTTTCAATAAGTACGAGGGTACTGCTAGGACTGGCGTGTTAAGGTTTGAAATACCTTGATAGTGGCCGATTCTTGTACTTAGAACTACGTTCATCAACCAGGACATGAAGTTCGCTACAGATTAGGAACATATGCGTAAATTTAAAATACAAAGAATAAGGTTTTAAATGGATAAATAACTGCAGATGAACACACAAAACAATATACTTTATTGTCATAAGGATTTTAGTAACTTATGTCATCATCATCAGTAACACTACTCCAAATTTACAACTGCAACTATTTATTTATAATTTTAACTCACAATCCAGCTCAATTATTACCTATAATACGGTTTTAATTCAAAATAAAACTAAATAATAATGAATTTCGATTGTTTATTAAATTTTTTGTTTTACAAGGCTTACCTATTTCCAGTTTAAATAGAAGAAAGCAATAACTTTAAATACAACTTCCATACATATACAAATTAAATGTTAAAATTCAATAATTTTCGCTTTTATTGCCACATTGCCAATATTAAGTTTTTAATGAAACGGCCGTGTGTGTCTGAGAGACAGAAATGAATTAATTGCTGTTGAATAAATCAACTTTCAATTTCTCACACTGCAGACGGAATCTAGCGTATCCTGCAGCCACTAATTGTACACGCTCCGACGGTTTCCTGCCGCCGCGAATCTAGAGTGAACTTGCACAGTTTTTGTTTGCTTTGCTCACAATCTATGACCGGAAGTCTCGGACATTCTTTAAGGCTGTTTGCTGGTGTGCTAATAGGGACTGTGCTTTCTTTAACCGTTCAATGTCTAGTTATTATTAAAGTTATAATAGTTCTCTTTAATATTTATAATAACACAATTGTTTTTGTGTTTGTAATAAACTAATCGTTAAAGTATTGGTTATTATAATTATAAACGTAATCTAATTATCTTTATTGTGAATAACGTAATTATATTTACGATATTTATTGTACCTTTTAGTTCTGTAACTGAAACATTGTATATTGATGTGACAAGAATTCTTGTCGTAATCTTAGAGCAGGGATGGCCAACTAGCGGCCCGTGACCTGGTTTTATGCAGCCTCAGACGTATATTAAAAAACATTAGATTATTGATTTAATAAATGTAAAACATAAAAATATAGCTGGTAATAGGTTATAGGCTATAGGTTAAACACGGTTCTTACCCTTAGTAAGAGCTCTGTGACTTGCAAAGTGACCTATATTTTTCAGCTGGAAACTGGTACTGCATTTAGGAGTCAATTGCCTGAGGAGAAATACCCGAAACTAAGCGACTTCGGTAGGAAAATAGTTTCAATGTTTGGAAGCAGATATCTTTGTGAATGCATTTTTTCAACAATGAAATTTATAAAATCAACACACAGCAAGAGACTAACTGACAAACATCTTCCAGGCGTGCTAAATGTAGCAACCACTTCCATTCAGATTGATTTTTGTGAACTGTTGAACAATTGTGCCCGCCCGCAGTGTTCTCACTAAGCGAACTAGGTAGGCCTACATACTTATGGATGATTTTAAATTTAAATAAATAAGACTGATTAAATATTATACCTATTTGGATCCTCTGTATATTATGCTTGATAATAAATGTATATGAAAATGTTTACCTAACGATTATTGATTCATATTAGTTAATATACGACGCATACTATACGCCCGTATTGGCTACATTTGGCTTACTACTGTATGTGTGAAATTAATTGTGCGGCCCTCATCTTCACTGAAAAAAGTGGCCCTTTAGGTTTAAGAAGTTGGCCATCCCTGACTTGGAGTATTAAATATGGTAGAAAAACTCTTAGCTATAGATCTATATGTAATCAAGTTGTAATAGTCCAGGTTAGTGAATGTTGTACATAAATGCTTTCCATTAAAACCTTGGTGTCCACCGGATATCCTGTGAGGTTGGTTCCACAGTGACGCGGCTGACAGGTGACCGTGGAGTTTAATCTTCGTATTACGTTAAAGCTTCCTTCAAGGTTCAACATTCTCACGCGATTAACAGCGTTTAGCAGTTTTCTTGTGCCTTTCCGTTATCATGAGTTCAGAATTTTCTTACCTGAAATTGACTTAAATATCCGCTTGTTTGCTTTTATTAAAGGCCATTTACAGTTTGTTTTACCCATAAACTGGTTTTAGCATCTTCAGGTTCACTGATAAAAGCATAAATGTTTTATAAAAAAAAGTCAATTTAGAGTGCATATCTTCGATATTTATTTTATAAGACCCAAGCGATGTTATTTTCTATATTTTATTTTTACATGAGTTATTGCATTAAAAGATCTTTCATTATACTTGAAAAGTTACTTTGTTGGAATAAAAAGTTACTTTAACCTAAACTTTCCAAAATAAAAAATTAGAACTCTACTTACTAAAATAAATTATAAAGAAACTGCCCTAAATTAAACTTTTTCCAACATAAAATGTTTAAAAATGAAATGGTATGAACTTATACAAATGAACTAACTAGACCTAAACATTTAGTACAATACCATAATCTAAACAATACAAAACATATTGAACAAACTACTAATTAAAAAACGTAAACATAAGATGACTATATTGAAAAAAAATTTGACTTATTAAAAAAAAACTGAAAATAATGTAACAAGTACCAATATAATTTAATATTTTAATAGAGATTACTGAAACATATTTTTTCATAGAGTAAGTACAATTTAAAAAAGTATTATCTAAACATCTATAATAATAAATAAGAAAAACTTGTACAATAGTAAATTGAAAAAAAAACAGAACCGACTTAAAGAAAAAGAACCAGTATATATAATTTTTATTTAGTTACTTAAAAGTAAAAATATTTTTTTAATATCGAAAACATAATTTTCTATAGGCTTATTACTCACAATATTTCAAAGTCAGCACCAAATTTCGTAGGTGTACTTATTTAACGTACTGAACGTAACAATTTGTTTATATGAACGAAAATTGCAATCACATATTTTTTATTCTACAAAATTTGTTAATGTATAGTCTTTTCTGAGAAAAAAGATAAATTATCGTCCCGCATACTCTCATAATATGGAACACATGACATTTTTCTTTCGCGAGAAGACTCAATGGTCATGAGAAATCAAGCAATCAAAAAGTTAACTGTTTCGGAAATGTTGGAAATAGATTTGTTGTATTAGCAAATAGTCTACAAGACATGACTACAGCGTCATCTTCAAATTTGTGGTAATTTTTTACTTTTTAGAATGTAAAAATCATATATAAGGGTTCTATTTTTCAAGTAGGTTCTGTTTTTTTCTTTTTTTAAATACTTTATTTCTTCATTAATAGAGGTATGACCTCCAATTCCTATTTACATTATAATTGAATTTCTTTTCATGCCTTTAATTATGTTTCCAATACTATACATACAAATTTCCGATGTGTATATCCCTCTAATCATATTGCTTAATCGCTGTTCCAATAATTGACTCTCCCATAAAGGGTTTCGACAGACGAATACATAGAGTAGTTTACGTTGGACAGTCGAATACATAGAGTAGTTTACGTTGGAAATTCCCAGGACGAATTTTACTAAAATCCTGCACATTATTTCTTATCTTGCAATTATTTTTTTTTAATTTCCGTGTAAAAACGTCTTAATCATGTAATGCAAAATTACAGGTAAATATACAATAACGCTATCTTTAATAATATTAGGAAAACATTTTCTTTACACATGAAATATTATTAAAAAAAGAAGTAAAAATTGATATATTAGAACTAAATGCAAGAATTCAAGTTATATTTAATGAATTTATCTGTTGATATTTATTCTGGGTTTTCAACTCAGGATTATTGAATATCTTGATTATGGTAAATGAGCTAAATCGTATTTTCAGTGTATTTATTTTGGCTTATCTCATTAGAGTTATATCAAGTTATATATCAATATGGGTAGACCATCGAAAAAAAGCCGCTTTAATGGGGATAATTTGCTCAATAAAATCGGACGACGCTCCTTCTAAGCAGATTTCGCAAGCATGAAATTTTAAAACATTTATTCGTTTTATACTTATATTTTAAAATATTATTTCTATATATGGTAGAATACTACATAAAATGAACTCTGAGATTGTTTATTTTGCCCATTAGTTATTTTATGGTTAATAATCCTTAATAAAAAACTCTAACAAATTGTTTTTGTTAAAATAGCGTATTACTCTTTTCAAAACGGTTGGATTAGGATATTACTATAACGGTCCACCGGGAAGATTTTCTCTTTCATATGCTAGGAAAATACCTCGGATCTGTTAATACTTCCAAATTTATCGTGGAACAAACATTACAAAAAACATACTGATCGAATACAGAAGTGATTATATATATATATATATATATATATATATATATATATATATATATATTATAATTTAAAATATTTCAAAAACAAGAATCATTTTAATATATATATTATTCAAAGTTTTTCGCCGATAAAAGATGTACCATAATCTTCAGGAAAAACAATTATGTACTTATAGATATAACTGTTTTCCCTGAAATACTTCTTTGGTACTTCCCTTGGCACTTCTTTTATCGGCGAAAAGCGTTGAATAATTTATGTATTAAAACTATTCTTCTTTTTAAAATATTTAAAACTTATTAACTATATTGCAAGAAAACATCACAATATTTAATATATATATATGTATATATATATATATATATATATATATATATATATATATATATAGAGAGAGAGAGAGAGAGAGAGAGAGACATCAGATGGATCCTTACATAAGCTATTGTTCAAAATAGTCTAAACATAGACAATAAAAGTGTAAACACGAACCCAGAAAAATTAAAATTCCCAAGGAAACTAAATTGACGATATGTCGATTTCTGACACGTATTCGAAGTGGCAATAAGAATGAGTTTACGTAATAGGACAGGAATGACGAACGCATTTACGCAATACAAATAAAATAAATCCAATATATTTATCAAAAAGAAAAGCAAAGCCTAACTATAATATAACTATTTTACTAGCAATACTACTCTATTAAAAAGAAGCAAATACGACACAGTAAATTAAAAAAATATGGATTTTGTAGTGCGTATGATCAGCAAAACGTTTACTTTTCAACTTAATGAAATATCGAGATACCGAAATTAAAATTAAAGTACATTTAGAAATAAGCTCACTGAAATATAACATTCTCAATTAAACTAAGCTATCTTCATAGGTGTTTCCATATGTTACAAAACTTTACGTGAACAATTATCGGGAAATCTAAAATAAGTATTTAGTGTTTAAACAGCTCGCTTTGACGAGACAGATCTAAGTTTATTTACTTCCTACCAAATATTTTTAAGTTATGTAAAATGTGTCCGTCGATTTCGTTTTCATAATAGTAAAATGTGTTATTCATTCTCGAGCCGTTTCTTTTTTTTGCTACACATAATACTATATTTTTATTTTAAATTAAACAGTAGATACAATAAGAGAAAACCTGCTGTTTAAAATCTGTTCTTATCGGGTTATAAAAAATCCGGTAAGAAATTAAAATTACCCTGCCAAAACTGAGGTATGTGGGAGCATTTATTAACAAAATGTAGTTTCGTTGGCGTAAGTAAATCCCACTTCCTACTCCTAGTTAATGTTTCCCAAACTCGATTTACCGAAACGGTCGAACCTCTCCAGACACGTTACAGCAGCGGTACTTCGCGACCCAATGAAGCTGTTGGGTAATTCAATGACCCTGCAGCATTCTGAACTTGACAGCTATTATCTATTGTGTGAAAATCTCTATTGAGTGACACTAAGTGACGTAAATAGCTCAATTCAAACCCCGTACTATACGCCTTGTTCTACTTTCAACGTAATGGTCAACAAACTTCCACAATAACTTAGATCCAGACGTGAAGGGTTTAGGTTTACTCTTTGTGCACCTGAAGAGATTAGGTATGATACTGTTTCTCGTGACTTAGAATTACTTAAATGTTACGTTATGAAATCTCTGTTTGGGAAGTTGACTCAATGTTGGTGGACATACCGGGAGAAATATTATTTACGAATTCCAAACATTTTCTCACTGCATTATTTGTAAATTATTTTAAAACACTGTATAATCTGTAAAATGTAAAATCTATACATGATCAATTATGTAATAGATTTAATTATATTTTATATAATAAAATATTATGTTAAGTAATTTAGTAATAGATGTTATTATACTATTTCATATTATTATTAATATATATAATTTTAATTGTATTATTTAATATAATTAATTATATACAATAAATAAATAAAATTTACTTTACATATTATAATATAATTTTAATTATTCAAATTATATACATTTAATTATTAATTTTTTAACTAATTATATATCATTATATATATATATATATATATATATATATATATATATATATAATATATATATATAAACATATTTATTTATTTATAATTTCACGTGCGTGCGTGCATGCATGCGTGCTTGTGTGTGTGTGTGTGTGTGTATATGTGTGTTTGTGTGTTTGTGTGTGTGTGTGCGCGTGTGCGTGTGTGTGTGTGTGTGTGTGTGTGTGTGTGTGTGTGTGTTTGTGTTTGTGTGTCGTACATGAGTTACTAAATTAAGTGTTTTTTGCTCTATCACTCGTTAGAATAGTAGTAAACCCATTTCACACTTCTAAAGTCTGTTTATAAAATTGTTATTACCTTATGAACAACGTAAAATTATTTCAATAAAGCTAGTTATTTTGATGGTTAATTCCTTAATCACAAAAGCCCATACACAATGCAAATAGATCGTTCCCCACAGTTCAAAAAAACAGTTACATTCAACAGTTCTAAAGAGTTCTGTACACGTTCGAAAGAACTTTTCGTCGCTTGAGTTTTTAATGGCACATTCCAACTCGTTCGTTCCATACTAAAGCTATTCGTGCGTAGTGTTTAAACTTGGTGTTTGCCGAAACGATGGTTAAAAGAAAATGAACGGGCAGCAAAATAAATTATATCGGAGGTGTGTAAAATTCACAGTTTTTAGTGACTAGAAAAAGTCAGGGATTCCTAAATACATTGATTGAATTAGTCAAGTGAAACGTAAACGACGAACAATGGAGGCAAGTTTTACGAAAGAATCTGTGTAACAAATTGACTCTTTGTGAATCTGCTTGCCTACGGAAAATGGAGTTACATAAATTGATATTTGTTTATGTTACACTGAAGATGCATCGAATATAACAGCGTTTTATATTTCAGCATAACCGAAGACCAGCTCAGTCAAAACACACAGATAAGGTCTGAGCTGGAACTTGAAGTCTTGTTGCATTAAATTTCAAAACAATGCGGAACTCTGATCAATCACGATCGGACAAAATTGCACTTAATTGGCATGAAATCTCCCGCAGTAAGAAAACAGTTCCGTTTTTTCGCTAGTCTGCTCTTTCAAAACGGTTCCTTCAAATCCTTGAACAAATCAAATGCACCTATAATCAATGGATTCTCTAATATCTCAGTCCAGCTAATCTATTTAATTAACTTTTGTTAGATACCGATCAGTAGCATAATTTATACCCAAATTGTAAATTTTTTAAATACTATTTTACCCATTTTTAAAATGCTATTTTACGCAATTGCAACTTCTAAAATTAGAGATAAGTTGACAAATTGGGTAAACTAAATGTCTTATTTATTTGGACACGCTGCAAGTTTATAAGTTAGGTCAAGAATATGAAATTCTAAAACATTTACTAGAATAAGATATTTATTTAGATATTCAGGTTAAATCTTGCAAGAAATATTAATGTCAAGCAAAATTATAATTAAATTTTCGTATGCTAAATTTTACAAGGAAGTATTTCGTCTATAAGATGTCTTGATAGATTTGTTAGATACTCGTAAGTCTTATATCTCAAACATGCGACCTTTGACAAGTTGAAGACATTACACGACCTTACACATATTGTACAAGCATATTTATTAATAGATCTTAATTCACTGTTAACTCCCCTTATATAAAAACTAACTTTACACTATCTGGATCTCTTTTCGAGAGTTTAAAATTATTTAGATCTTTTTATGCCCTAAAAGAATTAGTTTGAAAAATCTTTTTAGCTGGTAAAATTTAAATAACTTTATAATTCTTAAGGGTGATTTTAACCCCAAAGCCCTTCTCTCGTTGGACCCCGGACGATAATAGAATCTTAGTTGTATAATTAGCCAAGTCATTACACAAATTGTATACAATTAAAACCTCAATTTCTATCTGCATGACCTCATTAGGTTTCTGTATATTAGGTTTAGTTGAGGACACCCTTACGGGTGTAGCATTCCGGTGTTGCCCTACCTAGATCTATATCCTTCTACATTCTTTTTATTTTTCATACTTCTTTTCTCTTGACAATCACTTCGTTTTTCACAAAAGCTGTTAGTATGTACGAGGACTATGTTTAACTATGAATTTAGGTTTTCATTGACAGCTAATTTTGCTTCGATTTCAGTTGATGTTTGTATAGAAACTATCATGTTTTCCGCCTTCATTACAGCATTGATATATATTATGACTGAATGTGGGTCTTTATTTTTATCCTAATAGTTCTCTGATGATATTATTACGAATTTATTGAAATTGGTTGCAAGGAGTAATAAAACAGTTTAAGAGAGAGAGAGAGAGAGAGTATTTGATTTCGATTTCGAAGGTAATTTCTTCTATGAATTTATAGAATATAATCTTACCCTGCATTAAACACAAACTTCATACACGTGAACGTACATTTTGCATTTATACCCTCAGGAGCCTGACAACTGGCAACAGGGCAATGCAGTTGGCAAGTGAAAGTTCATCACCCACTGTGGATTTGTATTTAGCCTTTCCCTTAAACTAGGTCAGGCGGCTTACCTTAAAGAGCCAACCATTATTTTGCCCTGCTTTTTGTTATTAGTCCTGTATACTTACTTCGCTTCATTACATTCTACTAAATTTCGGGCGACGTTAAGATATAACACTGAATAAAGTTAAGGTGATTGCATTGGGTATCTAAGGAGAATTAAGGTAGGAAAAACATACCTAAGTTTGAGAAATCGGGAAAATTGTATGACCTCAAGTGTGCAGGATCAAGTATCTTTACTTAGGATTCACACAGCAGAAAAATATGAAGTTCATCTTTCATTTAAAGTTACAGTAAGCACAAAGATGTATTATAATTACTTATAATTAATGAAGATTTATACCGTAACACACAATTACACTAAAACTAAACACGTAATTGGAGATAAATAACTAAAGTATTAAAGAACAATATGGGTTTTGTAATTGTGATTACGTCATGAAATATATAGCTTGTTGAAAGAATAGAATCTAAGACAAATATTACCGTTACTCAGATACTGGAAATACTGAAGTTACTATGTAGAAATGAATCAATTAATATACAATACAACAAACTATGATTTCAGCATTTTATACTATTATGATTCATGTAGGAAAGTTCAGCACGTCTCAGCAGCCAGTAAGGGAGCCGAACAGAATGGCACAAAGACTTCCAGTTTGACGCAATAAATAACGAGGCAAACCGAGACAGAAAGTAGGTAAGTCACAGCCAAAGCAGAAAATCAAGATAACGAGGACTAAACCGTCAGTATTATGCCGAGCTTCGAGCGACTAAACAAACAATGGGCCACGAACAATGTATACTTGACAATAGTGATTTTATCTCAGTCCTTCCTGGAGGCAAATTAACCTTCACGACATTGCTCCAGGATCTGTGAGTTTTTTGTATTGTTAAATGTCGGCTCCAGGTCGACGAGGATTTGGCTGATTGTAGGTGCTCGGAATTAAATTATACCTCCTAAACAAAATCTTTTGCTGTTGTTACGTATTTTATACAAAACATTTACATCTTTTGAGCTATATTTATTTCTTATTCATTCTAAGAAGCCTTATTTGTTTAGCTCTACGGATAGTAAGATGTTAGTAATATTTATATGATTCACTATATTTAGGTGTATTTTTTAAGTATGTTAATCGTTTAAATCACTTCTTATATCTAAGACAGTCTTATTATAGACCATTTCAATCATAGTTATGTAAATATCTTGGGTGTTTGCAGCTTTAAGGAGACACATTTGTATAACTACGCCCATAAAAGATAGACAAGAATTGTAAATAATGATTAATATATAAGATTAAAGTACAAACAAACAGTGTTATAAAATTAGGATAAAAGATAAATATGGCATTACTTATGGTGTGTTGTGGTGTACTTTGTAAGAATAAAGTGATAAATAATTATGGTATATAACAATTGTTAAGACTAAATATTAAAATAAAATTGTAACTTAATAATTAAGGCTATAAAATTATTTAAAGATTTATATGGTAGATTATGAAACCAAATAATCTACTACATTTTTGAACAATATTAATTACTCAACTATAGTACCTATATATATATTATATTAATATAATATATATAATAAAATATTACAAAAATTAAAACAACCTAAAATCGAACTACAAACAACAACAAAATGTCACATTCGCATATACAGGGTACAACATAAAAGGAATAACTAAAACGCTAAAACATAATAATATTAACATAGCTTACAAAAACTCAGGAAACATAATCAACAAAATAAACCAACCGGAAAAAATATGTACCACATTTAATAACGGAATATACAAAATCGAATGCCCAGACTGTAATAAAATATACATAGGCAAACAAAAAAGAAATTAAAAGACAGATATCAAGAACACCTCAATGCATTCATCAAACCTGAAACTTATAACTCAAACTTAGTTACAAACGCCATCAAAAACAAACACACATTCCCCACGTTAAAAAACGTACACCTAATAAAAAAGGTACAAAAAGGCCTCAAAATGACAATCTGGGAACAACTACAAATTTATAAACATAAAAATAATATCATAAACGAACAAATACAAATGAAATTAAAAAACGATAAATTATTCAACCTAATAGACAAAATTAACCCCAAGACAAAACTTAAAAGACTCGCACAGTGCAGTGAATCCGAAAATAGAACATAACGGTACACCACACCTTGTGACAACCGGAATTCCACACAGCTCGCAGTTTACTACAACCCCCGGTTAGTGATGCCCGATGATGGAGATACGACCAATCTTTGAAAGTTAACTCGCTTAAATACCAAGTAAGATTCTTGTTTAAGTACACATAGTGAAAGTGATTATGTATATATATATATATATATATATATATATATATATATATATATGTATACATATATTAGAGAGGCGTCCAGTTTAGAAAGTTATTATTAAAAGATAATATTAATTTTTATAACCACATCAAAGTACAATACCTTTTTCCAAAATCTTCAAGTTTTTACTTCTCAAATCAATTATGACTTATGAGATAAGTATGACTCGTATGACTATAGATAAGTTAATATAACTTATTTACTTGAAGGAAAAACCTGCAAACTTTCTTTGTTCCAACTTGACTAAAATTGTTTATCGAGCTCGACAAAAAGTTGTGTTTATTGTGTTTTCTCATTTTCTGTTTATTATTAAATAATAAAATTGTTTATTTTAGAAAACTCATGAACACTCATGAAGATGTGATTTTCTTAAAAACATTTAACAGTACAGACAAAAACAACATTTCTATTAAAATTCTAATTCTCTGTCTCATTTAATACCTACAACCAAATGGTACTACTCTTTGGGAGAAGGGGTAAGAGTCATCTTCAAAATAAAAAAGTAAAAATTGGATTATTTGAAAACGTAGTAAATTACGTCAGGATCTTTGTTGACGATTGAAAATATATCAAATTTTCACCGTAATTTCTCTTAGGTCTAAACACGACATTGACGACCCTATAACTGAATCGTGTAAGATTAAATGAGAAATAGTGTGAGATTAACTCAAGTAACTTTATATGTTGTTTGTAGATGACATTACCAGCGTTTGTCTGAATAAAATTATTTTAAAAACATGAACAATGTTGGTATTTATATACGCCTAATTAATTATTTAAATATTAAGGCCTACGTTGATTTAAATATGGTAGGAAAAGTCTTTATACATAATTCACATGTCAGCAAATAAGTTCTACTACGAACACGCACTTGAATAAAGTTATATACAATTTGTGTGACAGAAGTGTGGTAAAAAATGTAGAAAAAATAACACATTTTAATAAAATAAAAAATCGAATCAATCATAAAAAGGTTATTGAATCAATAAAAATAATAATGAAAAAATTGCGATTCATTGTTTGAACTGAGTATCGGAAAAGCAGCTGATACAGCAAGAACCAGAGATGAGTTTACTCACGACATAGAGTAAACCAGCGACTACGTCGTGATTAAAGAATAGGTCATGGTTAAAAGAATTTCGCTGTCTTGGACAGCTGATTTAAATCCACAAGTTAGCGTAATACCAGTGACACCAGCCAGAAGTAGAAACTGTGCTCAACTATCAAGAGCAAAGCGTTCTACTCAGTTACCTGAAATATCCTGGGCGGCGGAAGTGGTCTATTGAGTAGAGGACTTTATTACTATAATATAAAGATCTTAGATTCGATCCCTGGTATCGCTAAAGAATTTTTGTATGTTTTGTTACCCTACTAGATAAACCCGGCAATAGAAAATGTCATAAATCCTACACAGTCTTAAATCCAGTCCCGTTAGAGCCTTTACACCTCATCGATACCGCCAGTAGAGGGCTAGCTTCGTAAAACGAACGAATCTTTTGAAACGCGTCAGCAAGTGAGCAATTACGTATTCACTTAGTTAAGTATTTTTAAAATTAGTTTAATCAGTGAATTCGAGATGATTACATCAAGAAACTTCATGTAAGAAATGAGTATATAATGCCAATCCAGGGGTAGGTATGAGCTTTTAAAGCACAGTGCATCACTGTAAGTCTAAACAAGTAGACAGTTCTCTGCATATTTTAAGTAACCTAATGCACAAGGTATAAAAGGAGTCGTTATTAATAGTCTATTAGTTAGAATTTTTCCTTTGAAAGAATTTGTAAAAGTAAAGATACGAGTATATACGACGTGATGAAGGTTCAAATGTTATCTTCAGTAAATATTAGCATATACAAATATCTGGTCAGCATTTTCAATAAAAATCTCTATCAACACATATTGGAGAAGTAATTCGAAATTTAAAGATAAAAGGAAAACACAGTTATATAAAGAGATAGGAGTATAACCTGTGCACAAATATCATTAAGTACTAATGTAAACTCGAAATCTGAAACAAAAGATTCTGAAAAATATATGAACGAGTTATAAACGTTAAAATATAGGATGATAACACCAGGCCACAGTTTTGCCAATTTAATTAGCACACCAGTGTGTTTATGATACAGTGCAAGTGCAACCTAACTCAGGATTAAATTAGACTTCGTTTAGTAAAACTTTACTACCAATTCTTGCAGCATGTCACGTTAAAAAACAGTGATAAAAGATAAAACGTTTAAAATAATCTATAACATTATCAAAATATGATTCCTGTAGTGAATGTATAGCATTAAGTTATACATGCAGTTTAAAAAGTTGCCATTTTAAAAATAATTTTAGTTAAATCTACCTTGAATTATAATATCTTCCTGAGACAGAAATATAGGCTCACTAAATTTTCTGCCTTTCCGTAAAACAAATATTGTGCACGTTCATTTATAAAATGCTTGGTTTGGGACAACCAAAAGCCCGCCTCTCGCGAACGATAAACTGATAGACTTGCGCACGAGTTGTTTTTGTATTTATAATTTTGCTGTTACAGTTTCATTGTGGTGCTGGACACTGGATACAAAGAGATATACTTTGCCTCACCAAGTCTAGATGTAGTCTAACAAAGGGCCTACGGTTCGTGTGGTGCGCGATCACCTGTGAGTAGTGAATAATACAAGGAAATACTTTGTCTAGTTAAGTGGAAGAAACACGATGAAAAGGGAAGAAATACAAAGAACGAAGACTGTAATATTAGAGGTAGCGATACACATATTAAAAGGAAAGATGTACAGAAACAAAAATTATAATTTATCTGAACTATGAAAAGAACTCGAAATTAGAAAATGAGAAAGAAGGATGAAATAATTACAGATTGGTGGATACACAGTAGGCCTACTTTGTTACTTCTATTTTGCGGAATTATACCCTATATTAATATTATTAGGGCGTACATAAAAAAAACTAGTAATGTTGAGCACAACACTTCACGACCATAGTGTAAAAACGTCTAACTGTGAGTGAAGGAATTTGGGAATATTTTGCTAAGCGCCATTACAAGAACACACGCTTCGAATAAATTCGCATGACGTCGCACCGGGGAGCGGTTGTCCTACAATCTGCCTAACCTAACTTAACCGTAACCAATGCCAATTTCCCCACCAATTACATCAGACTAACTGTTGTAAGGTCAATTGACCAAAGTATATCTAGATATTACCGAAAGGCAATATTTTTGAACTTTACATTTGTACAGCTTATATTGAAGAAGGTGATTTGTTTATATAAAACTTGATGTGAAACTGTTTTAAGCTACAACAAAATGGAGACAATGTTTGTAAATTTTTGTTCCTTACTAAACAACCTTCTTCTCTTTGAATTTTAAAACGCCATTGAAGGGAATAGTTCGAAACAACTTCAAAACCGGATCTATGGAATTTCGAGAAAACAGATATTGTTTCGAATTTAAATGTTCCACTTAATTAAGATTAATTTAAATATATCTGACTTTTTTTTATTGAAAACTTCTTAACTTCTGCTACGATTTAATATTGAGAAAGAGCATTTAATTTGCATAATAAAATAATATTTCCAAAGGTGAAAGAATTTTCCAAAAGATTTCCTAAGACTAAAGACGCGCCTATAATGACACCAGACTTTGCCTTCCTATAAACGTTATGTTTAAACTCATTTCGCTTTATATACAGAAGTATTTTATATTCGGTTATATTGTGCAATGACAAATAATTTCATACCACAATTGCTTCTATTATTCGTGGATAATGTTACTTCTTTCTGCCATCACTGAGTTTAACTAATAAATACAAAGTAATTTTCTAGTAAAAATATTTTAATTATGGTAGAAAACTTTATTTCTAACATTAGTTTACATTTGCTATTAAATACAAATTCGCGCGCGCGCGCGTGTGTATACTATACTACAAGTATAGGATAAATATAATTTGAATATGGATAGTATTTTATGTGATAAAATATCTGAATATTTTAAATGTAATTTATTTACAGTTTCTACTTTATTTATTTTTTAGGTTACAATTTTAAATTGGTGACTTCAAAGAAAGTTCTGTAAATGCAGTCAACTGAAAACGAAAAAAGGTGGCTGATAACATCAAAAAATAATAACAAAATTATACATCCGTCGCATAAATTTGTATAGCCTAAATATTAATCACCCGTATTTAAAATAAAATGTATATTCGTATGAGTGAAATATCTTTTATAAGAATATGTTAAATATAATTATGTAATATTTTGTATAAACCAGCTTCAATTATTTACGTTTATTTAATAAACTACGTAACAAATACATACAATTAATAAATACATTATTCATTCAATTTTCACTCTCTCAACCATTCCCACGAGTCCCCGTTTCCCGCCCTATTTTTAGTCCCACTACTCCCCGTTCTTCCGCTCTCTGTTTTCACTCCTATGACGTCCCGTTCTCCCACACTCTGTTTTCACTCCTATGACGTCCCGTTCTCCCGCACTCTGTTTTCACTCCTATGACGTCCAGTTCTCCCGCACTCTGTTTTCACTCCTACGACGCCCCGTTCTCCTGCAATCTGTTTTCACTTCTACGATGTCCCGTTCACCCACTCTCTGTTTTCACTCCTATGACGTCCCGTTCTCCCGCAATCTGTTTTCACTCCTATGACGTCCCGTTCTCCCGCTCTCTGTTTTCATTCCTATGACGTCCCGTTCTCCCGCACTCTGTTTTCATTTCTTCGACGTTCCGTTCTCCCGCTCTATGTTTTCACTCCTATGACGTCCCGTTCTCCCGATCTCTGTTTTCACTCCTACGACGTCCCGTTCTCCCGCTCTCTGTTTTCACTCCTATGACGTCCCGTTCTCCCGCACTCTGTTATCACTCCTATGACGTCCAGTTCTCCCGCACTCTGTTTTCACTCCTACGACGCTCCGTTCTCCTGCAATCTGTTTTCACTTCTACGATGTCCCGTTCTCCCGTAATCTGTTTTCACTCCTACGATGTCCCGTTCTCCCGCAATCTGTTTTCACTCCTACGACGCCCCGTTCTCCTGCAATCTGTTTTCACTTCTACGATGTCCCGTTCTCCCGCCATCTGTTTTCACTCTTAAGACGCCCCGTTCTCCCACAATCTGTTTTCACTTCTACGATGTCCCGTTCACCCACTCTCTGTTTTCACTCCTATGACGTCCCGTTCTCCCGCAACCTGTTTTCACTCCTATGACGTCCCGTTCTCCCGCTCTCTGTTTTCATTCCTATGACGTTCCGTTCTCCCGCACTCTGTTTTCATTTCTTCGATGTTCCGTTCTCCCGCTCTATGTTTTCACTCCTATGACGTCCCGTTCTCCCGATCTTTGTTTTCACTCCTACGACGTCCCGTTCTCCCGCTCTCTGTTTTCACTCCTATGACGTTCCGTTCTCCCGCACTCTATTATCATTCTCACGACCCCCTGCTTTTTTTGATAAAATGTTTCGAATATTTTTATATATAACAATAACAAGAATTATTTCCCTAAAAGTTAATTTAAAATCCCTTTAATAAACTATCGTCAGAATAAGCTAATATTAACATAGAAACACAATTATTAATGCTTGTTGGTGAAGTAAGCATTGTACAAAATATGGCTTTTTAAAATTGAAATTGTACCTAATATGAGCCTATGTCTTCTAAAAACTTATAAGAAAGCAAGTTTTATTTACATACTATAAAAACTTTTATCTGCGCCTGGTAATCATCATTCGTCAAGTAGAAAGCGTTTGTCTGACTACTTTATCTATAGCGTTTACTTTAATGCAAGTCCGAGACATTATTTACATTGCAAATGTTCAGAAAAAAGGTCTGCAGAACTTCGGGGACAAAAAAAAAAATCAAAGTATAACTTTCAAAGGAGTTTTCTTTTACAAAATAACATCAGTTATAGCTTGATGTGTTGTCCAAATAATCCGTACACAGTTGAGAAATTAAACTGTTCAGTATTTATAAATAAAATTTAAGATCACAAAAGTTGAATATTTTTCCCATTTTGTATTTGTCTTCGTATATTACTGTAGATCTAGCCATATTATTCTTCAGTTATTAAAAGTTTTTATTATAAACTTAACGTCTCAATTGTTTTTAGCATTGTGGGGAGGAAATCTATGTTAATATAGTTTAAATAAGCATAATAAAAAACACATTTTTAGATATTAAACTAGATTTATTAGTTTAAAAAAAATGAATTATTAAAAATAATAATTTTTTTTGGTAGACATTTTAATTTTGTATGTATTAGAAAGTTTCTATAATATAAAGTGAAAGAAATAAATCTTCTATATAAATTTTAGTTAGATCCGGTTAGGTACTAAAGTGTACAGTCTATTAACAATATACACAAAAAACCTCCAGTCACAAATACTTTTATTCTAGTCTTATGTACATTTCAGTTACCAAGTAGCCATCTTCAGAGACATGACAATACATACTGTATATTACGTCATACTGGAGTATGTCATGTCTCTGAGGATGGTTACTTTTTAAACGAAATTTACACAAGACCGGAATAAAAATATTTGTGGTTAGAGGTTTTTTATGTGTATTATTTATAAATAATAAACCACAGTAAATTGTTCCAAGAAACTAGTGTAAGGCGAATCTGTTGCAAAAACAAGACACAAGAGCACATGAGTGAAAATAATATATTCACAGATATTCACATAGTTGGCCCTAGAAAAAACAAGAATAATAATAAAATATTAACCAATATTACAAAAAATAAATTATGATTATTAATTTGGTGAAAAAATCACATAATCAAAGGTATAACTACAATTAAATCGCAAAAATTAACATTGTTTATTTTATACAGCGTTGGAATATTAGTTATAATAATTATTAATCTAGTATTGTAAGTTTGGAAGGTTGTATTTATTTGTCAAACCAATTCAAATGTTCTTACCTGTAATGACAATAATGTTATTACTCAAGATTACCATTTAATTATAAATGTAATAATGTAAATAGTTTTTAAATAAAGATTATTACTTTCAATTCTGTTGGAATAAATATATATAAGACATTGTCCTTTGTAGAGAATTTTATTTGAAGAAATGAACCTCCAACCTTGTAGACACCCTTTAAAACACTCTTGAGAGTTTATGAAACTGTTTCAATTCTAGAGATATAAGAATACATCATTAGACATTCACTCACCTTCGTCAATAAAAATATCATATTATATATTGTTAGTTGGGCTTGCCTAGTGAGAACAATTCATTAAAGTTAAATACTAAAATATTGTACTAAAAGCCTAGTTTATTCACACAAACTAGTTTCTACGACGATGTCATGCTTCATCAATGATGGACTAACAATTCACTAATGAATTTAGTACCCATCACTTTTGAATGCGACATAATGCCAAAACCAGTCTGGGTGAATGAATTAGTGTTTAGTCAAATTTTGAGTACACTCTTTTAGTACTGTATCTACTTATGCTGCAAATATTCACAAGTGTGATATATAGTCTATGAGAAAACTAGTGCAAATTGTTCGGTAACATTATAATGTACAGTCCAGAAAAAAAGTACGGTTCAGCCTCATTGGACTTGTTCCTAAAACCTGAAGACACACAGAAACGTGTGAATGAGGTTAAAGAAACAGTATGTTCCACTGGACTTGAAGTAAACTTTACAAGAAAGCCAAATCACTGTAGAACAAGATTCAACTCGAAAGTTAACCGTGATAAATTTTCTTGTTTTCGTTTCACATTAAAATGTTTACTGCCTGGACCAACTAGTTCCCAGAACGCCTTCTATCTGAGTTTAGAGGAGGATGTTTTATGATCGTTGGTCATCTGCTAAATTAGTTATCACTAGGTTACAACAGTGTACCAGTTGAAGATATGCTTATATATACATATATTTTGTTTGTTTTATCATGTTTAAATTGGTTCCTGAAGCATAATTTCTTACAGCGCACCATAAAACAAAACTTTACATGAAGCGAATTGGTAGAACGTGACGTCACGACTAAAGAATTCTAACGAGAATATGTAGCAGTTTCATCTTCTATATATTTCAATAATTTTTATATGAAGGTGGTCCTCTTTTTTCCCATTTACTGAATTGTTCAAAAGATTTTCAAAATCCAAATATAGGTTACCACCAAGATCTGTTTCGTCTTCAAATAGAGGTTATTTGAAGGTTATGTTTAAATCATTTTAAGATGTAAATTACCATATATTCAGAAATATTATTGCGTGGTCAGGATTAAATCATGTTATAACGTGTTGTTTTATTTGACAACTGATTTCATTACTCGTAGGTTATTTTACTTTCTTTATTGTTCTTTAGCAGTAAGTTAATATTATTATTTTCTAATATGTTAATGGTAAATAAAGGTATATAAAATACTGACTTGTTATTGGCTAAAACTATATTTATTAGTTACGGTTACGTGCTGGTCTATATTTGTAAATGTTATTTGAAGTTACATTTCTGCTATCGCCACGAATTTAATTTTAAATAAAATATTCACCAGGGCTTGTAATTTAAATTATTCTTGATTTTCTCTGAAATATTATCACAATAATAATTAATTATACTCATTGTAGCTAAATAAAGCAATATAGACAGAACTTCAATCATTCGAGATACATTTAGACCACATAGGGTAATCTGGATTAAAGGAAAATTGTAACATCTATAGCTTTTGAAGATTTGTAAAGCCCCTGATAACGTTTTACAGTAAGAAATTTTACCTTTTCACTAGAGGGAACAAATCTACTTCTTTGAAAACCAGGAAACAAATCGTAACAAATTTTGAGGACAGAGGTTTTCATCAACCAACGCAGCGTAAAGAAATCAAACAGCAAAAATTAAAATTACACGTCTTTGTAGATGGTTTCCAAAAATAGTGGCTTGGGCTATCTATAATTTATGTTGCTCTAGGATAACTAGAACATATTATACTTCTAATAAGTTTCATAATTAAGTTGTTTATGGGTAAATCAGTGCAGGTTTTCTACCTGATTGTCACTAAGTCAGTTATAGATGTCTGTGTAATATAACATAAGACTTAGGTAAGGTTTTTTTTGTTAATATTTAAACATCATTCGTTCTTTACGAAAGGAGTCTGTCGTCAAGGTAACCAGCTTGCAATGGAATGGTTGTGAAACATTCGCTTATTGTCTGCGTTAAAAAATCTACTTCGATCGCGATCAGCTTTGCCTGATTGACCGACTTTAAATACAAACAAGAAACTCTATTCGTTGTTCACCTAAATGCCAATAATGTACACATAACCTAATGCCTTGAGTTCATAGTCACGATGTTGCTAAAATAGTCAACTGGTTTTTAAAACCTGTAAAAAAAAGAAACAACTGTATAATTTAATTGTACATATTCTAAAAGAAATAAAAGTATAATATTTAATTATAAAAAGGTTTTTGTTTAGACTTTCTATTTATAATAATGTTATTTTAATGATATTATTGAAATTAATTCACATCCGATTTTAGTTTTGTATTGATATAAATAATTTTAATAAAAACAAACAGTTTTTCTATTATCATAAGCAGTTTTAATTATTTAAGGCACTATCATCAGTCTAACGTAGTCATGTAGGTGACATTTCTACTTAGGCAGACAAGTCTCCGGCATAAACGTGACGTCACGAACAGTATGTAACATCCTAATTGTATTAATGAGCGAAGAATACTGGCTGTTTAAAATTCTGTGCCTACCTGTGTATTAAATGTTTCGACACAAGTTGAAAGAGTCGTTGTTTGCTGCTCATGCAATACCTTTAAAGATAAATTAAGTTTATTCTGGGATTTTGTTTATTGTTTTTTTTATTGTAATTACTACTAATAATATTTGTTAATTTAATTATATTTGGTATTTCTAGAAATTCGGTATTTTTTTTACTTTTACAAATATATCTATAAAATGTAAAACTATTCTAAATTCTAAAACAGTGTAGATTAATTTCACATATATGTCGCTTGTTTTAAAATACGTTTAATTTTAAGAACGCGTTTACATTTACAAAACTGGTTTAATTAATTTATATTATAAATTAGTCAGTAATATTTGGAAACTAGGACAGTAGCCTGTAGTTATGCGTTGCTTTTAAAAATTATATTGGAAAAATAATCAGTTGCTTTGTAATCGTTTTAACCGATCAAAACTATAAATGTGTGAGCAATGCTTACTACTAAATCCAAAAACTGAAAAAGGAAACTATTAATTCTAAAATCTTGTGTAATACAAGGGAATTTTCATTGATTATCATTTAGAAAAGACAACGTTTTATATGATATTGATAATCCTCAATTACGTATGTACTTACAATTAATTATATCGGGGACGAGCACTTTTTATGGCGTGGCAGTTGCTATCGGTAAACTGATGGGAAATGGGTTAAGAGTTGCTGATTTAATATGTTTCATGTTATTTATTCGTTTAACGCAATTCTGTTAGAAAATTAGCGAACCTTTCTCAGATATAGATGAAAGGAAGAATGCAGGACCAGGTTATCCTTGCGGAACTGGAGGGCTATCAGGTCACTTCGTTGACCTTCACCTTCTGTTTACTAGACATCGTTCAAAGCAAGATGATACTTTTATACTTGTGTTAGATAATCATGCTAAGATGGAAGTTACCTTTGTGCTTCGCAATGTTTTTAAGCACGATCGAAACAATCGTTTAATTTATTTAATTTAATATTAATTTATCAATTAAATAAATTATTTATTTTGTGTTTATAGGAGTCGTAATATCATGTTATAGTATGCAGGTAGCCTTTATTATCAATTATATTCGCAACAGAAAGTTTATCTTATATTTGTTTAAATTATTTAGAATAAAAATATACTAAGTACTAAACCTGGTATTTAATAAGAAAGTTTATTTTTTAATCGAAAACATATTTTGTTTTACTTCACTAAATTACGACTTTGACGTTTGACAAAATAATCTTTTTGAAATAGTAGATCTCATTTACAGGAACAAATAAAACATATCATTTCATTTTCATTACAGTAGATATACTTGAATTTATTCTTTAGATTAATTTAATTAAACACAATAAAACCCAATAAGTGGTTTATTGGAAGTGTACCTAAGGAATATGGTAAAGTCGTACTCATAAACGATGAAACGCCGCGATGAAAACGATTCATTCATATTCTTTCTTCTTCAATTAGTCCCTAACATTTAGACATCTCAACACATATAAAACATTAAATTGAATCAAATCTAGAAATTATGCAGTGAAATCAAATGAATAACCTGAAACTTTACCAATATCCACAGAAACCCATTGAAGTATATATGTTCCAGTTATCTGGTCGATGGAAAATTCGTCGAAGGGGAAGCTTGTAACTTTGGGCATAGCTTGTACCATATTTACAACAACTGAAAGGATTGTTACGATGCTGCTATAGTCTACAAAAATCGTCTACAAACAGGGACCTGAGACAGCAGCTATCAGCGACAATGTTAATGGCAACGGCAAACATTCACACTTAGTAGCTACCCTATGGAATACCGATCTCTAGTTCGACAACATGGCTCCTAAATGCAGCCTAATGTGGAGGAAATGTTTAAAAAATACAAGAATTTCACCTTGTGTTGAAAATTCAACCCTTCTCTGCAATATCAAAATGACTTTTCAAGATCGAAAAGCAGTCATTACTTATTGGTAGAAGTTAATGCAAAGCTTTTGTGGACATTGAAGCGAGACAAATCAAAAACATCTTTTGAAAATGAAACTAATTCAGAAATTTATTTTTTTCAAATGGTAAGCTTAAGTACATCTGTACTGTATATTGAGAAGTAATGAAAATTGAATTGCTGTAAACGCATTGTTACCAGAAAATATATGGGCTCCATGATTTGTAGATGAATTTTCTTTCATACATTTGTATTTAATACTTTACTCAAATATCTTTCTTTTCAAGACTATATGCTTGAAGCTTTTCATCAATATAACTTATTGATATTTTACAGCTTACAACCACAGTCAAACATTCAACAGTGTTGTTATTGACGGACTTGAGAAGAAAAACATGTTTTATTGATGAGAAGATTAGAGCATATAGTTTTATAAGCATTACTGTAAGGTAATAAATAAATAAATAAATAAATAAATATATATATAAATATATATATATATATATATATATATATATATATATATATGTGTGTGTGTGTGTGTGTGTGTGTGTGTGTGTGTGTGTCTGTGTGTGTGTGCGTGTGTGTATGTGTGTGTGCGCGCGCGCGCGTGTGTTTGTGTGTGTGTAACTCTAAGAGTTAAGTCTTATTTTAACTATTGGGGAATGAAAAGGTTTCTGATGATATCAATAACTTTATATTGACAAAAGAACTTCTAGCCTCTGCACTTGAAATGTTCTTATTTATGTAATGTATATTGATAAATACATAGATACAAAGTTAATCATACGTACACACACATACTTACATATTTTCATACACACACAAGAGGTTCTAAGATATTAGAAATTCTAACTCTGTATTTTTAATACAATGACTCCATGTCAGAACACTATGGAACGGAATCTGTCTTGTAGTAGTGAAAGCTCTTAAAAATCCTACACCCTTGACTTATTCAGCCTAGGCAAGACAGGTGTGAATAAAATTATCATAACTCATACCTAACCTAGCATAATCTAACCCAACCTGTGCATTCTGAGTTATATTATGTCAGTCATGATTCACCAAACAACATAGGAGCTTCTAGTGTTAGTTTGCAGTAGCTTTCGTTATAAAATATGTAACATTTTTAATTTAACAAATAAAAGTGTGGCCATATGAAATTTAAACAGGATTTTATGGCATAACTGTTATTCCTTAGCTTTGAATAAAAGACCTTTCGGTAACATTCATTTATACCTTAATTTGTAAATTAATTAAGTGCAGATCATAAATAATTGAAATGACTAAAATATATAGTATGTATAATAATATAAAAAATAATATGACTATTGATAAGCATTGAGTTTAATACAACAATTATTTCAGAAGTGGATCTAGTATAGGTTAGGTTGGGTTAGGATGTTAGGTTAGGTTAGGAGGGAACTCAAGATAAAAATATTCCTAATAAAAAGAAAAATGACTTCTACTTTAAAAAAAACTATAATCATACCTTTACTAGTTTAACCTAGAGCAATAATGTTTAACTGTACGCTGTTCTGCTCTTTCAGTGGATCTTTCTACAAAATTGTTTAATAAATAATTAAAACATGCCACTTCTTTTTCGTATCACCAACTAAAGTAACACCAGAAAAGTATAGATATCAAAAATATAATTTTCCATATTTTAACCTCGGTGGTACTTCCATAGAAGAGTGTCACATTTTAGGATATTTTCCCAGCTTTTTAACTGAAAGTTTCATTCTTTACTTTGAGTCCCCGGAGAGGGGTTCTGTCCTGTTTGGATCCGCCAATGAGTTCATTGCACAACATACACTTATTTAAGACTTTAATTTAGTAGATATTGTAAACATTCAGACATATTAACCAAAGTTTATAAAATATACCCTTATATAAAAAAAATTAGAGTTAGAAAAATTTTCTATTGTCGGAGAAACACGAACTGTGCTTGGCTATACCTAGTTGGAACGTTTTAGAACTCGTCCACTAGTACTTACTACTGCGGTATAATATTACATAACTTACAAGTAAAATTCAATTTTACTTCTTGCAAAAATTTTAAGGAACAATTATGAAAAGAGAAAGTATAAAAATAGTATGACAACTTTAAAGAATTCCTAGTTCTAATACAAAAGATGCCACTCAATTCTAATACAATGTTTCCATTTTAGCGAAATATGTAAAACTAGTATGACTTTTATTTCATATTAAATGCTTTAATGCAGAGAATTAGCTTTCGCCTAATATCCAACGGGCTAGTTGAACATTTAATTATGTTTTCAAATTGCAAAGCCATTTTAGGATTGCCTACAGCTAATATTATCTGATAGATTTCCTGGAGACCATTAAAGTTAAATAATAAAAGAATAGGCCTAGAATGTTAAACACTAAAATATTTACATACAATAAACTCCTGATATAAAGCCATGCGACAAGACACATATATTTTGGATTACAAACGAACTGTAGTATTAAAACAATGGTAAAATGTTTAACACTAAAATATTTACATACAACAAACTCTTGATAATCCGACATCCATGCGACAAGAGACATATATTTTGGATTACAAACGAACTGTGTCATTTAAACAATGGTAAAATGTTTAACACTAAAATATTTACATACAATAAACTCTTGATAATACGACAGCCATGCGACAAGACACGTATATTTTGTATTACAAACGAACTGTGGCATTTAAACAATGGTAAAATGTTTAACACTAAAATATTTACATACAATAAACTCTTGATAATCCGACAGCCATGCGACAAGAGACATATATTTTGGATTACAAACGAACTGTGACATTTAAACAATGGTAAAATGTTTAACACTAAAATATTTACATAGAATAAACTCTTGATAATTTGACAGCCATGCAACTAGACACATGTGTTATGGATTATAAACGGTAAACAATGGTAACATGTTTAACACTAAAATGTTTGCAGTACATTCTTTGCAATCCAACAGATACATAAGATAGGACAGAAATAATATAACTTACATTACTAAAGTTTTGCAACAATGGTAAAATGTTTACTGTAAACTCTTGATAATCCGACAGATCTGGGACCAAACATTATTGTAGCAAGAGTATCACTGAAGCAATGCTAAAAAAACCTACCGGGTGAAGATAAATTCAGCTAAATACTTCAAATCGGTTAAGAAGGAGATGTAGGTATTTTTCACTCACATGTTTCACGTACATAGAGCGGACGATAGAGCATAACCCCGTGCAACTAAAATTGTATAAATAGCTATAATAAACAAATAATAAATCAGCAATAATTGTTGATTGTACTGTCAACCCCTTATGATAATTTAAGATGCAATACAGTATGCATTGATTTTAGTGATAAGATATGTATGTCCCACTTATTTATTTTAAAGGTTTTTGAAACTACATTCCCTTGTAAGCAACTAAGCAATGCTCACTACAAACCGTAGTGGGAATATGGAAAGATTAGCCATGTTCAATATGTCGGTTTACCTAACGGGTAGATCTGACGAATTTACATCCATGTCTCAACCTGTGCAATAACTGTTTGCTATCTAATATATTACAAAGAAATACCTAAAAATATTTCTTTTCTAGTTTTATTGGTAAATCAATTTCATTCGTGCAAATGAACCAATGTCTTTTAACAATACAATATAATTAAAATTAAAAAGGTATTGAAATCAGATGAAAGAAAAGGCGGCTGAGCAGAGCGGTATAAGTTCATCAGTATCCAAATCACAAGAAGGGTGAAGAAGGGAGCGATTAGTAGGGCGGAGAGAGGTCCATTGATGCACGTAATCAGCCTGTCAACCTCGTTGTGATGTAAACCGCCAGTCCATAACTGGGGGGAATGTGATGAGCCTCCAATAAATCTGTATTTTTAGCTGTCCCAACAATTTTCCGAATTTACCTGAACTATCGTTGCTATTTCTAAGGAATATTATTTCATTAAAAAAGTGTATTTAGTGTGCACTATAACAATCCGCCAATTTGAGTTTAACTATTAATATTCATTTTAATAGTGGTTGCTATTTTCCATGGATTTTAATTACTAGAAATTGCTAACACTATTTTTTTAACAGCTGATATATTGCTTTTGGTTTTGACGAAGTTGAATAAAACAAACGGTTGATGTAGATTCTTCTTGCACTTTTCTCTCTCCTTGACATTATCTCTCCCTCATACACTCACGAACAACACTTAACGTTGGTGACTTGATAGTGAAGAAAATTATCATTTACATAATATTCTTTATAAAAATTACATTAACTTGTTTCAATTAATCGTGATACAATAATTTTTATTTGTCATGTTGATGCCCCTAAATTTAAAGATTTTCTTTAACAAAACATTGTTTTTATTCGGAGTGCGACTCACTAATTGATTTCATGTGATTGTTTATATCTTTAGTTATTTGTATACTTTTTCGTTTAATGTTGAGAAAAACGTATTAATTAAAATCTATTTAGCATAAAATACGTGCTACTGTTATTATTATTGGATTAATTTATAGTTAATCGATTATAATTAATGAATTATAACAAAACAGTGCTACCTCTTTTGAATAGTTAAAGACATTTATTTGAAATGGCGCACCATAACCTGGACTCCTGAAAACGGTGAAAACTAAATCAAGTTTAGCTTTTGTCCGTACATGTTTCCGAGCCCATGAAAATAAAATAAAACCGTTTTTAACCCAATATTATTTTAAGAAAGTCTAAAATGATTACTGAGCACAAACTTAAAGTAAACATTTGCAGTATAGACCAAGTGATGCTAGAGGCATGTAGATTGAATTATTAAGTTCGATAAATTGATGCTCTAGAAGTGTAACATGCTAAATAATTGTTGGTTACAATTCAGCATGGTGCATAAATATTTGTTTATCTAAAAATCGATCTAGTTTTAAAAAAAGTTTGTTTATAAAAATGTTTTATGACAACGTTAGTCAAAATGACGCCATAATAAAAAAGTAGTAACCATTGAAAGGCCTTTTTCTGAACATACAAGGGTGGGGAGATTCAGAACCATGTGTTAGGTTACCGTGAGAAAAGGCGTTTCGTCTATCTTTTACTAGCTACACTGCAAGGAGAATCATCATGGGCTTGCTGTCGCTAAATTTCGTGTTAAACGTTTAGTAACTTAATTTTCAAAATTTATTAACAATGGGGAAATATATTATTAGGGGCTTGTTTACGATTATTTTATTATTTTTAAAATTTAAATATGTTATAAAAGTGAACCCGAGTAAATTATTATATGTAATAACAAAGCCACGTAAGTTTAAGGGATTTCCAAGGTATGTTTTAAATTTAATTCTCGATATTTTTCGATAGTTCAAAATCAGTAAAAATATACAATAGCGTGCATTAACCTAGCTTTGTCATAAGCATTTTTAAAGGACGTGAACTTTTTATATTTTTTTAAATTCATGATGTTAAACATGTAAATAACAATTGTTTAAAGTGTAATATTTTAATTGTTTCAAAATTGAATCTTTTTTGTAAATACAAACGAAAATTTTAATGTAATCTGTCTTTTTTAGAACGAGTGGGATAGACTGGTAAATCTGCATAAGCCTAATTTTAAGATACAATTGTTAAGGAAAACAAATTGATTTGGTGAGTCTTATAAAGAATAAAGGTAGTGAATAAAGGAATTTAAAGATTTTTAAATAAATTAAAGTACATTACCATTTACAATAATACCGGAGGTTGGGGTTACAGTAGATTAAATAAGAATGTCACATTTTCGATAAATATTATGGACAACCCATGTAACTGTAACAGACTGTAAAGCTACAGACGAGAATATACCTATATGGTTGCTTAAACATAGGCTATATTTACTATTTATTTGTATACTATTATGTGACACATTCTCTTACATTACTAACAACTTCTTGCAAATCAATCTATCTTGACGGCAAGTTCTCGCAAGTTCTAAGCTATATTATCAGGCGGGAGTTATCCTGCAGAAATCCGTTGCAGGAGGTTTTACGTAGCACGTTGAAAGCTTCGGTATGACATTTATTTCCAACATAATGTCAGTGCTCCGCCGTAGGTCGGCGAGTACGTGTAGAAAGCTTGTGACTACCTTCAGGCACTTTACCGTCGTCAGATGCTATTGCAGTGCGACACAATCTCTCCGCAAACTATTGAATAGTTGATCCCGCATTATCACGCACGCAATCGTGCATACTAGTATTAAATTGTGCTTTCGTAAAAATCAAAATGTTTAAAAAAAACAAAAATTGCAATTGTAAAACGTCAATGTTGTTGATATTCCAAAACAGTGGGTGTTGGGCTATCCGGTATGGGTATGGTTTTGGATTGCATGCAATACTTTGAATATATGACGAAATTATAATGTTGGCTATTTTTGTACAAACTACATAATTTATTATTTAAACAGTTAATTTATTTAACCTCTTGATTTCAAAAGTTTTACATATCTTAATAATAATTTATAAAGAAGAAATGTTTAAATTGACATTCATTTTTCAAAGGTATCAATAAAGATAACCATTGCCTTGATACAAGAAAAATGAATACTGTATTAACAGTAATAATGAAAATTTTCTAGCACATTCAGCTTCATCTGTAGGTTAGAATTTAATTAGAATTGAGGTTTTGTTAACTATTTGCTTCCTAATACTGAAAATATTTCTTTATGTTGTAATATAGGCTAAAATGATATTGCACTCACTACATAATGATAGATTGTTTCACGTAATAGACAAAATTGAACCCTAAGACAAACTAAAACTTTCCCACTGTGCAGCGAAGCAAAAATTAGCACGTGACAATGGAAATCCCACACACCTGGTAGATACAAGAAATCCTTAGTCTCAGATGATGCTCGAAAATGAGGATACGTAGTTAAAGTCCTCGAAAGTTGACTCGCCTTAAATGTACCAAGTAAGATTTTGTTTGAGTGCATTAAAGTGTAAGTGATAAAGTGAATATAAGAAAAAACAGTGTTGCAAAGTGATATATATATATATATATATATATATATATATATATATGTGTGTGTGTGTGTGTGTGTGTGTGTGTGTGTGTGTGTGTGTGTGTGTGTGTGTGTGAGAGAGAGAGAGAGAGAGAGAGAAACATTCTACCCAACTAAAATAATTATAAAGGAATAACATTTTAAATAACTATTTGAAAATCTTTGATTTTATGTAGAATGTTACTTAAGCATGAACCTAAAATAATCACTCTCAGACAAGAAAAACAGGTTAGCGAAGTTACGTATAAATGTTCATGGAGATACATCATTTGTACATAAGCAAAATTATGCAGCTTTGTTTTCATATACATTGTGTAATAGGTCAACTTTCTCTTGATTTACTCTTTCAAAATGATGTGCATTGGCATTTTTAAAACAACTTACATTCTTTCGTTGCCTGTCTGAATTACTCGTCTATTTCCATCATTGCCAAATAATAAACGCTACTAACTATAAAAAGTTAATGCTCGTGAGAAATAAGCAAACTGTCTACAATAAATAATAATAACATTATAGTTATACGACGTTTAAGTAAGGTCATCAAGATCTGATCCACCATGCATCAAGTTAGAGCTCCACTTGTCAGCTGTTTGCACTGGAAAGTTGCCAATTAAAATAGTAACAGGTAACGTAAGATGAGAGACTCTCAAGGAGTCTATGTTTTCAATTAGATATACTGTAATAAAGTGAATTAAGTGCTAACATTAGGCGTGTTTCCTTCTTAAATTTCCGTAAGTATAGATATTACTAAATAACATACGAAACGTGACTCCAACTGGGATTTACCAATACGCTTCCAGTAACTAATAATTTTTATAAAAAATTTAGATTTAAAATTGTTTAGTATTTACGACCGTGGTTTATATACGTTTTCTATAAAATTTTTAATTAGCAAACTTACCTTAGAATTAAAGTGTAGTTTAAAGAAAGCTATAGTTTCATACATTTTACTTCTATACTTACACCATATTGCACTTCTAGATACAAAATGTGTTATAAATTTATAATGAACTATCAATAATTTAAAAAAAAATAATAATTGCTAATATCACCTAAGCTAAAGTTCTCTGTTGTAAAAAAGGTCTATGTTTTGCAAAGATTCAACTATACGATGTACTTTGTACGAGAGAACAGAGAAAGCTGCGAAATAAAAGCAAGGGAAATTGTCAAGGTTAAAAATTAAACAAGTTAAAGAGAGGAATCGTTTATGTAAGAGTAAAACAATAAATATTTTTTAGACCATTCTAAAAAACAATTGACAAAATGTCCAACAGAAATAGAGATAAGAAAGTAAAGACGCCCATTAGGAAAGATCATGTAGATTTAAATTCTAAATCTTATACAAGAAGAGGTACGAGGTCTATACTATATACAAATTTCATGACAAGATAATAACTTTTAACCGATTGGCTTCAATGTTTTCACCAACTTTTAAGCTCAAAAATATCAAGAACTAGTAAACCTGTTGAGTTATAAGAAATTGATTTATCGCTTAACAGGAAATAGCTTTTGATAATGCATACAATCAATGCTAGCGAAAATGAGAGACGAATTTAATTTAAAAAATGACGTTCTAGTGAATTTATGACGAGCAATTTTGTTTTTCCATACACAACAAAATATGTATGTGTATGTGTACTAGTACATACATACATACACACACACACACACAGACACTCACACTCACACACACACACACACACACACACACACACACACACACACACACACACATATATATATATATATATATATATATATATATATATATATATATATATATATATATATGTGCGTTCGCTAACCCGGCGAACTTTGTACCACCTAAAAGTAAATGAATGGCGTGTTAATTTAGTACTTAATTTAGTATTTTATTAAGGTAATAATAGCTGCACTTATAGTAATCGATCGAGAAACGTGTGACAATAAAAAATCATGATTGAATGTTGTTTATTGAAGTACACTCAGATATATAATATTTTTGGTTTTTCTCTCTAGTGCGTACACAAATAAATCGGAAGATTTTTCGACGCGTGAGCAAGCCACATACAGCTGTTAATACGAAAAGCATGTATTTTCAAAATTAAGTCCAATTGTTTTAAATTTGTTGAGTGTTGCTTAGCAACCAAAATTTTGAAATGAATTGAATGAAATGTCTTAGGATAAGATCAGATAGAATATCAAATCTCATGCTATGTTGGTACTTAAAAAATACATGTTTAAAAAAATTATTATGTCGTCGGGAAGCTGTTTTGCTAAACACCTAGCGTCGTTTTATTGGTTAATATTTTTCTGCTGAAATTAATTGGTTTGAGGGGGGGGGGGGTCACGTGTCTCCCGTACCCTCCTTTGCTACGCACTCGAGACTTACTATGGCAGATACCTTTCCAGGAATATATTCGACAATTTCCCAATGTTTCATGGAGATCGGACCAGCGGTTTAATAATGCAAAAGGATACATACATACATATACAAACATTCAATTATATATATATATATATATATATATATATATATAATTACTTTTACTCGTATATTTCATACATATACGAAGTATATATAAATTTAATATATATATATTCCGTGTAGAGCAACACGGAATAACTTATATATAATACAAATGAATCGAGCATTGGAAATAAATCAAATCTTCTACTCTGCCCAATACAAAGATAAGTTATCTACATTGGGCAAATTACCGGTTTTAATTTTTATAATTGATGGTATTTCTGATTCTGTATTTCGGCTTTCAGATTGAAAGCGTTAATACGTCATTGTTTCGGTTCTTAGTCACGGAACGCAAGGTGCCGATGCCGGTTCGAGGTGTAACCGTGGTCACGCCCAAACTGTGTCTCACAAGATCTAATTTAGTAAGCCACGGCATGAAAGCACGCACTGGTTGGTGTCCTAATTATCCCAGATTAATGCAGCGGTGCAAGGCAAGATTCGTGGATCTTGTATAAGAATAATTAACATAGTAAAAACGATTTAATTTTTTTTAAAACAATATAAATATTAACTCCAAGTACTTTTCTTTTAGTTTATTCACTGGCCATCGCTATATCAACGTGATTTTTTATAAATACTCTAAAATAAATAATTATTATAAGCCAGTACGATTGTAAACGATAGGCAGAGCATCATAAAGGGCTGTAAAGGACTGTATCATAGTCAGAGGACTTTCCAAGTGAACCTGCTGTCAATCGGAGTGAACAAGAGATATCTTATTCTCTACCCGGGAGATTGATTATTTTATCAATATATAAAGAATATTGTACAGTAGATAACGGTAACAGATTGCTTACTTTATCTTACATGTACTGAATTCTAATAATATTCTTGATCCGGTAAGGTTCTTAGAAAGTAAGCAAGGAAAGACTAAACAATAGCATGAAGTCAGCCGACAGAAGGCAATTGTTTATTCTACACGTTGTCACATATGTTTGACTTGTTTTAAAGGTCGATTCCTTTTATCATTGACAGCTACTAAAAAATAACATTTGTCTCAAAAATGCACTTTTTTGTGGAATAATTAAATAACGTATTAATGGGAATAAGATTTAAGCCTATGAATCAGCAGTGCCTTGCAATCACTGTGCACCAACAGGCTGTCGTTTCGCTTAGAAGATAACTTGTAACACAATTATTTTTTATAACAAAGTCTTCAACATTTTCTACCTTATATTAAATCAATCATTTTATACCTTTTATAACCTCGTGTTATTTTTACTTATGTAATTTTTGCTTTGTTTTTCAACAGATCAAATCAATGTTCAAAGTGAATAAAATATATATTACACCGTAGGTGACATAAAGTGAACTTGAACTAAACATCGACTTGAATTATTTTAAAGTGACCCGTCCTACTTCACTTGGAAACAATGTCTCTGTAGACATGTAGGAGTGGGTGACATTAACGCTAAATGTTTGGAAAAGTTTGCTATAATTCAGAAGAAAGTGTAGTTAACGTAACACATGAAGGCAAACCAAATTTGAAATAAAATATAATTAGGTAAAATGAAAGTAGTCAACTTTTTGTATAAATAATATTCGAGCTGGCTTGTGAGTGAAAGTTATAATTAAAGAATAAAAATATGGTACAACTCACAAATATACATTTTTTTTAAAAATTTCAAACGCGTTTCAACGACTAATTTGTCGTCTTCCTCAGTGAAGATACACAAATGAAACTAACTAAAATATATATATATATATTAAACATAACCTATAAAGTTTTAGTAAAAGTAAAAACAAGTTTTGTTTTTACTTTTGCTAAAACTTTATAGGTTATGTTTAATATATATATATATATATATATATATATTTCTTAGTTAATTTCATTTGTGTATCTTCACTGAGGATGACGACAAATTAGTCGTTGAAACGCGTTTGAAATTTTAAAAAAATTGTATATTTGTGAGTTGTACCATATTTTTATTCTTTAATTATAACTTTTTGTATGTTTAATGTTTAACTTTAATTTTGTGTTGTTAAAACAATGTTCCTCTTATTAGAACGAAAATTTAAAAGAAACTTAAAAGCATCAAAAACATCGCTGTAATCATTTACAAAAAACTTAAAACAACTTTCGAAAGCTAGTTGAGAGCTACTTTCAACTACGAAAGTTACTTTATTTTTCATTTTACAATAGAAGTACCTGGAGACCAAGCTTCCCTCGGATACGACAAACAATTTAAGGTAAGTTAATTAAGTGAACTACAAAAGTGTATTCATTACACTCGTATACGCAATTTAAATACATTTCGTATAAACAAATTAAACACATTTTAATATACAAAGAAGAAACAGATTTGATATTTCTTAACAAGAAATTTCCAGGTTGTGAAAATGTCGATGATACGGACTAGTAAGTAATGTGTCAAGTAAGTAACAATAACACATGATACGGTTATTGAAATGGTACAAGAAACTACTGAAGGCGGTGACGCCGAGAATACAGATGAAGGTTCAACCGGGACAGCAAAAGAAGATAAGTTAGTCACGGTAAAGGAACGGCCGTCTTGGAAACTGCAATGAACTATACTGAATAACAGACACCATACCAACAGATGTGCTTCTCCTAAGATGTCTACGCGACGCCGCAGCTCGAAAACGATCTAATAAGCAAACGCAGAAGACACTTCATAACTATTTCCAAAAAAATGTAGCAACCGTGATGAATAATGTATCCCAAAGCAACATTAATTTATGTAAATACTGTAGTCATTACAGTTCTACAAACGTATTTTGTGCATTCTTAGAGTATTATGGCTTATTATAACTTCTATTTATTATAATGTATTTCCGTTTTATAATATATGAACAAATTTCCGTGTAATCCGAGTTCTCGTAAATCCGAAAGGGTTTCGATCCCATCTACCTCGAATTATCGAGACTATTGTATATTACACTTTGGATGAGAACTTGAACGAATGTAGAGTTATGTATTTTTTTTATCTTCCTAAAAGCTTTTCCTGAACTCATTTAGTTGTTTTCTTGTTACCTCGGTATAATTTCGTTCTATATTTGTTCATCTTGTTCGGTTTCTTAACATTTAATTTCAATTCGTTCTTGATGTCCTCTTTTGAAATTTTCAGTTATTCCAGTGTTCAAGGTTTCTGTAATTTATTCATGTATTTACATTGTAAGCATCTTTTTATAAAGTAATTTAAATATGTTTCCTACAGTATCTGTCTTTCCATCCATATGTCGTCTCTGTAAATCTCACCCTTGATTTTGTTGGTAAAGTCATACTTTTGACGTGCCATGCATATTGGCAATCCCTTAGGTTATTGTAAATATTGCTATTTATAAAGCCTCAGGTAAAATATATCGTTATAGTTTCACGTAGAGAGATACTACTCTTTGGTTATGGCAGTTCTATGTAAGTATTTTGTGGTTTAAGTTATCTTCTTTTTTCTTGGAGTTGGGTCAGTGTTGTGGGTTGCATACTTTTAAATGGAGTTACTTGAACTATTAAAGGTTTTAGTTTACTCTAATTTTAACAACACTAATTTAACAAGCTTATTATTGTAAGAAATGATGAATGATATCAAAGTGATAAAAGAAAAAAACTTTAAATAACGACCATACAAATTTAAGTAAATATTTGAACCGTCTTTTTCTTCAAAAAATACAAACAAACCCAATATTGTTACATGGCCTAATTAGTAAGGAAAAGAAAACTTCAATATGAGAACCTTCTGAAGTTACCGTCATCCTCACACGACATGTGATACTGGACCAAGAGTGGCATATTAGAAGACCGAACCCCAGAATAAAAGAGTAATTCAGTATATAAAAACTGACGCGGAAAGTTTAGCCTGTATAGTGTGGATTCAAATATATTTTAAAACCAGGATTTTATTTAAAGGTCATATGAAAAAAATAAAATAATATATTCTGATACTCGGAATATTGGAATTTTGTTATTAAAAATGCTTTCAGTGTGAGACATAAAATCGGTACATTACTTTTGAAGGGAGTTGTATTTTTTTTAATTGGATTAAAAGAATGTACTATCACGAGTAATTATGTCTTACATTTATGAAACATATGCCTACTGGGGATACCTGACGCTTTTATTTGCAGCTATAAAAATTCCCATGTTCCTCAGTAGCAGAAACAAATTACTTTATTCTTTTAAAATAATTTCAAAATATAACGTGTTTAAAATTTTTAAACATATTATTATTTATTATTTGTAGTCTTCAAAAAATTGTTTATTCAATTTCCTCTTTCATAGAAATTTAACTGTCTTTAATATATATATATATATATATATATATATATATATATATATATATATATATATATATATATATTGTTTCAAGATTAAATAATATACACTAATTACAGGAATAATTTATTGAATAATACACTCAAAGCTTTTCGTTGGTTGACATTACCAACATCCTCAGGAATTACTAATAATGACAAAAAAAGACCTCTTCCTCTTTTTTTTGTCATTATTAATGATTCCTGATGATGTTGGTAATGTCAACCAACGAAAAGCTTTGAGTGTATTATTCAATAAATTATTCCTGTAATTAGTGTATATTATTTAATCTTGAAAATATTTCTAACAGGAAAACCTATTTGATATTCTACATATATATATATATATATATATATATATATATATATATATATTAGGATTACTTTCAGTAATTATATACAAATAATTTAACTATTGTCATTGATGGGTAGATAAACAGATGAAAAACAGGAATTTCAGGTTAAATTGCAAAACGAGGAGTTGGAAAAAAGTTAGTCACAAGGTTTCGCTTTTCATACAAATACGGAGGAAGTTAAATGAAGATTGTAATAATAGAAACTAAGCAAAGGTTTTATAGAAATTTTTTTTTCAACTAATTACTTTAAACACGCCTGATAGAAATAATGTGTATCGATTTATTTAGAATTCATCTTCATTAAGTTACTCCCCTTTTATAAAATGATTTGAGTATACTTTTAAATGTGCAAGGCTACAAAGTGTATGCGCCCAAACGAAATTTGTGGAGATTCATCAAACGTGGGTGGAAATTATGAACATTTGAAAAAACGAGATGATCGTTTAAATATCAACGCTTAGGATTATAAAATGGTAAAAAATAACTTATCTATTACAAATCTAAAAATACAACGGCTTTTATAAAAATAATGTTGCTATGAATCATCCAATAGACTAGATGGAAGTCTGGTGATGAAGCGATTGCAAGGCACGGCTGATCTATTCCTTCGATTTAAATTAATATGTATTTTACGATTCAGGAAGGAAGCGTGCTTTTGAGAAAAATGTTATATAACTGCAGTTGGTATAGATAAAAACCTGGGTGTTTTATGGAAAATGGACTCGTACTGATTGACGTCTTCTGTCACACGTCGCATTTAAAAAGAATGCTCATTAAATAGAAATATTAATAATGCTAATACTTAGAAATTTATATACTGAAAACAAAATTATTTCTTGAACTCTTTTATGTTTGATATTTTATTATTATGTATTTGCCAACGTGGACTGTTGGCATTAATATATTTACATCTTAAAAGCTTTTTTACCTTTTTTCAAAAACAATTTTAAAATATTAATCATTTCTTTTGAATACAGTGGACGTTGCTTCAACAGTCAATACGCTTTCTCTATACGTTGGTAGGAACGTGTTCGTCACGCTTCAACAATACAACCATTTAAAGAGCATAATAATTATGCAACAGGCTAACATAGGCTAATTCTACCGTATATAAAACGTAGATTCATCAGATAAAAAGAGTTACTTATAAGGCTATCATTTACAAAGATGTGACAACCTAACAAATAAAAAAAAAACTTAAATTGTCTCCATCTTAAACTTGAGCTACTCTTATTCACTTGAACACAAAGCAATGTGTAAACTCGTGACTATAGTAGTGTATACTATTTACTAAGTAAGAACACGCCTATAAATGTGAATTAACAAAGAGACATATCTCCGAGGCGGCAGTTCTCATTTAGCCTAAAAGTAATTTTATATATAGGTCTAAGTAGGCAGTCACATATAACCTACGTTTTACCATGTATACTTCACATTATCGGCCTACATACTGCTGTATTTGTTGAAGAGTATAGGTCTGAGAGGACATTTTATTATTTAAAAGCTAAGCTGTTATTTTCTTCACTAAATGGATCACGATACTGATCTATGAAAATTGAAACCGACATTTAAAAAATAAGTGTTTACTCTTCTTAAACAAAATGTTCATCTAGAAATATTTTCTGATGGAATAATAATAACCTTTCGATGAGTGTCAATAAAAAGCTTTAACCTTCAAAAGCAACTGTTTTCACACTATCGCGAATACAGCAGGTGTTATCTTTTACGATTACGTGGAACAATTTATTAAATACTTATTCATTGAGTAACCGATGTACTGATGATATATATTTATTTACTGATGGATGTAGAAAACCTCTCTTACTATATATTTCCTCCACCCATGAAATCCTAATCCTCAATTGAACGTCTATAAGAGAACTGCAAATACTCGATCCTACACAATGTAGCAATGAACTCATTCATAAACTTGTGGTAATTTAAATGTCTTTTAATTTTCTCTAAATTAAACATTTGTTCACTAAAAAATTGTTACAATTGTTGCAATACGCTTGTTACTAAGTTTCTCATACAATTTGAACAGGTTTTCTATTTCTACGCACCATATATTATCTTATGTGCTTGGTGCATTGTTTATTCTACGCTATCAGTTGATCATAGCTGTACAGAGAAACCAGCTTCCGGGAAGTGTTCTGGACGCACTCTGCAATATGCCTTGCGTGTTTCCTTTCTTTTCCATGCATTATAACGTGAGATGCATTCTCGCTATTACAGCTTAAGGTTCATAGTCATAAGGTCGATCCTTAATATATACTATGAATTTATTGTTCTATAAATAGTTAGCAGGATAAGTAATGGTTATGGCGCGTTTTATGTCAGGCTAGCATGAATGCTCATTTCTTTAGTCTCCGAGAGTAGTTATATTTGTGTTCTGACTTGTTCAAATTAAAAACAAATTTTAGAAATGTTTTAAAAATCGAAAATACTTTTAAGAAACAGTACTTATGCTTCTTTAATACATTTTTAAGATGCTTGTTCGATGCAGTGACATGAAAGGTTTAAGAAATCATTATTTAACTACCTCAGTAACCTTCTTAGCAACAGTAAATTATAGAAATAAGAAATCTGAACCAAACCTGAGCCCAAAAACTAATAGGTTTATATAATCAGAGTTTTTAAAACTTAAGAAGCGAAAGCCTTATTTTCTCAGGTGTGCTTTTAGAAATCGAACTGAGAATACTTGAAAATTTAACGCCATTTTATCGCTTAAAGTTTGATCAAATTGACAAAATGAAACAAATTAAATTTGTTTTTAATTTAAATTATTTTTTACATTTAAATTACTCATTGGATTTGAAATTAAGAACATGTAAAATCCAGGTGGGACTTATTTAGGAAATCAGTATGAGGCTAGCAAGAAACTAAGTCTTAAGAGGAAACTTTAGATTTTCATTTTTATAAACTAAACAATAAACGCTCAATCCTCGAAACTTTAAAAACAGGTTAAAGACTCTATTCTCGGTTAGACATTTTCTCATAGACTTAAGCCGTAGTTCTTAATTTTTGGTGCTCTTGGTGAGTTTTATTTCTTAAATATTCGGCTAATCCTCAACGAGTTACCCACGGTAAAGCCCTATGGACGTTATTATATAGATTTGCATATTTATTAACACGTCTCGGTTTAATCTTAATTCCTTTTATTCTAGGACTATCTTGAAAATGTAATATAAATTACTGTAGTAGAATTATAGTAAAAATCCTTACTAGCCGATAAAAGTAGACAAACTTTTAAATAATTATAGGATGGAAAGTAGATAAATCGTGAATATATTCGATGTTGTAACATTTAAAATGAGATTGATGTATTGTATATAGCCTAAAACAAGCAAAATAGTAGGCCGCCTGAACGGCAAGATATGAGAAATAGCCATCTAACAAACAAACAAAAGGAAAATGTATATAGCCTATATTGTCTATATATATATATATATATATATATATATATATATATGTGTGTGTGTGTGTGTGTGTGTGTGTGTGTGTGTGTGTGTATGTGTGTATATGTGTGTAGGTGTGTGTGTGTGTGTGTGTGTGTGTGTGTGTGTGTGTGTGTGTGTGTGTGTGTGTGTGTGTGTGTGTGTGTGTGTGTGTGTGTGTGTGTGTGTGTGTACACTCACAGCAGAATCACGACCGAAAACGGTAGGTCTCAAAGACGTTTAGAGACGGCGAAAATACGGATATTACGAGTAATAACAGCGAAACACTAAGGAATAGAGAACAGGCAGAACAAATCAACATATGGATTAAAAATAAAATAGATCGATCATATAAGTATAATGAACGAAGCCAGGAATTTAGGAATAGGCCGAAATCTCACACCGTCAATTTACTCTAGCAAAAACTGCTCAATGAAAAGACGGAGTTACAATCATTAAATATAGAATGAAGGAAAAACATACACGCTCTATATAGAGGAGAGGAAGGATACAATGTCCACGTATTATTTGTTATATTGTAGGCCTAGAACAAAAGACGAAATAACCTATAACTTTAGTGTTAGGTATCATCGATATTTTACTAGCGAATTTATAACACTGTGTTTGCCTTTATATTTATTGCAAAGAACTGATCGCGTTCAGTTTTCTCTTTGGAGCGAGAGGAAGCTAGAAGTCTGGATGAACCGGTTCCCTGACTCTACATCAATCTCAGAAGTGATTGCAATTATTGTAATACAGTTAAAGGCCAATATAACAGCATTTATCTTCAGCGTGCTTTATATAGCCCGCAAAGTTCATTGTGTGGAAGAAACGTCTTATACATTCCAATAACAACTATCTTTCTATGCGCTTTCTCTTCGTAGTGTTTATAATAAGTATTTAAGTTTAGTAGACTTAACGTTAAATGTGTCTGTTTATTCAATATTCGTATTCATTTCAGCAGATATAGTTAATGATAAATAAATAACAATAGCCCTTGCTACAAATATTTATTATGCTACAAATATGAGTATGTTTGTAACCTTCTGATGATGCTAACTGTGTTGGCGAAATGTACTCAAGAGCGTTTAAATATTTGTAGCAAGGGTTATTGTTATTTATTTATCATAATTACGCTACTGTGCTCTGTATAAAATTTTCAGATATTGTTAATGTTAAAACAGTTGCTTTTAATATTTCGTTAGAGCTACATTTATGCAATAAAATTGTCGAGCAAAGAACGTATGAAACAAAAAAAATGTTTACGTCAAAGTTGAACTCGAATGAATGAAAACGGTGGCAGTATTCAGTTAATGAGCTAATCATAAACCTCACACCGAAATTCTATAATAACCGAAATAATCAAATAATCATTAATTTAAAATTATTGTAAAATCAATTAGTTATGTCAGTTCGAAGACCTAGTCATCATCATGAGATGGCGGTAGGCAGCTAGATATTCCTAGGAGAGTTGGTAGTTGGGGCTGGGGTTTTGGGTTAGGAGTAATATATATATATATATATATATATATATATATATATATATATATAAATATATATATATATATTAGATATGGTGATATGTTTTCTTGTAATATACAGTAGTTAATAAATTAAAAATATTTCAAAAACAAGAATACTTTTAATGAATATATTTATTCAAAGCTTTTCGCCGATAAAATAGTACCAGCATCTTCAGGAAAATAATTATCTAATAAAATATATTTATCTATTATCTATTTTATTAGATAATTATTTTCCTGAAGATGCTGATACTATTTTATTGGCGAAAAGCTTTGAATAAATATATCCATTAAAAGTATTCTTGTTTTTGAAATATTTTTAATTTATCAAATATATGTATATATATATATATATATATATATATATATATATATATATATATCCAGTGGCGCACCCAAGGGAGGGGCCAAAGGGGCCCGGGCCCCCCTTAGCATGAGAAAAAAAATGAAATTTATAAATAAATTGAAAATGACAAGAGACATATTATATGTTTAACTGGAATTTAGGTGTAGGTTAATAAGATAGTAAATGGAAAATAATATTTAGCCTACTTGTGAATTTAATTCTTTAAGTCAGGATTTCCTCTAGTGAACGGACTCTATTAGCCTATATTTATTGAAAACGCGCCATCCTCCTTTGGATAAAATACATGCTTTTATTACTTTTATTTGTGTCTGATTTATCCTGTTTTAAGAGGCTTTAAGTAGCAATAAAATGTTAGGAATTTTCAAATGTATCATTAATTTTTAAAAAAATCAACCTTTCGCTTTGCGATAAAATACGCAAATTTTGTGTTGGTACCTTAAGGTATAACAAAATAAGCATTGAAGTTATTTGGCAATTGATAATTATGGGGAAATATTACAGTTGTTGAAAAATAATAAACCACCTACTTTACTAAGACATAAAACACACAAATGTAGTCTCAATTTGAGTATTTTTTATGTTGCTTATGCTTAAAACATAAGTTTTAAAGTGGTAAAAATTCAATATTTTCTACAGGGATGAACAAACCGAACCCCACCACGGCCCCGTTGTAGTTCTGGCCCCCAAAATGACAAAATTCTGGGTGCACCACTGTATATACCTACGGTAAAATTTAATGCATTTGCATTGCTCTCAACTACTTAAAATTATACACAAGTTGAGCAAGTCAGCGAATTAGTTCTTAATTTGAATGAATTATAACTTTAAAGAGTATTCAATGAACTTTAAAAAACAGAGTCTAAAGACCTGTTGAAACCTCCTTTCTTTATTACAGCGATTTTCTCATAGCTGTAAGTAATAGTAGGTCTATACATTTAGAGGGTTTGCGTGGGTTTTTATTTCAAATATCGGGCCATCACCAAACAAGTATATGCAGATTTAAGTTCATTACGCACATTGTATAAGCATATTTAGTAACAGATCTCAGTTTAGTATTAACTAATTCGATGATTACCTAAAACTAACTAAAAATCGATGACTGATCGACAATAAACTTTATAATCCCCCTGGAGGGGAGTGTGTAGCCCCGAAACCTCCCCTTGCGGTTCTTCTGTCAGAGGGTGCGACTAAAACGAATATCCAGAACAAACTGACTGAGTTTGTATAATGGTCTTTGGTTTATAGTTAATTGCATTATTATGAATTCTAATATTTATCTCACGTTCTTTTAAAAGCCTAATGTAATTATAACGGTTTGTCATAATATCACAAAACAAAATAAATAGCGTTTTAACTCAATAACCGAAAGCCAGTTTAAATCGGAAGTTAAAACGTTTTTAGATCAGTAATAATTCATTTCTTAACATTTTATATTTACAAAAAACAACATTTATCAACACTGACAAGCACATAACTGATACAAACGAAAAATAAGTTGATAACAGGCTGTTGTTTTGTTTTTAAATAAATATTTACCACAGGATATTACAAAACTCCAGTGAATAAATTGAAGGTACTAAATTCAACAAGAAACTCGTTACAAAACAATATTTTACCTTTGAATATGGAAATTGCGAAAGATTTTAACGCCAGTGTCTAAGATTTGATTGTATCCTTTCACAAGTCCGGCATCTCACTACACAAACACTCCACAACACTCCTCGCGCTACAGGGCGACTGGCAAAGATCCCGCTACATTCTTCCTACCTGTCTAACTGTTTCCCCCTCTTCCCCCTAAATTTAATTTGTACCTGCTGAGGAATGTTGGAATCGCAGATGTAAGCAAAACATTTTATTTCCTGGGGCAAATTATATTATTACAACTTAGGCTTGATGAGATAGAGATTTAAATTTAATCTTGTTCTGACATATTCCTAACGTGTCATCCATATAAGTTTTCATTCGTTACATGTGGCGACTAAATTTGCACCAAGAATCTGACTAACAACGGAAACTTTTAGCCTTAACTGGCTAATGATATTTTTCTAAATTTAGACCAAGTTCGTAGTAAAATTCTAAGTAACAAATTTTATTCTTAAAATCTCAACATTGGAAGAGTAGAAAGGCACTACATCACAAGAAAGTTTTTCGTTTTACAAAGTAACTTATTGTTTTTACAAAATTAACGTATCTTTTCTGTTTGCCGATTATTTCTTGTAACTTATAACAGTTCTAAGCAACATTTAAAATCATTCAATACATAACATTTATACTATAAAATGTAGTCTAAATACACAGTAGAGTCTCGGAAACTCGACATAATGTGGATTTAAAATTACATAATGTGTCGAGTTTTCCTGGAATTCAAGTTAAAAATTAACAAATCACAAACTACACAAACTAGTTTCTTAAAGTGTGTTAATTAACAAAGATCAAGTAGTAGGCTGTAATAAATAAATAGTGCACTGACATAAGAACTTACTGGATATACGTTGTGTGCAAAATGTCATTGTGAGGGAAAAAACTTGCAATCTTGGACTGATTCTCAGATTGAGATTTTTGGTGCTCAGCGTCGTCCCGCAATGTTCTTAAAACACAAGATGTCTGCTTCCGATTCACCATATTGCTCGAAGTACTGCAACGCTTCTTCTACAGCATGAGTAAATACTGTGGCTCATTTTTTCGTCTCTACATCGTTGTCATTGTCACCTTCATCTTCTGAGACATCTTCATTTCAATCTTTTTCAGTTACGCCCAAAACTATTACACTGTTCCCTAAAATCTCACTGCCTCCATTTTCTTTCATCCAATTCTCCAAATCTCCTTCAATCAGGGGCGCTCTCAGGATTTTGCCAAGGGGGACCAGAACTACAACGGGGCCGGGGGGGGATGATTACGGTTTGTTCACCTACTTAGAAAATATTGAATTTTTACCACTTTAAAACTTATGTTTTAAGTAAATGCATCATAAAAAAAGACTCAAATTGAGACTAAATCTGTGTTTCTCATGTCATATTAAAGTAGGTTGTTTATTATTTTTCGACGAGTACCTTGAGCATTTTTACATTCTGATTCCTGTACCATTGATTTTCATTAAATTCGTCTTCGGTTTTTTTTTGCTTCTCAAAAAATGATAGTAATTAAAGAACATTTTCTAATTACGGTCTAAATTCTAAGACAATGTACAGAAAAAAACAAATACAATTTTAAAAAATATTTTGGATATTTATTGTTATAAGTTAATTTGGTTTTTTTATAATGGTCTCAAAATTTACGCTGAATTATGGACAATTTTATTAAAACTGTTTGTCTGCTCCTCTTTTCATGGCATCTCGGAAACGTGTTTTAAGCTGACGGGCCTAATTAAACCTTGACAATCTTCAACATTGTTAATTATATGTTACGGCCTATTTATGGTTTAGTTAAGCCTCCTATTTATTAGGGAGTTATTCTTTAACTAACGATCCTACTCTAGCGATACCCTCTGACGATTAGAGAGAGGTGTAACAGACATAGTGGATAAGGACTATTGTTATGATTGTACAAACGGAAGTTAAATAACTGTTAAATCATTGAACAATCCCATAATTTTAATATTTCCCCATAATTATCAATTGTCAAGTCACTTCAATGCTTATTTTGTTATACCTCAAGGTGGCAACTCAATAATTGCGTATTTTACCGCAAAGCGTAATGTTAAGATTTTTTAAAATTAATGATACATTTAAAAACCGCTAACATTTTAATGGCACTTGAAGGTTAATCAGGCTCTTAAAATAGGATTCTTCAGACACAATTAAAAGTAATAAAAGCATGTATTATACCTAACGGATGAGGGAATAAATGTAGGCTATTACAGTCCGTTCACTAGAGGAAATACTGACTCAGAGAATTCAATTTACAAGTATGCTAAATGTTATTTTCTATTGTCTTTCGTATTACCCTACACCTAAACTGCAGTTAAACGTATAATATTTTTCTTGCCATTTTAAATTTATTTATGAATTTTCATTTTTTCGATAGCTAAGGGGGGGCTGGCTTTAGTTGCTTTTTCAGTGCCCGGGATTTTCCACAACAAAGACACTAGGATTAACTCATCTTCAAATTTTTGTTCCTTCTAAATCATTTCCCCCGTGATCGAGCGGCTTTCTCCATGAACGGGCAAGGGTCAATGCTGGAAGTTAATCCTATGACTGAGAAATTCAACCAACTCACTTCGTTTTCACACACCGTCCACCGACAGTCGGGGAGAGACTGAAATTTTTTTATCCTCAGACGTGTCGAATTGTACGGAATGTCGAATTTTCTATACTCTACTGTACCCATAGTAGAATTGGGAAACAAACGGTATTTGTTTTGATTGCCAAATTGGCAATCTGGTACCAGAAGTAGAGAACCTAATATTAAAGCTTTAAAAATACTCACTTAAAAAATATGTAGGCCTAAATACTTTATTGATTCATCTCATCACAATCTGAAATTTTGTAAGGCTACACATCTACGAGGGTCAATTTCCATCTTCAGTCTGCGAAACCTCTAAAAGGTGCTTAGACTCCAATGATTTTACAATTTAAAAAAAAAACTTGTCGAAGCAAAAATAGTTCGTAGATGTGGTGAGCAAGGGTTTACATAATTTTAATTTTCTTTTAATTTCAAGTTTGTTCATCATAAACATCTAGAATTTATCAACAGGCATGTGTTAAAGCTCTTACTGCGGAGTATTTGGAAAAATCTGTGAACTTTTATTTTTAGATTGAAAAGGTATTTTTCCATTAGTTTTCTTAAAATTATATGTTTTTCATGTACGATTGATTTCACCTTAATATGATATACAGTAGAACCTATATACGTCGTACCCCATTCAGTATCTCCGGATAACCTGAAATTATTTTGGAGTACAATAAATAAGAAATAACAAAAGTAAAAAAACTACTTACAGTACATACATAAAAAGTCTAACGTATCGCACAACAAAAAAACAGCTCACAAACATTTAAACCGCCAAAGTTAACAGTTTTCTTTGCCAAGAAATTAATTATTGCAATGGAGTTTACCTGTATGTACAATATCTACGTTCATATACTGTAAATAGTACTCTTTGATAATGTGAAGGAGTTTTTCTGAAAGTACAATATTTCCTTTCAATTTTTCTTCAGTCTCCAGCTAAACCGGATGGGCCGCGGTCCCAGTTAGTCTGAATTATCGAGGTTCTACCGTAAGTCAGACGGTTCTTCACGTATCTAGGTTTCTAATGGCAGGGCCGTATTTAGGGTAAGGCGAACTAGGCGACCGCCTAGGGCGCCGTCAGATTAGGGGCGCCACGAAATAATGTACAAGTGCCCGGCGAAGCACATTTTAATTTAAAATTTTTTGCTTGACGATGCTTTTTAGAACCATGAGGGATTTTAAGGACATCGCTTAGGTGTATGGAGATTCGGCTGCTTGAACATAACAGTAGATCATAGCGTACACTCTAAATTCCATCTAGTTTCATCGAAATTCATTCAAAGGCGAGTGGGTTTCACTCGTATTCGGATAGGGCACATTTTGATTCGAGCTTCGAGTTAAAGGCTCACTTGCCTTTAAGTGAAATTCACTTGTCTTCGAGTAACATTCATTCGAACACAAGTAAATTTTAACTCAAAGCTCGAGTCAAAATGTGCCCCACCCGAATACGAGTGAATTTCGCTTAGTGAAATTTAGAGTATAAGGCGCAAGACAAACTTGTTTACCGTTGATCGCGTAAGTCGACTTTAGTCCCTAGTGACAGAATCTGGATTTATTTATTCCCTGCATATTTGTGGGTTTTTGTATAATTTGCAAACATTACCCAATAATGAAACCCTTAACAAATGTTGCATAAATTAACAAAATAATTTGACAGTAGTAGGAGAGGTCTCAAATATAAATAGCATTGAACTCTATGAGGAAATTGTACATATAAAAGTTATTTTGAGTGAACCTGCAAATATTCAAGTCCAGGAAAAAACTGATTCGATACACCCCATAGAAGTGCTGAGAACAATTAAAGCTTTCGATTTGAAAAATCTTTTTACCAATCTATGGATTGCTTTAAGAATTCTTCTCCTCACCCCTATTACTGTTGTTAGTGGTGAGAGGAGTTTCAGTAAACTTAAACTCATAAAAACTTATTTGAGATCAACAATGACACAGAAAATGAAATTGCACGAAAAGTAGATTTTGATTCAGTGATAACAACTTTTGCAGAATCCAAAGCTCGTAAAGTTGTATTGTAATATTTAATATTTTTTTCAAAATATTTTTATAATTAAGTTGTAATTTGTATTTATAAAATATTTTAGTATTCTATGAATAATTACTTGATTTTTGAATGAATAAGAGTATGAATAAATATATATTTAAACAATAGAGTCGTTTCAATTTTTAATGAGTAATATGTGTATGTTAAAAGTTTTTGAAAACCACTCGCCTTACATGGGGCGCCAGGAGATTTTTCGCCTAGGGCGCCAGAAAACCTAGATACGGCCCTGTCTAATGGTACGAAGGTAAACGTACTGTTCATAGCGAGTCCGAAAAATACTGCTTGCAAGCAGTTGACACTGGTGAATAGTTATTTTGCATTTTTTACTTAGTTCCATAATAATCGATGCTATAAACTTTAAGGTTAGTTTATACTGCCGTAAATCGAATGCTATATTTTGCTACATTTATTGTTACAAACTACAAATTCTAATTGTAACTTTTTCTGTAAATATTACATTATTTAATATATTAAAATAATTATGTAAATTATGTAGTAACTTCACAAATTAACACACGCTCTGCGTATGTATGTTCGTGTATGTAAAGCGTACTTGCCCCAAATGTTTGGGCCTACATACACTTATATAAACCCTGCAAGGGTGGGTTCTAACCCTGAAATATAAGAGCTATTTATTTTACTTATAAGCTTCATTTACACTATAATAATTCTTTGTCATAGTAAATAAATATTATAAATAATTCATCACTGAGATGAGTCATACGCCAGGATACAAAACCGTAGATTTTCGGGTTGAATATTCAGACCTCTTCCACGTACTCCAAAACGCCTTAAAATGCACCTAAGTGTCATTAAAATCTTATTTAGCATGACTCAAACTTAAATTAGAATCTTAAACTCATCAACCTCATTTTGTGTAAAAAAATTGGTATTTGTGTTATATTCGTAAATATTTGGCATTAAATGTGTCGGAATAATTGAGTTAAGTGAAAACAGATTTCAGTTTAAATACGTCATATTTCATCATTGTTTTCCAAAGGTAAATTAGCATATATTCTTTCCAGATGTTGAAAGCTTCCCATGAGATTTCTGAGGGCTAGCACCCCCTCCCTCCCTGAAATGATGTTCTGACTACGAAAATGCTCTAAAAACGTTTGAAGGACGACCTTTAGTTTAAGCTCCATGCTTAAAAAGTTTCTTCATGTCCTTTGCAAAGTATTTAAGAAATATTATTGCTGAAGAAAATATTTAAATTTTGACCGATACAAAAGCATAAGAAAATTTGAAGAAAATTTCCATATAGTCTTCAATGCATTATTACATCTCTAGGTAGAACAAAAACTGTTTCACAAGAAAATTTGCATCTCAATTCTATTGCACAGTTAGTTATTAGACTGCTTTTCAATATAGGTCTAGTAACTATTTCGAAATACTCTGTGATTTTGGAAACTGCTACAAGGTAAGCATTTCACTACAAGTTAAAGATTAAATGACTTTGTTTCTTTATTTATTACCTAAGGAGAAACCTCCCCTTAATTAAGAATCAGAGTTTATTTCAGTGCCAAGAGTTACTGAAGCACAAAGAAGAGTAGAGGTGTTTAAATCGTTGAGATTACTACCAAATATGTTCTCATAAAATATCATAACATACTACAATGTAAAGTTAACATTGTTTATAAACTGGAATAAATTTTACAGTGTTTTTCAATTCCTTCTATTAGTTCACACTCTCCCTATATTTATCTCCCTCAAATTTTCAATCGTAATAAAATACTTTTCATTCATCCACTCAAGTTTAAAATATTTTTTTTTCAAACTTAGTGAATGACGCTTAGATAGAGCTTTTCAAATATCAATTCATTGATTCAATTTAATAATAAATTAATTTTAGTTTTATATGTTTCTGAAACACTTTTCAGAAAAAGGCCAAGTTATGCAATATACCTAGGTAGTTATTTAGTCCCATTTGGTTAAAGATAAGTGATAACATATAAATCAGCTGATATTATGTTATAGGCTATGTAGTAGACAGCTGTTTTAAAGTATAGGTTATGTTACTTTATTTATATTAATTGTTATTATTTAATAAAAAGTAACTAAAATAATATTTTTCTTTGTTGGCTTAAGTAGAAATTGACTTTAAAAAATTTTTTGTTTATATTACTTGTTTTATAATTTATTTCTTTTATTATTGTTATTTAATAATAAACGTTATTAATAATAATAATTAAATATAGACAATAACTGAAATTGATATTTTTTTGTATTTATTACCACTATATGTAACTTCTGGTTTTGTCATAGTGTTTCTATTAGTTGAGATTTTGGACAGCCCTATCTGCTTGATGTGTAGCTCATTTTCAACTAAATTCTAACCATACTAAGATGTTATGAGCAACCAACTGAGATGTACATCAAGTACATTGGATCACAAAATGTATAAGGTATAATCATTATGAAAAAGACAGTGAATGGCAGTTGAGTATGCTAATAAGAAATGCTTGTATTTACAGAAATAATATTTTAAAATCACTGTTAGTAATCCTTTATTGTGATTTCATCAATAACTCTGAAATTTTCTTAATAGTTCAACACTAAATGTAAATAAATTAACATACTGTTGGGAAATGTAGTTTTACTGCCAAATAAAGGTATGAAATTTTTAAAACAATTCTATACATTTTTAGAATTAAAAATACATTTTATGCTTATCAACCTGCTTTATTGTCCGGTAGAAGGAAAGGATCAAGTAAACAGAGAAGTAATAAATAAAGTGTTTATAAAATATCTTTTTGTATATTTGTATACATTTATGTATATTGTGCTGAGAGTATAACGTAGGCTTAAACTAAAATACTTTTAAGTGCATACTATAAATATGAAATCTTAAATGATACACTTTACATTTGCAATTACTCTAATTTACAAAACTTAAAATTATGAATTTAAAATTAATTATTCTGTATTAAAATTAATTCAAAAAAAATTTACTATGCTATGTTGATAATACCCACTTCACATTGCTTCATTTAAAAATGGTTCAAAATGTTGCAAATAAAGTAAAATGATAGTGATCTTAATATTAACAAACTATTGTATTTTAAATTAATTATTCTTTTTTTGTTTATTTATTTACTAGGATTTTATATAAACAAGTAACATATTATTACAGTATGAATTCACACTTTAAGTAGGCATTAAAACACTTCAATAATGTTTATTCATGAAATAAATTTCATTCTTTTTGTAGTAAAAAAGAAAAACTAATAAAATATATCATCCACATTGAGACATACATACTCAGTAACTTATGACACTATAAAAATGCTACTAGCTTGCAATGTTTAAACATGAAAAGGTTTAAAATTTACTTTTAAGTGGCAATTTTTTTCAAAAAATATGAGAAAGCTCTTAGTAAAGGGACTGTGAATTAGGTGTACTGAAAAAATTAGTAATTAAAACGCAAACTGGTAATTTTGTAAGTGTTGAAGGCAAAATAATTTATGCTTAGTGAAGAAGAGGTTTCCAGACATTTGTATAATTTTGTTTTTAAATAAATGTTTTATGTGAAAATCAGTTTTCAGGGTTAAGTATATTTGAAACAGAAGTGCTAAGATGAAATGATAAAATGTAGTAATTACTGTTACAACCATAAACATTTATTTCAAATTCATAAGTTGATTTCTAATTTCACCAGAGTTTTTCTTTAATATATGAATAGGAACTTTATTTGTTGAAAACCTCAAAATATATTTATATGTACAAGTATATGTGTGTGTGTGTGTGTGTGTGTGTGTGTGTGTGTGTGTGTGTGTGTGTGTGTGTGTGTGTGTTTGTGTGTGTGTGTGTGTGTTGTGTGTGTGTATGTTGTGTGTGTGTGTGTGTGTGTGTGTATGTATTGATTTATATATTATAACATTACACAATGCTCATATAATCGAGTCAACTATAACATACCAGTGTTTTTGTTATGTTTATAAAATAAAATTATGAACAAATATTAATTTAAATATATTTTATTCTCAATAAATTCTATTATTAAGATATTTATTGTCAGGCTCCAAACCTATATTTTGAACAGATCATGATTATTATATTCATATGAATGGTTTTATTTTTACTTCCTGGTAACTCATATTGAAAGGAGATCTCATAATACACAATTTTATTTGTACATAGACTACTATGTTTATACAAATGTATGGTTTATAACAATGTAATGAATCTTATTTTAATAAGATGATAATTTAATGGTAATGATAATGGTAATTTATTTATTACAGCGTCAACCCTAGATAGAAATACATTTTGTTAAATATCATACAAGATGTAACATTTCCTCTAATTAGAAACTTAAGGAAAAAATTGTTTGTTTAATTATTGTATAATTTTGCTTATACTTAGTAAGAGAATTTGATAACATTAAAATTAAAAATTGCAATAATTTTCAATGTTTTAACAATAAAATTTTCTTAATTCTTGAAAACAATTGGTTTTCTTTTTTTAGTTATTTTAACGTTTTGATACTCATCTCTCTACTTTACTTCTCGCGTGTAAAATTAAAAAATAATGGATTTGATTTTTTTATTTTATTAGTATAATTGGTGAGTCTTTTGATCGACAATTATGATAGACTTGGATTGTATCAAGATTACTTTCTAGCATAGTTTTATGAAAATACTGTAATTAGATTAGGCCTACACTTTTTTGACATGGAATAAAATGGGGCAAAGTAGTATCAAAGACCAACCTGTCGAACGAGTTAAAAGGGTGAGTTGGTTTTTCAAGAACCTCTTAAACTCTAGGTCTACCCACTGTAGTGCAAAGTCTTCCTCTTTCTCCCAGACTGAAGGATACAGAGGAGGCTAGCTCTAAGTTCAAAGATCGAGAAACTATCTTGCTACCCTCGTCAAACCAGGGTGTGACTGACTCACTGTCCTACAACCATTAAACAAAAAAGACCCATTTATCCGTAAACACATATACTTTTTAAAAAAGTCCAAATGCAAAAACATTTTTTTCAGTGTATCAGTGTTTACAGACAAATAAGTCATTTCAAAATGTTTGTTTTTTGTTGAACTTAAACAAAATCATTAAAGTTGTCTGTCGAGAGATCTTAATTGATTCAGGAAGTAAATCACAATCAATGTAACCCGAGGTAAAAGTACAAGGGTATTTATGTTTTACACTTGTTTATCATGGAATAAAGTATGGTGCATGAATTTTAAAAACTACATTCTTTAATGTTGTTTGTGTATCTATTATGCATCATTCTCTTCAGAATTAAACTCTCTACAAGGTTTGTTTTAAAATTACATGTATTTGTTATTCCTATAACAGAGTTAATGTACTTTAAACCTAAATACAACATTGTACGGAGGTTTGGGTATTTTGTCAGATGATTTAAAAGGGCTGTAGTTACAGTTTTGGAATCTGTTTTATTCAAACTGTCAGTTCATTGTAAATGAAATTCACTACATTTTATACTTACAAACTTACATACATAGGTACATACGTTTGTATGTATGAATATACATATATTTTGTACGTATGTATATAGGGTATATATAACCTATTTTAACTCCAAATTTAAAAAGTATGTATATGTTGTTTTTACTGAATTCAATGGCAGAAACAGTTAAGGGTGAAATGAGTTCATTTGAGGTGGTATTATTCCTATCAATAAAATAGATAAAATACATTTGCAATTAGTTTCAATTCATGTTTTAAAAGTTATCTTTTATAATAAATTAAATTTTTGAAAAAATATTTGGTTTCCCTTTGTCCCTAGTTAATATTTTTAAGTATTTTTTGTGAGAGATTCTTTAACGCCCTTTATAAGAACCAAAATATTATTTGTGCTAAAAGAATATCATTTATTATCAATCTTAATCATTAGAATCTACGTGCCTGTTTCATTAGAAAAAAATTGAATATTTGCATGGATATTGAAATAAAAAACTCAAACTAAATAAATATTCCTAACTATTGTGCTTATTATAATTAAGGCCTTTAAACTTTTTTGTAGTTAACTGACAAGCTAACAAACTGTTTTTCTTTTTATGTTACACAAATAGTAATAAGGCAAATTTATTATTGTCAATATAAATTTTTAAATAAAATTAGAGCTTCAAAATGATAATTAGTAATTTCCAGTTTTCCTGTGCTATTTACAATCGATTTCAAATTGAGTAAAATTTTTTTATGCAAGTAAAATCAGGAATATTGTAGTCAATAATTTACATTTTGTTAGAAGTTAGATTGTCATTTAATAACTTTATGATTGGAATGGACGGCATTAAAACATTTTGAAACAATTGTGAAGACTAGTCAATGGCGGCCTCATCTTGGGGTTCATATTGGAGCAGTTTCTTCCTGAGCTCTTTAACCTGCTCATTTTTTTTGGTAAGCATCTTCTTTAGGTTACTGTAGGCAGCTGTCTGGTTGAACTTTCTTTCCAACTCCTGATAAAAATAAGTCAGATATTTAAAAAAAAAAGTTTTGCAAAATATCATTAGGAAATAAGTGCAGTGAAAAACTAAAACTTTTGTAATAAAACTTGTTAAAAGTTTAATTTTAAGAATAATTTTTAAAAAAATGTTTGATGCAATAAAATTGATTTTCTATCCAATTACAAAACTACTTACAAATTTATTAGTTAAATATTGTTCCAGTTTCACTCAACATCCTTGACCCGTTAGTCTTTTATTTAGGGATAATTTCTAACATATGCACTGGTTTGGATTTTTTTATTAGATATATACTCAGGGAGATAGAAATAAAATATGCTTATGGGTGTACTTGAAGGATATCAGAATTTCAAAATAAAATAATATTTTTGTGCTCAACGCATTAATTCCCAACCTTGCATAAAAAAAACAGTATATTATATTAAACACAATTCCTTCATATAGTGAGTAATTTTCAATTTGAAGCGTGTTATTTATTCTAAGAATAGAGTAATTTTCTATCATGCATTAATTATTTTGTTTGTAATGATATTTCTTTGTCAATAAGGACTTCAATTATGATAAAATAAATTTCGAGAAAATCAACATTTTTGATGAAAGAAATGAACATCTGTCGATTCTTGGAACAAAAAAACCCTTTGCTATGACAGCTTTCTTATCATGTTTACTTTACTGCTGAGTCATTTCCGTTGAACCATAGCTCTCCACTCCCCTTTATTCAACACAGTTCAATTGTGTTGCATTGACGCAATGTTGGGAGTTTCCCGGCAGTTGAGATATATTAGCCTTGTTCAAAGCAATTGACCAGTAGATTCGCTATGAGTTTTAAACGTAAGTGTTATAAAACAGCAGAAGAATTGCTTGCAGCTCTTGATGAAATTGAGGAAGAGGAATCAGCATGCGGTGTTGATGCAGTTATCATACCACCTGATGTTGATGAAAATACTAAAGAAGAAGATATCTACGATAATCAAATTGTCATAAACGACGGTGGTGATAACATTCCTTTGGATACCCCTGGTTGTTTTGAAGTTCATCTTTCCTTAAGTACAGAGACAAGTAATCAAAAAATTAAAAAAACCAGTAGTGAAGAAACAAAAATTATGTCCCGATTGGGAAAATTCTTTATCAACTACATCAAAATTTCCAAACGATGTTAAAATAAAAATCGTATAGAACAACTAAAAAACCAATATGGTGGACTAACAACTCGAAACATTTAATTTATTTTTAATGATTTATTCCTGGACAAAACTATTGAATTTTCTGTACCTTATGCTAAGGAAAAAATCACCATAGCTTTTCTTTAACTCGTCCAGAATTGAGAAAATTTTTTGGAATTCTCATTCTGACGGGGTATCATTCGTTACCTCAATCAAAAATGTATTGGAGTAAAGATCTTGATAAAAGTGTACCATTTGTATGAAATACAATGTCCAGAAATAAATTTGATGAAGTCATTTATTTATTAGGCAACAATAAACTAGATAAATCGGATAAATTTTCAAAAGTCTATCCTTATTTTGATGAATTATATACATAATTTTGTCAGTTTGTAGTGTTTTCACATAAATTATCAATTGATGAGCAAACGGTACCTTATTTTAGACGACATTCAGCAAAAATGTTCATGAGAGGAAGACCAGTGAAATTCGGTTTCAAAATTTGGTGCATTGCTGATGGTTATGCATACAGTTTTGAGCCATATGGGGAAAAAGGTCGAGAAATAAACAACGGCTATGGCTTAGGAGAGAAGGTCGTTTGTAATTTGTTGAAAAACCGAGAATCACATAATTTTTTTTTGATAATTTTTTCAGTACTTACAGTTTATTTAGTAGGTTGCACAATATTCCGCTCACATCAGTGAAAAAATTTCTAAAAGCTCCAAAAGGAAGTTATGAATTTGCCTATGGTAAAAAGGAGTATATTTTTGTTGTTCGATGGAGGGATAATTCAGTTGTTCCAGTCATAACGAATTAGAGAACAGTTGAACCAACACTAAATGTAAAACACTAACGTCTAAGAAAGGAAACAGGACTTTGTAAAGCAACTGAATGTTATCAATGATTGTAATAAAGGAAAGGGTGGCATGATAATTATATTGCCAATTACAGAATTAGAATAAGAGGTAAAAAATGGTGGTGGACCATATTTATAAATGGAATTGATTGTGCTGTAGTAAATGCATGGAGATTTTATATTTTATCAACCGGAAATAAAATCAGTCAGATAGAGTTTAGATCGCAGCTCGTTATCTTTTTACTTCAATCAGCAAATATTGAAGAACCTGACAAGTGCAGTAAAAATCTGCTATTAGGCCACTGCAGTAAAATTACTTTACGTACGAAAAGACAAAACTGACCACATTGTAGACCGAAATAAAAATAATGCAAGGTGGAGATGTAAAGTGTGTCACAGTCAAACAGTATACACATGCAAGAAATGTCAAGTGTTTTTACATGTTGAATGTTTTAAAACATTTCACAATTCAGATTGAAATAAATTGTGAAAAGTAAAACTATGTGTAAATTGTGTTTCAATAAATCATTTCATTTAATGATTGTCGTGTTTTTTTAGCACACATTATTACCCAACATTGCTGTAACATAACACTGCGAGACGTAGGGAACTCCCAACATTGCGCAAACGCAACAGGTCATTACTCAAAAACTAAAACCATCAAATTTATATTCAGGTTTTATTTTAATAATTCTATCGTAAAAATGTAGATTAAATAATGAAAAATCATATAAAATATAGATGTTGTCCTATTGGGAAGAAATGGGTTAAGAAAGTGATTAGCAAAAGTTTGGAGCATTTCTATCAATAGAAAGTGTTTGTTAGGTCAGCAGTATGTGTAGAGCTTGTAGGATCAGATGCAGTGCCTTATGAGCTATGTCTATCAGATGATGTGTCAAACATTTGTTCCACTGGTTTTGTTTGATGTAATTACTTTGCTATTGTTAATCAGTAAACTTGTTGTTTTACTGTAAGTAAGTTGTTGCCAGGGATCTTCTAAATGTCTTTATAACAGTACAAAATCTGACTCTCTTTCCATTTATCCAATTAAGGTTGGAAAACTGTCTTTATACATAAAAAGGCAAAGCCCAAATTGCTTGCCATAATAAATTGAGCACTTATGAAAAATCCTGGGTGAACAATTTAAAAGCTTATGAGAATATTAAAGAATTATTAAAATGATGTTAACACAATTGGTGCTGAGCATTATTCTAAGACCTTCAGAAGCTGAAATAAATGTGTAAACATATATATATTTAACCTACCAATGTGTCATAAATTTAATTTAAATGATGTCATAAGTCATGACATTTAAGAGGGTTCTTAGCTCCCAGAAAACAGACAGTCCTAGTTCAACACTCGTTTAACTTTATAATATCCATAATAGCACTATTTGCCTATAAATACCAGTATATAGTATATAAAATATTCTTGCTAAACTGTGACCTGCAAGAGGGTTGTTAGCACTTTGCAGATGCAGCAATAGTTCAACACTCGTTCCACTGTATATAACATGCATAAAGACTCTGTAAAGTCTTCCATAATAATATGACTAAATTGATAACATAAAATGATAACCTACAAAAACTAATACCACTATCTTACACTAAAGAAAAAGACTATTAACTCAAATACTTATAAAACATTGTGTACCAAACATTGCAGCTTGAAACCAACTACAATAATAAATGAGGATTAGTTGCCCTAAATGATAATCAGCAAATTAAACAGTTCAACCCATAATAACATCACGTTGCATTATGTATAAGTAGGTGATCACAGTTTCTGGCATTCTCTATCTATGACGCAATATCATGACACCAGCAGGAAATATGTTAATAAAAAATTACTTGTAAGAATTGGAGTACTTTACATTAGTTTCAAATAATAGTTTTCATTTTCTCGAGCACTGCAGTGTATATAAAACACAAAACTGTTTTAAGAAATAAATAGTTTTGAAATGTTTATTTCAATATTTTACCTTAAATCATGACAACACTTTTATCAATCCATTTTGGCACCAAAGAGATAAATGTTTTATAATGAAGTTATAGTGAAAAAAATTGTATTTTATAATTTTAATGTTTGACACACCAAAAAAATAGTTTTACTCCTAAGCTATTTATACATTTGTAAATTCCACATTCTAACCTGTTCAGCCAATGTCAGCTGTGACTGCACAGACAGTACTTGTTGCCTCATGGACTCCAACTCTGACGTGAGTTGTTCACTGAGCACAGCCTCATACTCTCCTAGTAAGTTTTCCACATCTTGTTTCTAAATCAACATTTATACTAGAATAGAAATTTTATCTACTTAAAGTTATTTCTAAAGAAAGATTTTTATTGAAACATTTTTTCCAAAACGTCATTTAAAACATAATTTTGTTTTAGTTTTAATAGAATACATAACTGTTTTAATATGTAAATATATATTTTGCATCTCCCAGCATGCAAAGTAATATTGGTTAGTTCTCAAAATCCATAGAAATAATAAATCCGCTCACCTTTTCACCTAAATATTATCCCTTCTGTTGTATAATATGTATAATTGTGCCTTCTGTCAAAATAAATTTGTTTCAAAATTGTCAAAGTCACAAAATTTCAGGCAATTTATTTTTAACCTCTAAAACCAAGCAAGGTTAAAGAACCATAGAAGTAATACTAACACTTAGGTAAGGCGCAAATTGAGACATGTATAGCGCACGTGAGATGATCTGACACAAGGGACTCGACACGGGCTGCGTGGGGATCCGCAAATTGAGATGCAGTTGAAATCAAGACACAACACCTATGGGTTGTGTGGTGATCTACATATTGAGGTGCTGTTTGTTGGATCTCGCAACCAATCCAATATTGGAAAATGTCGGATGCAAAAACCAAACATTTATTATTGTTAAACTTGAGTTATGAATCAGAACCCGATGATGCTGAACAAGATATTTTGTTCTCTTTCTTATTAAAAAAAAAAAAAAATTAAATTACCAAATAAGTACATTCTATTAGAGAGAAATAGGCGTGGACAGTTTAAAATTACTACTATGATGTGTGATGCTGATTTTACCAATTACTTCCGCATGAATCGCAACCAGTTTTTTTTATGTTAATGGGATGATTCAACAAGACATTGACTCAAAAGGTTGTAATGCCAATATCAACAGAAAAAAAATTTGCAGTTTTCTTGAGGTAAGTGATAAATATTTTTAAATTCAGGTTAAAGCTATTTATTTTATTTTTTATTACAATCTGTTTTGTGAATCAGTGTTCTTCAAATGTCTGTACATAGTCAGCCAAAGCGGAAAGAAAGTAATTAAAATCTACAAAAACAGAGAACGGCGATGCACGGTCAATACACAAGTGGCACGTGGGATGCGAGAATCTGTGTCTCAACCTCGTCACACGTGTGGGTGGTTACAACTTGACACGTCTATTCACATCACCGGTCAATTTGCGCAGATACAATGGTTTTAATAGGTTACAAAAACACGTGCTGAGCTGCGTCACCTCACACGTGCTATACGTGTCACAATATGCATCAGTCCCCCAAAACCGCTATGTCTTAGTCACCATTGTATATATATATATATATATATATATATATATATGCAAGAGAGAAGTAGACAGCTGCCTGGTTTTCCACCTGCTCTTACTGGGAAACTCCCCTCCTGTGCATCTCAAGCTATGTCTGGTCATTTATAACTAATTTTACTTTGTAACACATTCAAATGCAATAGAAGTTTTCCAAAGATTTCAAAGATTCACTGAAGCTGTTAATGACCACCAGGAAGAACATTAAACATATATGTTCATTACTTGGAAAAGTTGTATTTTTAAAATTATACTCTAACTTTTTAATTACATATTAAAAATTATGATGGAATGAAAAACATTTAATAATAGGGGTTTATTCCACAGCTGGAATGGTCATTAAATAAAAGTTGTTAACATTATGGTAGCGAAGGAAAATTTGAATAGAGAAAGAAAATGACAGATGTAAAACATAGCACACTTATTCTCTAACTGTGTAACTATGTAGCTAAAGAATGATGGTTTTATGTATACAATTTTGTTTATATCTGAAATTACTCAAGTTGAATAACAAATGTTTGTATTAAAGTTTGTATTTCTTCCAATAAAAACGGATTCATTTATAAAATAACTTCACAACATATTATCAGCCCATAGTTGTAAAGTGATTGTAAAGTGGAATTGCCATTTAGTCAGTCAATTATTTCATCCTTATGTCATGTTTAGAAGAACTAAATCCATGCTGCCTACTCATTGAAAAATCTCTAAAAAGTTCCAAATTATTTACACTAGCATTAACTAGTTTTATTATTTACACATACACACACACACACACACATACATGTGCACACATACACATACACACACATATGCATGCACTTTGACAAACCTTCATCATACAGATTCCAATTTTCTAAAAGATACTATAGAAAAATTACTAGAGGGACTCATTTTTAAAAAAATTTGAAAAAGAGGAAGGTTCAGATGGAATATCAGACAGGAAGTTTGGTTCCCAGAAAGAAAAGTCCACAACAGATGCAGTAAAACTGGTTACTGAATTAGCCAGTAGACGCAATGTAAAGACGAAAGGGAAGAAAAGATTTTGGGCTTTGATCGCTATAGATGTAAATAATGCCTTCAATATGGTAGGTGAAGCAATATTCTTGACACAATAAAGAAGAAAAATAAACCAGAATATTTGGTTAAAATGTTTGACGTCTACCTTAGCGAAAGAACAGTGGTATTCAACTGTGGCACTCATACACTTGTCTTCAATATGAAAGGGGGAGTGCCACAAGGTTCAAAAATCGGTCCTCGTTTGTGGAACGAGATGTATGGCGGACTTCTACTATTGAATCTTCCATAAGAAAAAGACATAGTGGGTTATGCAGATGATGCCATAAATTGATAAAATGATGCAATTGTTTGCACGGAATCTACAGCAGCTGCACTAGAAGAGGCGGTAAATGATGCCTTAAATCAAGCACAAAAACGGGTTGCAAGTCATGGCTTAAAGGTGGTTAAAGAAAAAAACAGAAACTATGTTATTAACGGATAGAAGAGTATTTGTTACTCCTGTGTTGCAAATAGGTGATTCACAAATCCAGTGGTTAGATGAACTAAAATATCTGGAGGTTACTCTAGAATTAAAACTAAATTTTTCAACCCACATAGTTAAATCCTGCGGCTGTCCTGTGGAAATCTGTGCAGACTGATGCCTAATATTGGAGGATCGATGAAGTGTAAGAGGAGACTAATATCTTCGGTGGTGCATTCACAACTCCTATATGCGGCACTAATGTGGGCTCCTGCAGTGGAAAACGCACAGCTAAAGAAGAATATAGTTTTAGTACAGAGAGGTAGTGCACTACGAATAGTTTCTGCATTCAAAAAGGTATCTGATAGTGCGGTGCTAGTACTTGCCAGAACCCCGCCAATATATCTATTGGCTAAAGAAAGGCAAGAAATATACTAGCAAATAAGCTGTATTGAAGACATGCTGAACAAACAAGAAAGTAAACATGCAAAGAAAATAGCTAAACAATCTGCTAGAGAATGCCTATTGGAGCACTGGCAATTGGAGTGGAATGATTCCAGCACTGCCAGATGGATATACTGCTTAATTTCCTGACTAAAAGCATGGATAGAAAGAAGGCATAGAGAAGTAAACTACTATCTCACACAAGCGCTAACTGTGCACAGATGTTTTGGTGAATTTTTTCATAGATTTAAATTACATGACACAGCTCAATGACAGCTTAAACGATGGCGCAAGACATACATTGTTCTACTGTGAGCATTGCATCAAAAAGAAACGACAAATAAATGCTTGCTTAGGCATTACCATTAATGAACAAAACATGATATCCACTATGCTAGAAAGTGAAAATAAGTTGAAATATATAGCAAATTCTAGTGATGATTATGTTAGAAAAAAATGAAAGAATAAGAAGCCAAATGAACACGTAAACGTTTATACAAGTTGAAACCGCATTTGCTGTTGGTAACGTCGCCCCCTGAAGTAAGCCCTAACAGTGATCCCGAGGGATGACAAACAGTGGTTGAAAGCAGTTTGAGGTTTTTGGTTTTTATTATAGTTAGAGTCTGTAGTAATGAAGTAATGCTGAACAGCCAAAACCTTGTGCTGGGCCTTCATGTCATTAGGATATTTTGCTGTTGCAGGGTTTGTAAGATCAAAGGTAAAATCCCCTTTTTTTCTTCACCTTTATATAACACAAGTTTTCAAAATGAAAAACAATTCTAGAATTTCTTCATACATGGTCTTTATTATGATTTTTTTTCAAAACTATTATTTTTGAACTTAAAAATAAACAATTTGTCAAAATCATAATGTAGGTATTTTATCATAATGTAGGTAATGTTATGTATACTGAAAAGTTCAAACATGCTTTTAGTTTACAAAAACTTCCTGAGATAACATTTTGATTGCATTTACTAAAGTACTGGCGAAAATTGCTTAGTGCTATAGACAATATTATCCTCTTGAATTTTGTAGTCCATTACGTTCGGTGAAACTTAATTAATCACTTTTACATTAATTAATGAATATAAGAACTTTATATTTTGTAAATTTTTAAAAACTTACTGAGACAGAATGTTTTTGATCGCTCCATGGCAGAAGACACTGATGAATATTGCCACGGAGTGATCGAAAACGATCTGTCTCAGTAAGTTTTTACAAGTTCACAAAATTTAAAGTTCGGACAATAATATGTCTCAGTACGTTTTAAAAGAATTTAATTTTATATGGTTATTTAGTCATTGGTTTTCTAAGTTCATGTATAATATTTTAATTTTATTTCCACTTTGGAAAAGATGTTTTTAAAAACTCTGGAAAAGATGATGCTCTACAAGCAACAAAATTTGTAACATGTCAAATTTACACTTAAAAATAAATTAACACTTGTTTAAAGTAGTGCTTGTATCATTCAAAGTCAAAGTAAGTGCTAATTTAATAGAGTGTACACATATTTTAAAGTAGTATCTAAATGTGTAATAATAGCTTATGTTTATGCTAGAAACAATAAATTTTATACAATTTGTATTCCTTGAAGCAATAGCTACTTAATTTATTAATAATCTATTTAAGACACAAACTAAGTCAGTGACTTAGTTATCCTTTACTTACTGGTGGTGATAGTTTTACTACTTCCTCAATATTAGAGCAGTTTTTCAATTTTAAAGATAAATCTCTTGTAGTTTTTTTTAGTTCAACGATTTCTTCCTCATTTCTTTCACAGGATCCCAGAAGTCTGTTTCTTTCTTCTTTCAAAGTAATGATCTAAAATGTTTAATTACTTAAAAAGAAAACAATTTAAAATCTGTCATTTTTAAACTATCATATGTTAAAAAACAAAAGTGAGATTTACAAATTCCATTTGCTAGTGTAATGTATGTATTTTTCATAATTAACTAGGAGATGATTTAATTTATTAATAATAGCTGATTGCTGATTTATTTTTTCCTCAAAAAATTTTGTTCTTAAAAAATTTAAAGCCAAGTAAAGTTTTGCAAATACAAACAAATTTCAAAATTACTGGTATTATACAACTCAGAAAAAAATACCATGTTAAAATTAATTTTGTTGTTTGAAATAAATATCTTCAAAATCATATAAGTTAAAATCTAATATATTGTTAATGAAATTTAACTTCTTTATCATTTGAAATTGATACTTGTAAATTTTCGAGTTGCAAGTAGCTATAATTTTGATGCCTTGTTACTGATGTCATTAGCCAAGTAAAACCTAAAAGAATATATCTCCATCAGCCGCAGTACCTTCTGAGGTAGTTTTTAGTGTGTGTAAAAATTTTGTTTCAAGTGAAAAATAGTTCCCAGTGTGTTGACATGTAAATTTTGATAAGAAATATACTTATTTCTACAGTCTAAGAAATAAAATATTATTACTCTTTCTATACTTGGAAAGAAACATTTTCTAATGATTATTCCAATTCAATGTGGGTGACCCAACACTTGAGTGGTGTCCAAAAGTAACTGGGTCAAAGTTCGATCAAGCTATTTCCTCCAAAACACAATTTTTTTCCTTATAGTCAACTACTTTGATAGTAATCATAACATTGTCAACTTTCCCAATAGGGCTTAATTTTTCACTTTAATCTTAGCTTTCACACAGTAAGTCCGTTTCTAATTATTGTTAAAGATCCCAGAGAGAGCGCTTAAAATGGGCCCACACCACAATTCTTTTTTTGATCAATTAAATTTTTTTCTTAATATATACACATATATCCTAAGATTAAAGTTTTTAAAAATATATTTTTGAATAAAAACTATAATTTATTATTCCTTTAAAACTTAGGAAATGATAAATCATCGATACAACAAAATGTCCTAGAATGGCAACTATTCTAACAAAGTAGTCGTGCTAGATTAATCACACAATGAAATATCGTCAACAGTATTTGCTTTTGATTCTTCAGTCACTATCCTTTTATACCTCACTCATCTACTATGTTTTGGATTGGTATTTTTAAAAATTAGAAAGCCTAAGGAAATGTGTATGATTTATTTTAGGAGTTAGGGCACATTTAATACTGGCCATAAACAGAGAATAAAGTAGTTACTTTAAAAGTAGCTTTGCAGGTAGTTGAGAGACTTCCTAGTTTGTTGTCTATTCAGTGCCTGATTTTGAAGAAATTTAGTTATTGTAATTTATATTCTAATTAGGAAGTAAATAAAGTATGTTTGCTTCAATATAAGCAATATTTATTGTAAGAGAAAAGTAATATACCTAACAAAAATAATATTGTAAGGAATTTAGGAAATCTTTGAGTTATATTTTTTTTATAAAACTGAAATCTACTTTATGTAAAAGAAGAGCAAATATTAGAAGGTGTTTTTGGCACCTAAGATTTGAACAAAAAACACAACAAATTGGAAATTATAAAATATTATATATTTTAAAGCCATTATGCATGTGATCACACCAGATTTTCTGAGTATGATGCAAATCCTCAAATTACTGCTCCAAATTACTGCTCGTTAATTTTTATTGCTAGTAAAATGTGCTCAAGTAAATTATATTTAAGGATTTTCAAAACAATTACTTATCTGAACCTTGGTTGGAACCAAAACTTTTGGATCAGTCTATATATTGGTTGAAAACAAAAAATTATCAGTAAATTGCTTGATGTAATCATCTTGAATTCAATGATTTAACTAAGTTAAAAAATACTTAACTGAGTGAATACGTAATTGCTTACTTGCTGACACGTTTCAATATATTCGTTCTTTTTACAAAGCTAACCCTATACTAGCGACATCGGTTATGTGCAAAGGCTCTAACGGAAATGGATTTATGACTGTGGGATGGGGTGGGTTGTTTGAGTTGTCTGACACATAATGGAAAAGGCTGTTGGCTTCAAAATGGGTGTGATTATTTAATACATTTTCTTTATCGGTTGCGTAGTGTTTGTAGATTTCATATTTTTCTAAGGTTGTTAGTTTTTTACTTTGTGTGTAGAACATTTGAATTAGTTTGTATGTCAGTGTGTGTGTGTGTTGGGTGTTTTTTAGGTGCATAATTAGTACACTTTTTTATTTTGAGAATCTTCCTACTTACTAAATTCCAAATTTGATTAATAGGTTCAAAACTACACTTACAGTACTAGAATACTGTTAATATAAAACTATGAATATAACAGGTCTGCCTAAACTACTAATAATATTACACTACTAAAAAAACATTGAAAATTACAAACATGAATGTTATGTCAAAACCATACAATTTTAATGCTAAGTACTAATACTACTTTACCCTTCTAACTTTTAGCTTTACAAATTCATCAATTAATTTTGTATCATCAAGGGTGGCTGCCAATTAGGATTGATAGAAATTAATGTTTTTTTTTATTTGACCTAAACTGTTTCTCAAATTTTTAAAAAATCATTTCAATTCTGAAAAACATTTTCTCCACTGGCTACCTAATTAGAAGTGTTGATAAAACTATTGTAGCCACAGCAGTATTAGGGTATAATTAACTTATATTGTCCAAAGGATTAATTGAATGAAGTAGAAGTTAAGGTAAATCTTGCAATCGTTCTTCTAGATCAAGTGCACTTTTATCAGAACAATATTCAGAGAAAAGTATAACTTTAAGACCAGTACAGAGTTCTTTTAGAATTTTCTCCATCATGATCTTTAGTTTTAAAATATATAGAGATGGATATGTTTTTTAAAAGATTCAAAGAATGTAGATCGCTAATTCAAAGAATTAATTATTCACTGTAACATTAGTTTATGACTATCCAAACATTAAATTTAGTAAATTTGTAAAATCTTACAGAAACAGAACGTTTTCGATCGCTAACTGGCGATCTTCATCAGTGTCTTCCTAGAATTAATGGTTATGTCCAAAACATAAGAGAAAACTTGCAGATTTTGTGTTGTTAGTGAGTTTTTCTCAAGTTAATACCAAAAGTGTAAATAAGAGAAAATGTTAACTTTTTGCTTCTATGTTATAGGTTCATTGACTGCTTTTTAATCAAAGAGACAATTCTCCTTCCTAGCTCTGACTTCAGTTTCAAAAGGGACATCTGTATCACATTAAACGTCTTCTGATATTTAATTAGCAGCAATTTATAGTTGATTGTATTTTATTTCTCTATATTTTTATACTTTCTCAATGGTCACTGATAACATGCTCACATAATCCAATAAATTTAATATTATAGTATGTAATTATTTGGAAACTTCATTTATTTTGAATAAAATAATATGCTACAGAATAAAACAGCAAATAAACTTGTAATTTTGTTATATCGTTGGCTAAGCCTTTTGTTTTAACCTTAGTTTTCACATATCTATATTCATCCAAATATATCTGCTAATTTTGTGTAGTTTGTAATATTTTGGGAGAAGTACATCATTTCTACTTGACCCAGTGGCCCTTAATTGTTATGAAGTTATTTGTGAGACATGTTTCTTCAGCACCTCCTAACACTTTGTAGAACCAGAAAAGAATATTAAGATTTCATATACAATAGACAACAGTAAAATTCTTTCTGCTGAGGATGTTGCTGAATCATTTACATCTAAATTCAAGGAATGGCATTCTCAAGGAATTCTTGAATATACGACTTTATGTACTCTTAATTATTCCTTTAATGTTCACCTATTTATTGCTTACTTGTTTATTAATAATACTTTTTATTTATTGCTCATCATTATTTTTATTAAATGAATTATTCTTTAATGTTTTAAAATGTCAAAGTCTATAATTTTAAACACAACCTTCCACTTCTCATTTTATTAAAAAAAAATTAGCAATTAAAACACACTAAACAAAATCCTACGTATTGATTTGTTTTGAATTTGTAGTGAAAGGTTAGTTTAACCTGTAATTTTGTTCAAAATATTCTTTTATGACTCATGCTTCGATTTTTTGGGACTTTGAAGCAACAATTTGGTCAAATATAACTGAAGAAAGACTGGATTTAGAATTTGAGTTGGAAGATTTAAAAAATTCCCATTATAAAAACCATATTTTATATGGTATAAAATATATATCTTCATATAGGGTAGATATGATTACATTTTGCATCAGGTGTGTTAATGTTTGTAGGACCAAATATGATTTAAGAACATTTGAGGATAATATACATTTGGGATACCTATAATTTAGTCTACCAAAAGTGAGGGAAAATTTTATTATAACAATATTATAATACAAGAATCAAAAAATTCTATAACCCTTGTGTTAGAAATATCTCAATCTAAAGTTATTTGTAATTGAAAATTAGTTTCATTTACTTGCATTTCCAAGTTTGTGATAGTTTGTTGCAGTCTGGTCTGTTCTTCTTGCAACCTCTGGATTTCATTCCTCAGCAACTCTTCACTGCTATCCTGAACATTCATTGGTTGCAGTTTGGTTTTAAGTGTCAAGTCTGTTGCTTCTAGCGACTGAACATGCTCCAATAATTCTCTGAAATCATATTTATTAAATAAATGTTTTTTTATTGTTGTTGTTTTTCTTGTTGTGTATACATCATAACATTGTTTCCTACATGATATGAAAAAATATTACTTCTTAAATTTTTTAGATAACATGAATGGCAATGAAACAATAGTTTGGCAGTAAACACAAAAAAATAATTAATAATGGCAAACAAATTATTGATACAATGATATATAAAATATATTATGTACTACAAAAAAAAAGATTAAAGAATTTAATGACTACAAATTAACTTCTAGTTTCTAGATTAAGAAAGCAATATAATTTGTTATTCTAATATTTTTTATAATATGATACTTCTTACAATGTCTTTAAGTACAAGTGATATTTTAATCTCACACATACTCCTGGATTTCTCTTTAAAAATGCATATTAAACTATAATTTAGTTTGAGAAGGAGGATACAATTATAGAAAACAATATTAATTGATCAGAAGCCTTAGAGTATCCCTGTATATATTTAAAACTATTCATAGCCTATGAGCCAAGGGAATATTCATTGTTGTAAAACTAATTTTTCCTGAACTCTTTTCTGCCTTGTATTTTGTATTACTAGGAAGGTCTGTCCAATAAATAAGTTAAATGATCCTAAACAGTGGCTATGATGTAAAGTAAATCCTCACCCACTAGCTTGCAAGTTGTCTGAGAGCCAATGCTCTGTATGAACTTGTGTAAACTTTGAACTGGAGCAGTTGAGATTGCTTCTATTTGGCTTGCTTTTACTGTTTGTGGAAATGGAGATTGACTAAATCACTGGAAGCTTCATGAAATCCGGGAAAAGGATCTAAGAAATTGCTAATTTGTTGTGATTTACAGTAATAATGCTCTAAAGGAGACATCCTTTTTAAAGTGGATTAGTCATTTGAAAACAAAATTTTAAAAACAACTTTTGATATAGAGTGTTTTACAAGTAATGTTAAACAGGGATTTGTTTTGAAAAAAGGTAATATGTATTAGTAATATAAGACAGAAATATTAAAGTTATATCTTACCTGTTTTGTATTTCAGACAGATCAACATTCAGCCTTAAGTGCCACCTCTCTGACTGAGAGAACAGCTGACTGAGCAGCAGTATAGTGGTGTGTGTTACACTAATTAGCTCTGTTTCCATTTCTCCCCTAACAATTTCACGCAGGGAGCTTAAAATATCCATAACTTCTTGTTGTGTATATGTGGCTTCTAACAATCTATATTAAATAGTAAACATAACTTTTGAACCAAGTTGTTTTGTAGAAATGTATATAACTTAGGAATATGAAATGTTACCTATTCTGCATGGAAAAAAAGTTTCTAGAAATTATTATCATTACTCAAAAAACCCAGTTTAAACATGTTTTGCGAAGCCAGTTTCAAATTTTTAATTATATCCATATTATGCAGAATAATTTAAATACAATATTAAGTTTTAAAACAATAAAACGTACCTATTTTTGGAACGTAATCAAAAATATTTTTTTTTAAATTATAATAATTTCTTATTAATACATTATCATAAAATATTTTGGCCATCTAATATATCTCATCGATAGCTACAAAAGTGTGGTTGATGATGTTAACCATAAGTTATTGTTCTCTTTGGTTATTTTTTAAATTTGTTGTTATAAAATGAGTTTTTACATTATAGCCAATTTATATTGTTATCTATAAATATAATTATTAATTTTATCTAATAATAAGAAATAAAACAATTTCTTTATTTTTACCAAAAATAAAAAATATTGAGCAAAAAAATCAAAAAAAAAAAAAAATCAAAAGGTCGAGTTCAGAGCTTGAAAAAAGTACTGTGTAATTAACTTCAGGTGCAATGCCTGAAAAATCAAATTGAGCATACTAGAAAAAATAAACAATTGTACATTTATAAGCACAATATTTTACAGAACTAATTGAATAAAAGAACACATATCAATTGATTAAAACACACAGATTAATTGAATAAATGCACACAGATTATTTAACAATCTGAGCAATAAGCAAATATTGTTGAAAGATAAATAAGTAAAGATTAATAGCAAATAAATTACCGATAAACAATAATTTGAATATAACATAATCTAACTATAGATAGCTAAGGAGGGAAGAGAAGAAGCAAATTAGGCTGATGAACAATTTAAATTCTGATGAACTGCCAGAAGACCTGTTTATCTCTGAGCACAAACTTGGGATTATACTCAATCCAATAAGTTTTAAAAAACATTTTACTTATGGGAGCAGCTTTGTGGTTATTTTTCTATTGTTTCTACTTATTAACCAAATTCAAATCTCACTCTTACTCTGAGCACATGAAACAATCCATAAGTTTGTGCTAGTATTACAAGTTTTGTAATAGCTTTTTTAAAAGTTATATTCTTTCTTTATTTTATTATTATTATTTTATTAATTTTAACTTACAAATAAAATTGATTGAGTCATTTCAAAATAGCTACCACTTGATTGGCATATTGTACACATAATTATAACATGTTGTGTTTGTATTTTCAGTGTATATTGAATACTACAGGAAATATATGCCAACACAAGTTAGTATGAAGGCCTTCACAAACTGGTCACTATGTCTCAGGTTTCTATTAACTGACCAATCCTCAACCTCTTCAATATAATGTAAAAAGCTAAGAGAGGGTTGCAGTTGAAACTGTGCCAGCATCAAATGTGTTATTATTTTTGTATTGGTTAAATAGTATACCTATTGCATCTTCTTCATCCAAAATATGTAGTGGGCTGTTTATTGCCATCATTTTCAAAAGCATTGGAGCTACATCAAAATGCAGAGATTTATAGTGGTAACAATGTCTCTGGCGGCCCACTGGTTGTTGACCTCTGAATATAAAGATATCATGGCATCATGTGTGCTGGATTTCAGTTTGGGTTTCATACCTGAATTACACCTACTCTTTCAAGGGTTGAAAGATGTGTCTCTCCAATACATTTATTTGAATTTTAAAGACAATGAAGAGTAGATGGAATTAAGGGGGGCCAAGGAAAGGATATAATGATGATAATACTTGAAAGGGGGGGGGGAGAATTTCACCTAAATGGCGTCAAATGGACAGGATTGCTTACTTGAAGTAGACATACTCACTTTTGGGATGAATTTTGTTTGTTGAAAATAACATTTAAGAAGTGATTTTGCAAAGTCCTTATTCAAATAATCATGCAGATTAATCTTAGGACCTTAAAATGAACATTCAATTGCATGTATGTACTAAAAATTATTTAAAAATCCCTAGTTAAATTTAATTGATATTGTTCACAATTTTATCAATATTACAATTTCACATTGGAAATTCATCATATTCAAAACTAGACTGGCAAATTTAGTATTTCGGCCAATTTCTGGTGTGGCTCTCATATTCCTTAGTAACCAACTTATTCTTATTAAACACTTCTTAGTTGTAGAAATTTAAAGAAAAATATTTATCAGTACTCCAGAGGTGGTATGAGCATTTATTTATATTTTTTGATTACTACTAGTTTTTAACTAAAAACGCTTGTAAACATGTTACACTTGCTTATAATTAATAAATAAAAGAAATAAGGCTTCTCAGCTCAAAATTAAATGGACCTGGTAAAGAAAATGGATCCAAATAGGCTGAATAGGAAAGGTTAAAGAGGTTTGTAGGAAAATTGTTTCAACATACAAACATATTTATTTTTTGTGATATTGACTGTAAAACCAAATAGTCTTTTATTTTCCCAAAAGTAAATACTTTTAAAAAATATTGACATTTTTTTAAAAATGTAATACAACTGTTTCTTTTTAAATTAAGAATCAGAATCAGCTAATCAACCTTGGATACATTTATCCTCATGTCCTTAGAAATAAAAAAATGTATGAGATTAAATAGAAATGATTTAACAGATGAAGTAGCTTGGAAGTTAAAACTTTGAAAAGACATTTCAATATTGGTAATATTAATGAGTCATATAATAAATAAAGTTAAAATAAATTTAACGTTTTGTATTATCTTGTATGTACCAGGTTATAAAGCAAAATATACCTTCTAAAGCAAGACAACTTCTTATTGTTCTTTTTCAATGAATTAATATTTATTCTAATTATAAATAATGAAGTTAATTTTTTATTTACTAGTTAGTTTTGTATCAAAATTAGTATAACTAGGGTTCTATAATGATTTAAGATGTGGATATTGTACAGTTTCCAAATAAAATATCATAAACTTTATTTTCTCAGTTATGTTTCACCCAAAATTCCCCCAAAAAATTATTTTTGAGTCTTATTAAACCTTACTTGGTAATAATTGAAACCTAAAAATACCATCAACCTTTCAAGATACAAAAAAATTAATTTTTTGGAATCTACCTATATACAAATTTTTACCTATTTACAAATGTTGAAAGTGTTTTAGGTACCAAATATTTCAAAATCAAATTAAAGAAAAAGTAAATGGAATTTTTAATTTAAAAATGTTGACATTTTATGATTATAATTACTTTTTTAATGAAATTAACACTAAATATGTAAGCAATAATAAATAGCATCTGTACAATTTTATTTTATAAGAACCAACCAAAAATAAATAATAAAAAAAAAATTTTTCAAGTAGATTTGAAAGAATTTTTTATTTATTTTTTTGACGTGATGGATCTGAAACAACTGCTGTTACTTTGTGCTAGAATTGGTGGGAGGCATTAGAAAGAAAAGAGGAAATGATACTACTTGTTGTACTTCGCCCAGGCAGTCCTTTTAATAAAATGTAAAAGAAAAAAATTATGTAACAAAAAAAAATAAAGGTTTTAAGGGGTGTAAGATAAGGGAAAATTACCATATAGTTTAATAATGTTGGGTATACAAATCTGTGTATTTAGTTCATGAATGATTAACTACTCACTGAGACTCCAAAACATCTTGAAAAGATAAGTCTACAGTTTTAAGATTTTGCACACGCTGGTATTTTGCAAAATTCATATAACTCTTCACTATGTCTTGGTAATAGTCATTTAACCCCAGCTCTGCCTAAATAAGAAAACAGAAAATTATTTGTGACATAATATGTACATAATTCACAAAACACTATCTAATGAATTTAAAATAAAATAGTAGGGAAAACTAAACAGGTTATTTAAAATCATTAGGACTGGTTTAATCCGTGCTTAGTAAGATCATGTACCTCCTAAAAAGATGAGCCTTACAACAACATTTTATAAAGTAGATTTGTTAGTTTTTATATGAAAATGTCCTACCTTCTGTAACTTGTGTGATTTAAAAGTCCCATGAAACTCATTTCTTCATCTGTCATTGATTACATTTAGTTTACAATATGAAGTCATTAAAAAAAATATGAAATATAAAAATAGACATTTTTATTTCTGATTATTTACAGTATATAACTAATTACTTAATAACACATATTACAGACTTTTACTGAAAGATTATAACTCTGTTTGCAATGGAACACAATCATCAAACAAAAACAATGAAACAGGAAATAAAAAGGAAACTGACTACACATAAATATAAACAAAACCTGTAATAAAGTTGATAACAATTTAAAAAAAAAACATCGCAGGATAGAAAAGACTAAAAAAATTTGTGTTCAACACATTAAAACGAGTAATTTAAAAACAAACAAAAATTTACTAAACCAACGTCACTAAGACGTTGGTAAAAGTTTGGTAACTCATTAGTTTATCACGGACAAACATAAAAGTTTTACTAGTTGCTGGACAACAAATCCAGCGGATGAACATAGATATTATTATTACATTTTTGTTTAAATTACAGTAGAAATATTCTAATACATTAGACAATTACTGGCTAGCCTCAATGAAGATGTAATAAAAAATATATACATAAAATAAGTGATATACTCTCAGTTATTGCGTTCACTGGTTTCAGAAAATATAAAAATTGGGTAATTTGTTTCATCACCCTTTAGTGTCTAAACCACTGACCCATAAGTTTAGAAGATAACCAGTTTTCCATTAAGGCATTTTTTAAAAGATGTTTTTTCTCCAAACTAATGTATTAGTAGAAGAGTGTAATTGTATAAGAATGAGATTAAGTCTGATAGTAGATTTCTCCGCATAACAAGTTTTGAAATCGTGTTTATTTGAGGATCCTTCATCACATTATTATTTTAATATAAATATTAGCTATAATTTTAATTTTTATAGAGTCATTGCATTTTTAATAGTATTTTCACTGTTATTAAACAAATGATAATTGTTATTAACTTGAAGATCCCAGTGACTGTCAAATTTTGACAGGATGTATAGACAGTAAAGCATATGAAAAAAATGTTGAAAGATCTATTAACTTATGTCATATGAGGAAAAAATTTTTGTTTTTTTAGCATACTGTAAAATTTATCCTGCAGTGAATGACTTATAGAAAATTATGTAGTTAAAAATAAAAAATAAGATTAAAAGAAATAAAATAGTTTAAATAAGTAATCCTCTATAATAAATACATTATTTATGCATTAATTTTTATTTCCGTTTCTTTCAATAGAAATTATATCTTTATTTTATTGTTTTTTATAACAATAGAGTTACAAGTACTCACCATTTCCACCTGCAATATACACAAACAATTGAAATTACTTTAAAAAATCAATATAGGGGAATAGATAACCATGCATCTAGAATTTCGTTATATTCCCACCATAATGATTTAGAACTATGCGCATGCGCATTATTCTATCAGCTGGTAGAAATAAACCAGCTGTTTTCGTTTTTAATTTAACCAGGGCTAAATAACGGAACAGTAAGGAATGCATACACATAACCTTAAATTATAACAGCAAGTAATATAGTTACTTATGATATATTCATAGTAATTTTTATGCAGGACATTAAAATTTTGCAATGGACAAGACAGGTAAGACACTTTTGTTGTATGAATAGCCAAACAATACATATTCTAACCGTAAGTAGGAGTTATATATAATTAAACATAACATATTGAAGTTTGAGGTTAATTTAAAAACATGTTTTTTGGAAATTAAAAATATAACAATAAAATATACAAAAGCAATTTTCTTAAACATAAGATATTATCTAATGTAAATTTCTTCGTTATTGTTCACAAATATTCCATTAAAAAAAAATTCTTTCAAAACAAGATGAATGTGGTTTGGTAAAAATTTCTTACGTCGGACAGCTACTATATTTCGGATTATTGTTCAAAACCTCAAAAATTGACGATATCCACGAAAACTTTTTTTTCTCTTTGAGGAAAGTTACTCTTTTTGAGATTAAAGCAGGGGAAATTTTTTTCGGCGGAGGCATAAGTTATCGTCATTTTTGGTGGTTTTGAACAATAATCCGAAATATCGTAGGTATCCGATGTTTAAATTTTTACCTGTGGTTTTAAAAATACATGTTATAAAAAGTGGTGGTTAACTTTTGGAACAGTACAAACAAAAACTGAAAGTGTAATTTGCCATCATACATGAGACCATATAAAGTAAAGGTATTTATTCCCTGTTCCCACGTAAACTATTTTAAGAAAAACAATTATACTGGGATATGCAGAAAGTCATCAAGAATACGAAAAAAGTTATAAAACCTGTTCACGCCCCAGAAATTAAAAATTTTGGAAATAAGTAGTTCTTCCCTTTACGGCACACGTAAAACTTTACTATTTCAACATTTTGGCTATACTTTTGAGATGTAGTAACTCGCAAAATGCCTCGAAATATAATTAAACTTGATGTTGACCTCCTAAAAGTTACAAATTTTGAGAAAAAATCATCTTGAACTCTTCAATTTTACACTGCTTTACTCGGCAAGTTCTATCGTTAGTAGGCCAAAGTTAGAATTAAAAGTAGTGTATGAATGGTTCGAAGCGATATTTTCTGTTTTGCTTGTGGGATAGTTGGTCATTTTGTGTATTTTTTTTTTGGTAATTATTAAGATCAGCGGTTACCGCTCTGATCGGCATAATCTTTTTTCTTGATCAATTTGACCTTGCTGAACACGAATCTAAAGTTTTTTTTTTTACTGCAGGCACATTAACATAACATAAGTTTGTAAACAATATCGTACTAATTCTCAGTAGAATTGTAAGCAAACGTAATATTTGATTTTTTTTGTTACTGTAGCTAAACTTACTCAATCTTCTATATAGTAACTAGTATCTCCAGTTGTGGGTGTGCCACTATTAAGGAAATGAAATTTGTAGGTTGGAGGGGAAAGTCATTTAATAACAGGTGTATGTTTTAGTGGTATTAGTTTAATTTATTTATACATTGTTGTATGTATCTTAAAAATGTTTAAAAAATTTAGGCCTTTTATTTTCTTTAACTTATCACTTTTTGTAAAATTTATACCCACAGATCAAGTTAATTTTATTTGAAAATGTAACATTAAAGTCATTGCTTTGCCTGTCAAGTATTAAGTAGATCGGTACTTCTGTCAAATCACTAATCCATTTTATGGTCATTATGTCCCTTCATAAGGTTTGTCATGATGAAGTTTGCATGACTTTGTGCTAACATGTTTAATAACAAATATTAATATCTCTTTGCAGAAATTGTTCTACAATTACCAGAGATACCTCAATGATAGTTTCTATGTTAATTTGTATCCCCATTCGCAGGTTTCAGATTTGAATTAATTACAATTTTTAAATTGTTTTACCTCCAGACTGTATGCTTTCTATTATTTTTCAAAATTACAAGTATTATTCAAGTATATCCTATATCGTGTTAATGTTGAATGCGATAAAAATACTATGGTTAGTTTCAAAGGCTTTTCTTTTTATCTGTGAAAATTTTGCAAAATATTTTCTGTGTGAGCTTATGTTATGATATTAAACTTACCCTAAAAAATTTAAGTTTTTTAGCTTTAATAGTTTCATCTTTGTGTTAATCAGTGAGTTAGTCAAGCAGAATATTGAATTATTATATAGAGATTATTACATCCTACTTTATAAAACATTTGCCCATAAACCTTTATACACGCACAAGAACTTTTGAGTAAAATATTTGAAATCTAGGGGTCAGAGTGCATCGTTAAAGGTTACAATAAATCACATTAATATATTGATAAAATTCCTTGCATAACTGTAACTGTTTTACCTGTTCATTGATCATTGAGTCAATAAGGTCCTTGTATTCCTATACAATTTTCAAGTTGGGAATCCATCTGTCGATAATAATTTACAAATATTTAATGATCAAAGGTAGTAGAAACTTATATTTATATCTTCTTCAAATGACTTTTACTTTGCTTATAGATTAATATAGATTGTGCTATTAAGATCTTGCCTCCTAATATAATTTGGTAAGTCCCTTGGTTTTTGTTTCTGATTATTTTCAGGTTTTAGTCAGCATTTTGTTTTTTTTTGCACTACCCAGGTGACAGTTACCCAGGTGTACAGCTTAAAGTGTGCTGCGGATGTGATCAATTTTCCATTATCCATTATCTTGAAGGGTGCTTTAAAAAAAAAAACACATACAATGTTTGGATTTTTAGTTTTGCAGCTTTTATGGATCCCTATTTGCATGCATTAAACATTCAATACAATAAAATTTTGGTCAAGAGTTCATAGTGATACTTAACTGGGCTAAAAATATCAATCTGGTATCACAGACAAATTTTAAGCACAATAATGGACAAGAGCATGATAACCAAAACTAATTAGGCATTACAATAATTAAATATGTAACTAGATGTATCCTTATTTACAGAAAGTTACATAAATGTATTGAAAATCAAAAGAAATAGAACAGTACTGTTAAAACCTGACTTGAAAGATGTTGACATTTTTCCAAACATCTTCAGTTTATATAAAATTGTAGTAACAGACATACCTTGCAAATACAGTTCCAAATTAAAAACAGAAAAACCTAACTAGATTCTCTCTAGTAACTATAAAATCCCAGTGGATATGGAAGTGTTAAATACATGCATGTGTGTGTGTATGTAAGTACTATTGCTCACTAATATAGCATAGTATAATATATAATACTACAACTATTTTATAATTATAAAACATATTTATTCATTATTGAATTTGTTTTATTTTGTAGTAAAATATCATGCACATTCATTTACATAAATGGTTCTATAATTGATTTTAAAACTGTCTACAAAACTGTTCTATTTAAAGTTGCTATAAAAGGATTTATAGATTGTAGTTGTATATTAAAAATTTACAGTGATGATGTGGCATCAAATCTGGTAATTATTTATTATGTAATGATAACCCAAATGTAAAATTTCAGAATATTATTCTAATAAATAATAGAAGGGATAACCATTTTAAAATGTAGCAGTTAATCTTTCTCAATGCTCATTTCCTTATCTTTATCTCTCCTTAGTGATTTATGTACTTGGCACTCATAGAGCAAGTGTCCTCTTGGTCCTCGTCGCATCTTTTGCACACAGGGGACCTAGATCTTCCAATTTTATATTGGAACTCCCATAGATTTCCATGGTCTGTGACCACCAGCTCTACAGTAACTCTGAGTTGAGGTCTACTTAAGGAGAGTAGTTCATTGCCCCACATGTCTCCCGAGTATCCCCACAGTACCTTGGATTTGTTGCACCCAAAAGTCGCTTTCCATTCTTCCCTGCACAACCTGTCTATGTGGGCCATGATCCTCTTGCCCCACTCCTGAGGCCGCATGCCCACTGCCCTCAGCAATGGTCCTTGAGGTATACACCCTTGTTTTGCTGTGTCCACTCTCTCATTTCCTATCTAGTCAGAATGTCCTGGAATCCAGGTTGAATTCGAATTATACTTACCCACTTCTACTAGAGAAGCTATAGTCCCAAGAATAACTCCCAGATATTTAGCACTCTCAACGTAGTTTATTTTGATATTACCAATTTCCATCATCTCCAGCGATTTAGTTTTATATCGCCTAGTAAAATGAGTGCCTTGAAGTGCAACAGATTTCTCTCCTTGGATGCATAGTGCCTTTCCCCTTCTATTGAATTGAGTGCCTCTTGAAGCAGGCCTCTGAGGACCTCTTCAAGTGACCCTCTAACAAGGATAGTTATGTTGTCCGCATATCCTACCACCACAACACCCATTCCACTGAGCATCCTAAGTAGACCGTCCACGACAAGGCTCCACAGCAGAGGGGATAATACCTTACCCTGCGGGTAGCCCTCCGAGACCATCCCATTTATTGTGCACCCCATCCAGGATGCAGTACTTATATGGTTTTCCAAGGAACTCATAATGTAATTTAGAATTCCATCAGAAATCCTGTGATCCTTAGCTGCTCTCTTGATGGCCATCCTGTAGGTGCTATTTAAAGCCCCTTCCACATCAAGAAAAGCCACAATACATATCCCCTTGTTGTTGATCTAACCCTCAATGAACTCCACAACCGACAACAGCGCAGTTACCACTGACCTACCAGTGTGGTAGGTGTGTTAGTCCTGATGAAGCGAATACTGCTGCAGAGGTCCCTCCTTCAAATAAAGGTCCATCAGCCTTTCTAGTGTCTTTTACAAGAAAGATGTAAGGCTGATAGGTCTAAAGTCCTTTACCTCTGTGTAACCTTTCCTCCCCGGTTTGGGGTTAAAGATAACTCGTTTTGAGCCACTGCCCGGGCGTGTAACCTAAGGCATCACAGCCCCTGAGTGATCCTGTCGCCCCTATAATTTCCTCCAAGCAATTTTGTAGTAATGCTGGAGTAATATTATCTAATCCAGGCGCTTTAAAAGGCTCAAAAGACAGAATCGCCTCTCTCATCTTTTGTGCCGAGATCACCTGCCCAGCTATATTCCAGTCAAACCTTAGCACCGTATGGGAGAGATTTTGAGCACCATCCCCTACCAGTCTAATATCAGGAAAACTGTTCATCAGCAAATGCAGGGTTTCCTTCGAGGTGTCAGTAAAGCTACCATCAGCCTTCTTGACAAATCTCCCCTTGGTCTATCTGCTAACACATTAAATAGTATAGCAGTGCCACTCAGTGTGTTAGCCTCTAAGCACCACTTTTCCCAAGAAGCACGTTTAATCTTTTTTGTGAGAATTTTATAGAGACACTGGCTGTCTCTATATGCTTGCCAAGTCTTCACTGTATTCTTCTTTCTTGCTCTATTAGTCAGAAAGAGCCTTCTAGTCTTTTTCTGTTTTGCCTCTAACTCGCAGTTCCACTTAAGCTTACTGCATTTAGTGTTTATCCATAAGAGAGGGCAATTTTCCTCAAATGACGTGGAAATTGCAGTCCTGATACAGGCCTCAGTATTTTCCAGTTCGTTTGGTGTACCATACCTACCTAGGAAGTCTGACATCCGCCCGTGGAAATTGCAGTCCTGATACAGGCCTCAGTATTTTCCAGTTCGTTTGGTGTACCATACTTACCCAGAAAGTCTGACATCTGCCTCCTCACTGAGGACTTAAAACCTTCCCAGTTTGTCCTTCTCCGGTCCCTAAACCACACCACATGGGGGACAACTCCCCTCATCGTAGCAGTAATGATCCGATGATCTGACATGGAGCACTCATCCGACACCTTCCAGTCATGCACCCACTTTACCATCTGTCTATTACAGAAAGTGATATCTAGTACCTCCGTTCTGAAGTGACAAATGTTCGCTTGGCACCTGTGTTTAGAACCACAAGGTTTTCTTCAATCGAGAAGGCGAGGAGCTCCTGTCTGTGCTGCCTCACACCTCATTATGAGCATTGGCATCATAGCCCACTAAGATTCCTATATTCCTCTCCCTGCAGTACCGAACTAACTTACGTAATTCTGCAATGGGGGATTCTCTAATGTGGGCACAGTAAGTAGAGGCCACAATTAACTCCCTGCTTCCACTTACCTCGAATTCAAACCACCGCAAGGTCTCTGGTTGAGAATTCTTAAACCATTGTGGCTTCTTTTTGATGGTAATACAAGCACCATCATTTTCACTCTTTTGATCAGTTCATCAGGCAGGACTAGCCTTGCCTGATTCCCGTCCATGAGCTTAACTGACGGTACCACTTCCTGTAGCAATTTTTTCGATTCATTCTCAGCGCAAATGAATGCTGCGACTCCATCCCTCAAGTATGTGTCCCTCCACTACGGAACAAAACCTCCACTAGGAATGTCCAAAATTCGGTCGATGACAGTGCGCTTAAGGTGGTTGAATGCCACAATCTCCATCCTCAAGCCTCCGCTATCCCCAAAGGTCACTAGTACCCTCGGTAGATTGGTGGAGATCGACGAGAAAGACAGACCACCCGACCCAACAGGCCTAGACCATTGTCTATTCCTCTATTGGCCTCCGACTCTGGAGTAGGTTCAGAAATACTCCTTTCCTTTATTTTTGTGTCAGGTTCCTGTCATAATAAAGTCCTATCAAATCTGCTGGCTTTTGGGACGACAGGGCGGGTTCTAGCTCCAGCATATGCTAAACTCTTCCGCTTCCTGGACCGGTGTTTCCTCAAAGGGGATGGCGGTGGTTCTCTGCTCTCCGCCTACGCCGTCTTTGCTTCCTTATGGTAGGCAAGCCAGAGTGCTTTCCTCCTTTGTGCCCCACTCATTCCGCCTTTTGCCTTCGCGACTGGTTTTCCATCTGTCTCTAAGGTGACTGAAGCAACCTCCATTTGGACAGATTCATTGGTAGGTTCTAGGCCCTGACCAGTTAAATTAGTTTTAATGTTGGTTGCCATGTATATTCTCATGAGCAGCTAGGGAAGGAAGGTCTGCCACTGCAGAGCCCCGCTTACAGCGGTAAGGCGACTTAAATACTCAAGAGTGGCGCCAGGTGTCCCTGAGGCTCCGTTCAAGGTGGCCCTGAGGGCCATGAATCTACATTGGCACAGATAGCATTACAGACCACCAACTTGGATGGGGAGGGGGTGCTTCTTAGTTGTCGCTCGCAAGGGAATTGCAGGGCGAGAGCTGGACATATAATAACCTTTCAAGTGCTAGGACTGGCCCCTTTTTTTGACTCGCCTCCATTTTCTCACACTTGCCAGGACGTCCCATTTATAGGGAGCCACTTACATACAGATCCGCTCCACCTGACCCCCACACGCAGATTAAGCCTCTCCACCGTCAAGGTCATGAACCCATAGGAGAGCTAATGGAAATACACATTGTTAATGACTTTTAAAAATATTAAATTTTACAAGTAAATGACCATTCTCTTGGTACATATAATTAGCATAATATTATATAGTAATATTTTTCTGTAATTACTGAAACTAATTAGGAAGTTGACAATTAGCACTTACAACCATTTACTTTTATTTTTTCCAATTATATATTGGATTAAATGAGATTCAATGTAATTTTATAGATAATAAATTAAAATAAGAATTCTTGTCAAATGATACTTATGGTTGGTTTCAGTTTTATCTTAGAAACACCAATATATGGGTTGATGAAACTAAGTGATTACAGTTTTGTTTACTAAATAAATAAATATTCACCTTGAAAGAAGAAGGCTATAATTTAATGTTATGAAAATGAATTTGTTTAACCAGAATTTACTATTTAAGTTACATCAGCAAAATAATTTGGTGTAAACCAAAATTTTGTAAAAATATTTGATTACTGTATGTTGACAAGATATGGGAGTAAAAGAAAAAATCCCTTATTTTGAAATTCTTGAAACAATGTTTCTGATTAAAGGTATTGATTGTTTCTACGATTATACATTACAATGTTTTCCAAAGTACCATATCTTACAGCTAATATATTATGACAGCGTTGTCAGATGAAGGTTTAAATTTTAGGTCGGGAATTTTGGGTTCTATTACTCATATTTATTAGGAAGGTAAACGGTTTCTTCGTATATAACACAATGTGATAATGTAGATTCACTGTGTACTTTTCTAACAATATCTATATATGAACAACCAGGAATGTGTCAACATATAAATAGGAAATCATTGCCAGAGCAAAACTGGGATTTTTTTAAATAAAATACTATAACTTTTATCTCCTTTAGACACTTATCTGAGTATTTACTAGTAAATTTTGTATTAATTTGTAAGAAATATAATTTTTTTTTCAGAAATAGAAAATTTTTTTCTCAGTATTATGAGAAAGGAGAAAGAAATTTCTGCAGGAATAGCTGCTATTAGAACGCTACTAAAATTCCTAGAGCATGACAAATGTAAGTTTTAAATAAAAACTATTCAAATCTATTTCAGGATATGCAAGGTAAATGCTGTGCAAAATCCTTTTTTTAAAGAACTGTTTGCTATACAACCAAAACATTTTATTTATTAAGTAAATTTAAAAAATCAAAAGTAAAACAGCAAATGAATTCGTTTTTCAGTGTTGTCACCATGTTTGTTTTCAATTATGAAGTAGTTTTATTAAATCTCCCCCTAATAACTTTGATGTTATATGTTACAAAGTGAAGTATTTATTATTTAGTAAGTCAAGTATTGACACTTTAACCTATCATTATTATCCGTTTGCTTTTTTCTTAAAACATTCTCAAAGTTTGGAATAAAGATAAATCCAATGCTGGTTCAAGGTAATAAGAGGTGGGATACAGCCTCACCCACTAGAACTGATTTAGTAGTGCTGTTGTCTTTGCAACAAGAGTGTGTCTGAGAGCAGTTGTGAAAAAACAAATTTCTATTTGGGGAGCATACCTCAGTGATAGTTGTAGATGAATAGGCTGAGATTAGTAAGATTTTTCAATGCACTGTCATTTTAGTTTTTCAAGTTGAAACTGAACCAAAAGTACACATTTCTTAAATCTTCTTAACAAATCTTCAAAAGCAATAGAGAACACAGTAGCATAATTATAGTAACAAACACTTGATGCACATTTACATAAATATTATATACATTTCACTAACACAGTTAACATTACACTTCTTTTAATTAACTTGGCAAAAAACCAACCACTTACTGATGTATTCAGCAGACGTGTCTCACACGCGCAAGTCACACTAAGAAGGTTGCTTAGGTGTGTTGTGTTGGTGTGAATCTAAGGTGTATTGGTATTCTGTAGTGTGTTATTGTTTATAGAGTAGTTGTTAATTATGTGTTCAAATATAGTGATTGTGAGTGTATTTTGTCCTTTAGAATGTGTTGTGGATAGTATTTGTGGTGTTTGTATATCTTGTAGTTTTCTGTTGTGTTAAAGATTGTTACTTTTTTTGATGTAGTGTAGGAATTTTATGTTAATGTGTGAGTGTAGTGTGTTTTGTATGTGTATGGCGAAATTTGATGTGGGTTGTGTCTTTTTTATATCTTTTATGTGTTTGTTGTATCTTATGGTAAATGTTCTCTCTGTTTGTCCTATCTAAAAGCTGGGAGAGTTGTTCCATGTAATCTTTTATACTCCTGCCCTGTCACATTTATTCTGGTATGTTTTTGAACTGTGTAGGTGCTTTTTAATTGTGTTGGATCTTTTAAATGCTACTTTCTACTTAAGTTTGTAAAACAAGGAAGATTTTTTTGTGATGTGTTGTCGTGATATGTAAGTATTATGTTATTTGTGCTTGCGTGTTATTGTTTTTTGTTGTGTTATGTGTGTGTTATTTTTGCGCTATATGTTGTCTATCAAGGTGTGTTTGTATAGGCTATGTGTTATATTGTGTTGAGTTTTTTTATTTTGTCTTCATTGTTCATGGGTGTGTTGATTAGTCTGTAATTTTATTTCTTTGTTGTGCCGTATTTTTTTAAAAAGTTCATTTTTATTTTCACTACTGTGAATTTGCAGTCATATTTACTGGCAATACCAATTATTTCCTTTGCTGTAAAAGCTTTGTTTTTGATTCATTTTGCCACTTTTTGTCATCCATAACTTCATGTCTTCAAAATGAATTTGGTTCCCACCCAATGATATCAGATCATCTAAAGTGGCTTGATTTTTTATTTCTTCATTCAATCCTTAAATTATTGTTACTTCTGACCAGAGACTTTCCATTAGGGTAAATTTTTTCTTCTCAACTTCTTATTGGTAGAATGAATTTCTTCAAAAGCACTGGCTAACATAAAAATTACAAACTCGATCTTTATCTTCTTCACTTTCTGAAAGGCAAGTTTTCATCCAAATAAAATTTGGTATATAAATTTACTGTCTTTTCAAACTCACTATAGTTTTTTGCTCTATTAGCAACACCAAGTGGTAACATTTAGTAGAGAAAAACATTATTTTTTTGTCATCCACATCACTTGATAAGGAGTATTATAGTATTTTCGAGAAGGAGGATTGGATTCATCAGTAAATTTTATGCTTTCAAGTTTGGAAAAAAATTACATTAAACTATGCTTATCCATACTGATTTTTTAAATCTGTAGAAATGAAATACTATTAAAATTCAATAATGCTCTTATTTTAGCCAACATCCCTATCAGAAAACATAGAATATGTGAGTCATAACTGCATCACAACAAACACCAACCATTATAAAACTTGTCACATATAATATTTTTTGTCTTGAGATGAACCTTTTATGTGGCAAAATCTTAACATTTTATTTCGTTCATGTTTCACACCATCTGAGGATCGATTGATACAAAATTGTTTATAACAATTTATAGTTCATTAGCAGTGGTTGGTTGTGTTCTTAGACTAATTGGAAAATTAAGGTCTCTGAAATTAGTTTAATAAATATTGTTATCAATAAATTAAAATTAATTTGAGTAATTTTAAAATATTGTTTATCAAAATTGTGACAGTGTCTTAGTAATTACTTGTATGTAAGGGATTATGCTGATAATATAAAAACAGTTATATATAGTAGTTGATTTTTAAATTTGTTATATCCAGCAGTAATCTCTTGAGATATAATAAATATATATTAATCACTTTAACATTAATTTATGACTATCCGAACTTTAAATTTTGTAAATTTGTAAAAACTTACTGAGACAGAACGTTTTTTGATTGCTATAAGGCAATCTTCATTGGTATCTTTTGCTTGGAGTTGCTGGGTTAGGCGGTGACGGTTTTAAAGGCAGGTTTTCGATAGTATCAAAGAGTATGTGTGATTTGTATTGGGTTTGTTCGTTAAATATGTTTGTATTTTGGGTTTTTGTGTGTCTGTAAATTTCATATTGTTCTAGTGTGTTGAGATGTGGTCCTGTTTTTGTTGATGTGTAAGATTTCTAGGCTATGGTAAATGTCTGGGTATTTGTATCTTGTTTCTTTTATGTGATTGTAAAATGCTGAGTTGGTGTTTTATTTATATTCCTCGACTCTTTGCTTAAAGCTGCGACCTGTTTGCCCAATATAGAATTTGTTGGACTTGTTGCAGTTTAATTTGTTATACACCTGGTGCTTGTAGTTTATCTTTGTTGTTAGTGTCATGTTTAAAAAATATATATTAATTTTACTTTTATATTATAAAAAAAAATGTTTATTTTGAAAAAAATTACATTTTATAACTTGAAGCTAATTTATTGCCTCTTTCAGCGGAGACTTTACAAGAACTAGTTGCCAACCTGAAAACAGCCATTGATGTGATGCGAAACATGGATTACCCAGTCACTGCAGTCTTGTCAGGATCTGAACTCTTCCTTCGTTTTATCACATTTGCTACTTTAGATTTCAAGGTGATATCTTAGTTTTTAAATCTATGTAAGAAAATTTATAGAATGTGAACAAAATTGTGTTTTAATTAAAGAAAAATCTGTTACACATTCGTTTTGCTCAGGCCTAGTTTCAGTTGCATTATGTGACATTGATCAGATTTTCCAGTTTGAGAAAATTCAAAATTCTTCCTCGTCCTCACTTGTAAGATATATCGATGAAACTCAATAATATTATTTTCATATTCATCGGGTAAACATTGAGCTAAAGTGGTTTGTCCTATGAATCAAAAGATCATTTTTACGAAGAAACCTTGCACACCAACCAGGACTTGCACAAAATTGTATATTATCGATGTTAAGACGATCAGCAATTCGCCTTGTTTGAACTTGTATCATTTCCATCCCTGACATTCGTTCCCTATACATCAAATTTGCGTGATGCAGGCCGTTTGCCATTACCTTCTCCATGTCTTATTACTAAAAGTTTAAATTTTGCTGTATACGATGAATGGGTACTAGGATGGCACCGTCGTACGCAAACCTGTACGTGGTTAATATCGTAGCAGAATTCCTAAAACTCGAACACACAAACCAATATGTTGGTACAGATATAGACATCTTCGTAATTTGGACAGAGGGAATCTCAACACTAGAAAGTTTTTTTGAAGGGCTTATCACTATTTCTACACTTCAATTCACCTGGGAGAAATCTACAGCAACTATCACCTTCTTGCATATACAATCAGAGATTGGATTATCTTTACAGCTGTCCACATCAAACCGATAAACCATCTACAATACCTCCATTTTAATAGCAA